>JAOTAY010000007.1:15534849-15570226 GCA_025629805.1 Erythroxylum baracoense
TCTTGCAATCTTCACAAATTTCTAACTTTCTCTCACTCATATACACGGCATCACCATCAACTTGAGAGGGTGAGAGTTTGAGGTTGGTATGGTGACTTAAAGAAGAGAAGATAAGGTGTATAAGAGTGGAACAAGTGAGCAAGGGATGATAAAAACTCAAGAAAAGCCAAGGAGAAACAACCTTCGGATGATGAGAAGTTCTCACTTTCAAACACTTTGAATACTTAATAAAAGAAGCTACAAGAAGCATGGATGGAAAGCATCGTGGAAGACTAAGTCAAGGGTGATTATATTAATGAATTTAAACTTAGATTAGTGACACATGTCACACTCTCATTTGCTACTAATTTTCTTCCCAATTCATTTCAATTTCTCTCCAATTTTCCAATGGCTCAATTCCAAAAATTCTTAATTTTATATGCCTAAGTTTCCAGTGCCATTGGACAGTCAATTTTATTACCGGTAGACCCCTATTCTGTCTCTTGACAATTTTTCGGGTCCGGAAACAATTCCGAAAAATTTCCGAAAAATTCCTATAATTCTCTAAAAATGTGAAAACCCTAATAATCCTCTCCAATACCAATTATCAATCACACAAAGCAAAGTTTTTAGAAAACACATTTAATCACACTTAAACCGGGAAAATGTCATGAATGCATGTACAAACAGTTACATGTGTAAAAATTCACTATTGGCTATTCATGTGCATATATGAATGCATGAATATGTCAAAACACTTTAAATAGTCCTAACCTATTCTAAAATGACCAAAATACCCTTTCCAACTGGTGAGGGGATGTTACACATATAATAAACATTCTGCTTACTTGTGACATTAAATGTTAGGTCATATATCTAGAGAAAGGGTGATGAGGTTAGTGAAGAGTGAAATCTTACCTCAACTGTATTTTACTGATTGGGATGTGTGTGTGGATTGCATTAAAGCCAAGCAAACCAAACATAAATCTAAGAGTTTAACTACAAGAAGTACTGAGTTACTTGAATTAATACATACTGATATATATGGTCCATTTCATTTTCCATATTGGGGTGGCGAAAAGTATTTTATCATCTCTATTGATGATTATACATGTTATTGTTATCTTTATTTACTGCATAAAGAATCTCAATCAGTGGACATTCTTGAGGTGTTCATTAATGAGGTAGAAAGATAGATAGAAAAGTGAAAGTCATAAGGTCTGATAGAGATGGTGAATATTATGGTAAATATGATGAGAATGGATAATGTCTAGGTCTATTTGTAAAATTTTTTCAAAGCCAAAGCATTTATACACAGTATGCAATGCCCAGTATACCACACCAGAATGGTGTAGCTGAAAGACGAAATCGTACTCCCATGGATATGGTTAGGAGTATGTTAAGTTACATGAATGTACCTTTATCTTTATGGATGAATACATTAAAGACACCTTATATCTATTTAATAGGATTCCTAGTAAAGCGATTCCTATGACACCTTATAAATTGTAGACAGGTAGGAAACCTAGCTTGAGGCATTTGTATGTTTGGAGTTGCCCAGCATAAATAAGGATTTATAATCCTTATGAAAGGAAGCTTGATGCAAGAGCCATTAGTAGTTACTTCATCGGTTATCCAAAAAAATCCAAAGGGTGTATATTTTATTGTCCTAACCATGGTACAAGAATAATTGAGTCTGTTAATGCTAGGTTTATTGAAAATGGACAAATCAGTGGGAGTGGGGAACCACAAAAGGTGAATATCCCAGAGATTCAAGTGAAAAATCCTTCACTAGTGTATCTTATCAAGTTGTTATTCCTCTTATTGTATCACAGTCACGCAACATAATAGAACAACAAGTTAATATTCTAAACCCACAACAAGCAAATATAAATAATGAACCAGCAAATAATGTGCAATTCGCAAATGATCAAGTGATACCACAAGAGATAATATTGCGAAGTTCTATAGGGGAGAAAAGCCCAACTATATCAGGTGACTATGTGGTGTATTCACTTGAGCATAAGTGTGAATTGAGCATTGATAAGGATCCAGTCTCATTTAAAGAAGCCATAAATTGCAATAATTCTAAAAAGTGACTTAATGCTATAAGAGAAGAGTTAAAATCTATGGATGATAATCAAGTTTATGAACTAGTTGAGTTACCTGAAGGCTCAAAACAAGTGGGCTGTAAATGGGTCTTTAAGACTAAAAGGGACTCAAAAGGTAATATTAAAAGGTATAAAGCTAGACTTTTAGCCAAAGGTGAGGCATCCTATGTGATTGGAATAGAAATATTTTGTGACAAAACACAAGGATTGTTAGGGTTGTCTTAGAAAGGATATATAGTAGAGTATTAGAGAGATTTAGGATGGAAAAATGCTTAGCAAGGGTAGTTCCAATTCAGAAGGGGGATCAATTTAGTTCAATGCAATTTCCCAAGAATGATTTGGAACGAAAGGAAATGGAATCTATTCCCTATGCATTTGTAGTTGGGAGTCTGATATATATTCAAACTTATACTTGGCCAGATATCAGTTTTGCTTTTGGAATGTTAGACTAATATCAAAGTAATCTTGGATTGGACTATTGGAAAGCTGCAAAGAAAGTTCTTATGTATTTACAAGGCACCAAGGATTATATGCTCATATATAGGAAAATATATCAATTAAAAGTGATCGGTTATTCAGATTCAGACTATGCTGGCTATGTAGATTCAAGGAAATCTACTTTTGGTTATCTATTCTAGCTAGTAGGAGGGGCAATTTCTTGGAAGCGCGGAAAACAGTTTGTCATTGTTATTTCCACTATGAGGGCCGAATTTGTGGTATGCTTTGATGCCACTATTCAAGCTTTGTGGTCACAGAACTTTATCTTAGGGCTTGACATTGTCGATAGTATAGCTAAAATGCAAAGAATTTATTATGACAATTCTACAACTATCTTCTTCCCTAAGAATGGCAAGTATTTTATGGATGTTAAACACATGGATTTGAAATAGTTGTCAGTCAAAGAAGAAGTGCAAAAACATAAAGTGTCAATTGAGTATATTGGAACTGATCTACTGGTAACGGATCCATTAACTAAAGGATTACCTCCTAAAACATTTACTGGCCATATTGAAAGGATTGGCATTATAGATAAGTCCTTGTTAGCATGAGATCATGTTATGTATGTACATATGTTTGGATATTTGTTATTATTGTTTTGACACTTATGAATTCAATTAATGTTATATTTTTGCTTATTTGTACTTGTCCTATAATGTCGTGTACACAGATTGTTTTATTGTAATGATAAATTATGTTTTTGAGAAAACAGTAAAGTTGAGAATTATAGTGTTTCTCAATTACAGTTATTTTGAGTTGAGAAGATTGTGTGATACATGGAAGGAATCATGTTATTAGTGTTAGCTCAAGGCTTTTAAATTAATGATTTTGATGATAACAATCAATATTATTTCATATTTAGTTACATTTCAAAATTTAAATTTATTTGGATTATTTCAGAAAAAATAACAATATATATAAAGAGGTTATAAAAAGTTAGGTATTCGTTTAAAATAAAAGGATAAGTGTTTAATAATCCCTATTTTATAGGAACCATCTTAACAACCTCATTCACATAATCAGAAACGGTTCCACAAAATTTGGAATGGATAAGTTACTATCTTTTCTATACAGTCGAAGGGTTCTGTTCACTTGATTTGGTAGTTGACTTTAAAAAATGATCAAAAAATTATCTAAATAGCTAGATATTTGAAGATTCTGTCAAAGATAGTGAGGAAGATATTTTAATATATTCAAAGCCGATTCAATCAGTTAGTCTATGATATAATTGAAGCAATGAGTAGTTGAAGGGAATTCTTATTTACAATAGAGCTACTGCATTTGAATAGACACTAGATTTCAAAAACACATCAGTAGCATCAACACTCACTCTTGAAAAGTTACATTTTATAAATTTTGTGCTTTAAAAAATGAAAGCTCTCTATCAAGAGAGAGATCAATATTCATCAAAGCTCATATTGAGCAAATCCTATTTTCATTAGTTGAGAGTTTGAAAATGCTTGTTAAATACTAATAGTGTGGAAGGTTGAAGAACTTTGAAAAAGATTTACTTGTGAGCTTGGAGAGGCTCATTAAATTACTATTTAGAGAATTTTTAGTGAAATATTGAAGTTGGATACTTGGGGATTAGATGTAGGCTTGGTTATAAGTCGAACCAGTATAAATTGGCTATTTCATTCTTTCTCTTTCCTTAACTTTTAAGTTTCCGCGTTATAGTTATTATTATTTTCAATTTGCAAGAGGTTCCTTTTATTTTAAAATTTTTACAGGCTCCTTTCATTTTAAAATTTAGTAGGCTCTTTTCATTTTAAAGTTTAATAGGCTCCTATTGTTTATACGAACTAATAGTAAACTGCAAAAACTTTTAAGTCACACACAATTTACCCTCTTCTTGCATGTGTTTGCTTTATCATTTGGTATCAGATCGAAGTTTCACATTTATTGTATTTTGCAACGCGTAATAGATCACATCAAATAACTGAAGAAATCTTAAAGAACAATCTGTCACAAAGGCTCTTTATTTTAATGGAAACAACTATTCCTATTGGAAGGAAAGAATGACAATTTATCTCCAATATATGGATATTGAAGTTTGGTAAGCTATCAAAATGGGAGTTACATCTCCTGCCACTAAAGATGTAGAATTGTGGACTGATGCTGATAGAAGAAATGCACAACTAAATGCTAAAGCAAGACATCATCTAATTTATGCACTTTCTTTGGAAGAATATGAAAAGATATCATACTGTTCTACAACAAAGGAAATGTGGGACAAACTTCAGGTTACCTTTGAAGGAACAAATGACAGAAAGAAACATAGGATAAGTCTTTTAGTGGATCAATATGAAACTATTAGTATGAAATAGGGAGAAACCATAGATGAATTCTTTGGACGATTCAATAACATCATTGTTGGAATAGTGCTCTAAAGGCAATCATCTTTAACACTTTTGTACAAACTTTATTTTGATTAATAAAGAGAAAGGAATTTTACATTAATTTGATATTCATTTATATATGAATTGATATTGATCTTAAAAGGAAGTCCATGATACAAAACATAGCATGAAGGAAATCATGATGAGATCATAATAATGAGATTCCTATCATGTGCAATTATGTTAGTATCTAAATAATCCCTAGTTATAGAATTAATCAGACAAGACATTATTAATCCAGACAGACTAGCATATGTTATATTCAATGATTTGATCAAGCACTGGATCTCACAAACTGTAAGCATGAGATGTTTAGAGTTAACATGTGGATGCTTACTAAGGATAGTAAGTACATCGGATGTCCCGCTAAGAGATTATTATATGGATGATCTATCAAATAATGGTGCAAATATTTTTAGACTTGAGGTACTTAAGGGTATCTTAGATACTAATCCTATTCTTTGACATTGTTCCTTGTTACCTTAAGACGAGGTCGCTCTTAGGGTGGTGAATAGGTACAACTATTGGTATTCGAAGGTAAGTAGTTAGCCAATAAAGGATTCACCACTCCTGATAGAAGGAGAGGATACCTACGGCCTCTTATCGGGGTCATTAATCAGGAGTCTCTGGCCAGAGCATTTATGTGTCATGAAGAGAGTCTTCAATGACATTTAGAGTAATGAGATACCAGGATAAGAACTAACATCACTTGGACTAAATGTGACGTAGTCAGTCTAGTGGGAGTTGACACATAGCCCATACTCTGAACTAAGCGGGGTATAGTATAGTGAAAGGATGAATTGCACTGTAATTATCTATAGAAAGGTTCATAAGTCAGAGAGTTAACTATCGAAGAGTTCATGTGTTAATCCACTTACATTCCAGCAAATTGGCATCATGAAACCCTTCATGATTTTCTTGAATTAAGAGTTAATTCAAGTGCCTAAAATAATCGGAAACCTAAGGGTCAAGCGTATAAAAGATCGGATAAAAACATAGTGTGTATAGTTAATTTTAAATAGACCACAATCGTGGCTTATAGGCCACGGTCGTGGTTGAAAGCAAGCCTAATTTTTTAAGTAGGCCATGATCGTGGCTCATTAGCCACGATTGTGATAGAGGGTAGGAAATGGTACATAAAAGGTCTTAACACTTCTTACACACTCAAGTGAGAGCATAAGGGCTCTGGAAGAGTTTTAGAGTGAGAGAGAGGTATCAAGAGTCTTGTCCTTGCAATTTATGCAATTATTACATGAATCAAAGTGCATGTAATAAGAATCTTGATCTATCTTCTATCATTTTGAGCATCTACTAGAACTTATCTAGTTTGGTGCTCAAATCACCCATATGTATTGTTTCTTATTGATCTTTGCATGTTCTTGGGTGATCAAGGAAGGGTTCGGTGTTCATAATAACCCAAACAAGGAGAAGAAACAAGAAAGGAGGAGAAACAAAAGGTAGAAATGTTTTATATTTTATGTTCTTTAAATATCTATGCATGCATGTATGATTCAGTGTTTTTCGGGTTATCATGGTGTCGGAATCACTTCGCTACATTCTCATGCATGTGATGCATGCATCTATGGAAAACCCAACAGTATTCACCTATAAGATTCTGACACTTCGTTGCATTCTCATGCATGTGATGCATGCATTCACGGCAAACCCAATAGTGTTCACCTATAAACTTTAAAAAATCATTCGTGTTCTCTTTGAAGAACTTCAAGATTGCATGTTTGTATTTGCATGTCATTTACAACAATTTTTATCTTGACAAATATATCATGTAAATCCAACATAGTTCACGAAATGCTTCTAAAATACACATTTATATATATATATAAGTCACATTAAATATTAGAAAACAATAAATAATAACTTGTTACCATTAAAAGAAAGAAGCATTCACTACAATAAAAAGGACATTTGTCTACTTTTTTTTGGTGACAATTTTAAAATCATAGTCATAGGTCAGGCCATTTGCAACGTTTTATAAAATTGTTGCTAACGGGCACACTTTTGGCAACGATTCGCTAACATCATCACCAAATGGTAGTTATATGGTGACATTTTATTTAAATTGTTGTGAAAGGCATGAACTTTGGCCACGATTTTTAAAATCCTCTAAAAGGCATAATTTTTTGTAAAGATTTCAATAAATCATTGCCAAAGTCATCACCTTTGGTGAAGATTTTTGAAATCGACACCAAATGCTTAAATAACAAAATAACTTTATCATTTTTGTGACTAATAAAGTTATTGACAATGATTCTAAGTTATTAACAAAATAACTTTACCATATTGAGAAAAATCAAATTTAAAATTATTGACAATGATTCTAAGTGTAACAATAACTTTAGCCAAAACAAATCAAATCATTTCAATAATTAATGAAACTATAAAATTAAAATTAATTAACATTACATAGATTTATAGTTTTTTTTTTTCAATTACATGATTTGACAATTTGATATGGTGTCACAAATTTTTCAAATAGTTTTAACAGGAAGAATGAATTATATAATGAAATATGATTCTTACAGAAAAAACAATAAATAATGATATATGGTAAGTAATATATTATAATGATATGTGGTAAGTAATATAAGATTTTAATTAGAAGTTTAATAATTCTTATAAACAATAGTAAATAAAGTTTCACACCTATTCCATCAAAGAGAAAAAGGTATAATTATTTTTCTGAATTTTAAGTGACATGAGACTTAGTAGATATGGTAAAGGAGTTTCCTATGTTTGAATTCCCAAGAAGGCTCCTTGAATGTTTGAAGGCATCAATTGAAACAGACAAGAATCTTCCCCCAGGAGTTGGTTTATTGACACCCTCTTCCAATAACTTCTTAGCTTTAACTAAATAAGCGGAAGATATAGTGAATGATTTCCCAGATGCAGTACAATTCACTGAATTAGACTAACTTCACATACTATTCATTTCACCTAAGGAACAAACAATATAAAAAATCACATTTAACAATTTTATTTCTAAAAACTAAAAAAGCTAAATCAACCGGTATGAGGAACCCAGATCCGAATACATGCATACTCGATTTAATGACTCCATCATTGCCATCTCCTTCATTTCCATCTATGTTCTCTTGAAGATTTGAGGAAGCTTTATAGAACACATACTATAAACAATCAGATGTTCATCTAATAGCTTCCTAATAGAAAATGAGATATAGATAATAAAGAAAAAGAGCTAATTAGGATGATTATAAAAACCTTAAAAAAGATGATCGACCATTAAAGGTAAGGGTGATTAGACTTTGATGAGAAGATTTGTTGGCATCGATTTGTTCTTCATCGGGGAGAAATTTTCCATATTCCTCCTATCGAAACTCATTTTTCCCATCGAAAATCAGTCGCCACGTAGACATTTCGCGATGAATTTATGTTAACAATTTTATTCTGAAAAGTCAATAGAAAGAAAAACAAGTCATAAATATAATCAATATAGAAGCAAAGTGTACAATTTAATAAGGAAACAAAAAATTATATGAAGTTATATGCAATTATTAAAATATTCACAGAAGAAGCAAAGATCATCGGAACTTATTTTGTTAAACATCCAAAAATCCTGCACAAGTACATTCTATACTTTCCAGTCACCATAAAAACTAAATAAATCCTAGAGCAGATGGCACAAATTAATAAAAGCTCTAAATCTTTAAGAATAGACTTATTATTTGAAGTTCCAACACTCTAGCAATGTTAATTTTGTGATCTATTAACTGAGACTATTTTATATGATAAGGTTGTGAATGTTAACTTTGTATGTACTATGTTTAGGGGATGCATAAATAAGTGTGCTTTTCTTTAAAGTCACTATTATGATAAAATAGTTGGGTCCCCTGAGGCCCTCCTCATATATGGAGAGAGCTACTGTGATGGAATTCAAAACAGAATGAAGTACATAAACGTCCCTTGTAGAGGAACATTTTATGTTTGCCACTCATGGTTAATAAGTCAATATAACTGGTTGAAGTTGAGTTTATAACCTATTGAATATCACATTTCTTTAGATTTATGAATATCATATTTTTGAAATTGTTACTAAAATAATCAAAAAGTATATATCATATTATTAGCTCCCCCAACCCTTATCTTTGTTTCTTTTGAAATTCAAGTTCAAATTAAGGTTAACTTCTTCAATTGAAATTAATTATGTGTTTACTTCAATAACCTCAACAAAAATGTGTAATTTATTACTATTATAGGATAATAGTAATAAGTTTAGCTTAAGGTTCTCATTATAAAAAAATGAATGATGCTGATGATCCATTAATCGAGAAGTTCACATGTAGAGTTCCTCAAATAAGCTCCACAATGCCTCAAAAGTATTGATGAACATAGTCTGAAGTTAAATATTCTAGCAAGCCTTTCATCAAATAGTTAGCAGGCTTTCCTTAAATAAGCATGGAAGGTGGAAAAAAAGCATCAACCTATACACAACTAACATAGAAATACAATTCACCATCTTCCAAACACAAACAAAACAAAAACTCATACAACATAAGCATAAATACAAAACCCATATAAACTCCAAATCGTAGCAGAAAAATAGAACATAACAAGTAAAAAATGGAATATTAATATCAAATATCAAATATTAATATCATATTCTTAAAAATCAAATTTAATATTATCAACAATAATTGTAAGTCTAAAAATAAATTTAGCTATCAACAATGTCGTTTAAAAAATTTATAAAACTAAAAACTAAAAATTAATTTATATTACATAAATTTATACTTTTATTAATCTCTTTTAAAATATATGATTTGAAAATTTTATGTGGTCACAAAACTCTATTTATTATATATAAATTCTATAGTATTTTATAAAAATCATATATTACAAAATTTTGATAAATATAAAAAATATATATGAAAATAATTTGCGATGATTTTATAAATCGTTGCCAAATACTTCCTTTAATGATGCTTATAAGAAAACTTAACTAAAGATTAGCACTTTGGCAGTGGTTTTATTAAATCATCACCAAAGGACAACCGTTTTGCGACATTTTTACTAATTCGTCACTAATGGTTTACCTTTAATGACGATTCCATGAGATCGTCGCTAAAGGGTAGTCTAGATTGGTGACGTTTATGGAAAATTGTTACCAATTGTCATCATTTGGTGATGTTTATAGAACGATGTTGTTTTTGTGTCGTTTTAAACACGAAAAACCAATTGTCATCATCGTCTTCCCTCGTTTACGTCTATCTTCTTCCAATGTATGCCATCATCATCTCATCTTCATTTCTTCATCTTTTTTGTTGCCTCCATTTAATCTTCCGTTGAGGTAAGTCGTCCATCTCATTTTTCTCATGATGGTGACATTGATGTATTTGGGTTTTGTTTTCTGCTAGATTTTGTGTACTACTTTGATTATATAGGTTTTTGTTTATATTTTGCCTCATTTTTCAGTTGGGAAGATGGTGGTTTATGTTTTTGTTTTGGTCTAGAATGACATTTTGTTTTTTTTACCACCTTCGATGCTTGTTTAAAGACAATTTATCAACTGTTCGATGAAATGTCTGTTTAGAGACGTTCTTAATGAAAGGAATGCATGTTTGAACAATTATGATTCATTTGGGTTGTTTAATGTATACGTATTTATCTTTTTGCCTTGCCACCTATTGCCCTATGGAACATTGCATTACTCATAATGGTTTGAGAATCTCCAAGAAAAAAAATCAAGTTAGAATTATTTACATTGAATAGTTCATCTCGTTTAATAGATAATTAACTATTCTATACAAGAGTAAAAGATAGTCAAAATAATGTAATAGGTATGAGAAGTATTTAGAAATATTGTAGTTCATTTGAAAATTTTAAGATAATGTAAATTTGCTTTAAAAGAATAAATTGTAACTAAAAATGTCTAATACATTACATTTAAATAAAAATCATAATATACAATCAACTTTTGATGAACTAATTAAGAAAATTAATAAAAATTGCTCCCATTAAGACTTTTTTGTACCCTATTAGTCAATATCCAAGTGATTATAGATCTAATCTCACAGACATTGATATATAAAAAATAATAAATTTAGTTTGTGAATTGCTCTCCACCTTAAACCTCCCAATAAAATGAAACCAAACACATTGTGGTTTAAAAAAAGCTAGGATTGTAAGAAAATTATCTGTCTAGGTAAGTTGTTCAACTTTTGTTCAGTTTTTATGTTTTACTTTAATAGTTTAAGTATTGGTATTTGGGTTTTGTGTGAATGGAAGTAGGGTCTCAGTTTTGTGTGTTGTTGTTTAGAATATTGTTATAATCATTGGTTAGTAGATGTATGAATTACGTAAGTGTTTAGTTCATGTGGAATGTGTTATAAAACATTTGGATGGTATATAGTAGAGATGGCAATGGGCTGGGCTGGGCCTGGGCAGCCTCGACTCACGAGTTGATCGGTCCATGGTTCGGTCCCTAGCTCGATAGGTCACGAACGGGCCAACCCAATTTTAATATTTTAAAAAATAAAAAATGACATTGTTTTTAACAAAACGACGTCGTTTTGTACCTTTTTGTTGGGCCACGTGCCGGGCTCAAGCCTAAGCCACATTTGCCATAGGTTACGAACCTATGATGCAGCTCCGTTGAGACTTATTGGTGAAATATTCCATGAGCCTAGGAGTCACAACGAGAAAAGTCTTCCTTGATTCATTTGTAACAATGTCACGTATCTTGGTGATATTATAGTGACAAATTGAAAACTATAATTCATAATTTTGGACATAAAATATAATAAATCCATATATAATTATGGATGATTTGTTTTATAAAACACTTGGATGGTATATAGGCTAGAAACCTGTGATGCAGCTCCGTGGATGCTTATCAGTGAAATATTTCGTAGCCTAGAAGTCACAATGAGAAGAGCCGTTCTCGATTCATGTGTTTAAGCAATGTCACGTACCTTAGTGATGTTATAGTGACAAATTGAAAACTATAATTCATAATATTGGACATAAAACATAGAAATCCATATATAATTATAGTTGATGTTTGAGTTATAGATA
The DNA here is from genome assembly GCA_025629805.1 of Erythroxylum baracoense. Taxonomy (NCBI): domain Eukaryota; kingdom Viridiplantae; phylum Streptophyta; class Magnoliopsida; order Malpighiales; family Erythroxylaceae; genus Erythroxylum; species Erythroxylum baracoense. Next base: position 15,546,890 of record JAOTAY010000007.1, read on the forward strand.
TCCAATATAATGGCACCTGATAGAAACAAAGAGAAGAAGGTGGCAAGTATTGAAATTGTTCCTACCAAATAACAACCAGATCAATCAGTTTCTACTCAACACAACAATCGACCTGATCGACCAATGAAGTAAGTCAGCAATAACCTCCATTTCCCTTAACTAGTATAGAAGGATCTGCAGGTTTGTTAATCTTTAAGACCTACAAATGGACTTATGCTCAAATATATATTTACATGTTTAATGCTTATTTTCTTATCATTATTCGTTTACTATCAAGTTCCAATACCAACATCAGAAAAAGAGGTAGAGGTATAACTAGAGATTGTGAGTTGCAATGAATGAATGTTGGAGTGAACAACAAGTTGTCAATATATATTGATACTTCGCAAGGTCTTCCTCTAGACAAGATTCAATTATCAAAATTGTCTAGTGAGTTGGGGATAATTGTAGAACAGAATTACCTTGCCTAAAGCATGCTAAGGAGTTGAAGTAAGACAACTTGCTCGAGAACACTTTGGAAAAGCTTTCAGTAAATTTTCAATTTATTTAACTATATGCAATATTATTTTACTTATTTTAAGATTAATTACACTTTTACTTATTGTTCACAGATGAAATTGAATATCGTCGAGATCAAAAACCCTAATGTTTCAAGCTGTGTCATTTCATTGTTGAAACAAAGGACCAAGGATCGTCGTTATATGTTGCATCAATATTAAAAGTCCTTTCCTTTTGATGTGGAGGCAAAGAGACATGTTCCGAAACAAATGTCTCCAAAAATAGGAACAATTTGTGTGATTATTGGGCCTTTCCCAACGTTCAAGTTTGTTTTCTTTCCCTTCACATTTACTCCCATTTATTTTGTTAGATGATTTAAAGACTATCTTTTTTCTTTATTTAGGAAAAATGTGAAAAGGCCAAGGTGAACGAAAGACAAATGAAAACTCCTCACAATCAAGGCTCCAAATCAAAAACTCCTCACAACCAAGACTTTAAATCATTTGTTGTCGCACGAAATGAATATGTAAGATATTTGTTTACAAGTTATAATTATATCAATAAACATTATATTATTTATTGTGCATTGTATGCTTTTTTTTTCATAAAATAGAATAAGAAGAAACTACATGGACAAGAGTATGATAAAATTATACTCTACAAACTTACTCGCTATAAGGAAGGTCAAGACTGGATGTCTGAAAAAGTGCAAAATAACTATGTAATTATAAATATTTGTAAAAATTTTAAGTTTATTTATTTTTGCAGTACTAGCTAATAATATTTGCATTAAATATTAGTTTTATTTTTTTCAATTTAGAATAAGAAGTAAGAGTCGCTACAAACACCAATGTCTGAGGCAAATGTAGATGACATTTGCAACAAAGTGTTAGGTACATGATCAAGATATATCAAAAGTCTTAGATTTGACTCTACGCTAACTGCTTCGTCCTCATCATGATTAGCATACGTTCAACATCTTGGAGAGGAAAACAAATTGTTTAAAAAAAAGTTGACTAAGCATGAAAAGTACCTCAAAAAATTACTTGGCTCGGAATATGTAAGTAGTGAAGATGAAAACGAGACTGAGTAATTAAACTAATATCTGTATTTATTATTTGTATATAAGTATTTTTGAAGTTGTAATTCAAATCTTGTACACAAACAAATTTAATGATATTTTATGTTTTATATACAATGCTTCAAATTATCAATTATTTTGTATAATTTTTATAATAAATTAACAATAAAAAATCTGAATATTATGTACAATAATATGGATTAAAAATGTCATAAATAAATCTAATTCAACATGATATATCATTTTGTCAAAATGTATATTAAAAATTTGACTACATTTTACAAAACGTAGCAAAAAATATTTGGATACGTTTTCAAAAATGAAGGTAAAGCTTTTTGATTACGTTTTCAAAAATATAGCTAAAAATCTTTGACTAAGTTTCTTGAAACGTAGCTAAAAATATTTAAAAACGCAGCTAAAAACTTTTTGCTATGTTTCTCAAATCATAGCTAATAATTTTTAGCTACGAAAAGTAGGGATAGCTAAAAGGTATTGGCAACAATTTCACGAAATGTTGCTAATAGTAGGAAAAAAATTATTGGCAATACTATTAGCAACATTATGTGAAATTGTGCCAATACCTTTGGCTACGTCTACTTTTTATAGCTAGAAATTATTAACTATATTTTGAGAAACGTTGCTAAAATATTTAGCTACGTTCTAGAAAAAGTTATTAGCGGCAATTAGTGAAAATGTTGCCTATAATTTTCAACTACGGAAATTTGACGTCGTTTTTTACGACGAATATAAATTGTCACTAATTATTATCAACTACAATTTTAAAACTTTTAGCGAAACTTTTGAAACTTTTAGCCAAATGTGATTTATGTTGTAGTGAATAATGTTTTGCACCTACCTCCACACAAGAAAGATGGTTTGTACGTGTCCCAAGTTCACCAAAAAATGACTTCGGCGGCATATCTGTCTGCATTCCTTAACAATAAAACTTGGAACGGAAGGCAAATTTGAGAGTATTTCAAGATTTGGCAAACTTGAAAGAAACATGTTAACCCTTTCATGCCACCTACAATGCATATGGCCACCTCAGCTGTAGATGTGGGAACTGGGACGATAAGATGCTCCCGCAAAGTGAACGATCAAACACGAAATAAAGCCAGCCAGCATAACTTGCAAGCAGGAAGCCTGAACACAGAAAACTCCCTTTGCATGAGGAAATGGACAACTCTTTTGAAATTTAAAAAGGCCTCGTAAACTTTGACCAAAGATACGTTGAGAAAAATCAAGGACATGATATTTATCACGAGCTAACGAAAGAGACAATTGCATCGTACAAACAATACTGAGCAAGGAGACCGGAAATTTGTATCTAACTCAGTTCAGTTAATAAAATATCATCGTTTTTACTTAAATTTTAAATGATCCAGTCGTTTAAACATAATTGTCACGCCCTTCAAATACTCTTTATTATTTAATTTTAATATGATTAACGTAATTTATTAGAAATTAGAGCAGTTTTCGAGAGTCTGTTGGGTATATATCCGAGCCATTTGAAACGAAAATGTTTCACAAGTATTTTATGTAGAAAAAAAAGCTTTATCATAAATATACAATACGTTTAATATTTCATTAATATGCATGCGAGCTAATATAATAATAATAATAAAATCAATCAAATTTTAAATTTAATTTAATTTTTTATAATTTATAAATTAATTAAACAATTTTAATAAATTAATCAAATTTAAATATTTTATCTTAAAAATTTTATTAAAAATTAAAATAACAAAATAATTAAAAAAAAGTATCATAGGCTTGACTTAGGTGTCACCCCTAAGTCATGCCTGTGATACAAATACAAACCTATTAATTTTGTTTTTATTTTTTATTTTAATTTTAAGTTTTTATAAAATTAATAGTCGCATTATTAAAATTAAAATTATTTTTATTAAACTAGTAGTAGTATAATTAAAATTAAAATAATAAAAATAAAAAAATTCACATGGCACGATACAAGTGTAAGGTCGTGTATGTAAGTCACGACAGTCAAGTTAAGTCATGACTTAAACTTACACAATCTCTAATAACGATATTTTATTAACTGGATAGAGTTAAATAGAATAAGATTAGATAAAGAATTTTGACTCTTGAGCAGGAGGCATGTTCTAGAACTCTCTGTGTCTCTCCGAAAGAAATATCTTTGTTGATTTTGAAACCTGTATCAACCAACATAAACGTAACATCTCTATGTTGGATTTCATCATCATCATCATCATCATCCAGTCTGAAATTTTGCAATGAAGCGGAGTCTGGAGAAGTCCGATAGTACGCAACCTTACCCGTACATAGTAGAGAGGCTGTTTCCGGTGGACCCACATGTATATGAGACAATATACAAATGATGCAGGTTACAGATATAAAAACAAGGTGCAGGTCAAAAGATTAAAAACTTAAAAAGCTATGCAAATGTGCCAAGAAGATTTTAGAAAACAAATAGATAAATAAAAATGTGATAAAATAATTAGATACATAATAAATAAATAGAAAACTAGTATAAAGTAATAATACATAAGTAAAATAGAATAATACCACATACTGAAAAGCTACCAAACTTCATTTAAGAAAGTGCAAGTTTAAAAGAAAAAACTAGTAAGAAAAAAGTAAGAATAGAGATATCTGACCTGTGGCAAAATTTTGCTTATACTTGATATGTTGCAAAGCTTTTTACCACTTCTTGAGATGTGCACGTCATCCTTGAGCAGGGTCCGTCTAATTTACTCTGTAGCATTCTAATTTTATTGGGTGTCCCCCAAAGGAACAACCAGTAATAGCTGTATCCTAATATCTGTGTGATCAGGCTTTTTGACGACTTCTTGAGTGTTCCACTTCCACGCGCCGCTCCTCCTCCACCTTCTTCCTCCTCTGCCACCGGCTTTGTACACGCAATGCACGTAAACATCTTCTCTTCAATTCACTTTCAACCTTTCTAGCCCTTTTAATCCGTTGCTTCTCAAAAACACACAAACCCTTTAACTTTAGCTTAAATCTTCAGAAAACAACAACACGCATCAAATGTCAACAAAGCTTAGATGGACCAAACCGACAAATATTAGGTGAGTAACCGAATGCGAAACGGCAAATTTTTATTTAAGAAACTATAAAAATGGAAACTTGATTTTAGGCGCCGCGAACTTGCTCAAGCAACCGTCGCACGAGAAACGAGCCAATCCTGAAACCCTACCGCACGAGAAACAGGGAAAATGCACACCCTCGAGCAGATGGGAACAGAGCCACTTTTTGTCGTCTCCTGAAATCGCCGCCACAGCCGTGTTCATGACCACTAACGTCGTCTCAGCCATTGATGTCATCCTCTCTCTTCTCTCACTGTCACCCATAACTCTGTCCTCTACTTCTCCTCCTGTCAAACTAACGGTTAAGCACCAACAAAGTTTTAAAATGAAATCTGAAATTCCTACCACTGTCTGCTTATCTGGCGCGGAGTTTGTGAGAGAGGAGGCGAGCTCTTGCTGTTGAGCTTAAAGTCCTTCGCGACGCTTCTTCAGCAGGCTCTCTTCTACACACGACTCAAATATTTTCATATATCAATATATATACACATTATTATAGATGGTACATAATATTGAAATTATTTTTTAATTAATTGTATTTAATTAGTCATGTATTAGAAAGAAAATGTGTTTCCTTTGATTTTAAGATTTTATTGTGGACATAATAGTTATACTTGTTGAAATTCAATTTATATAATATTTGAACATTTAGATTTAAAACAATTATATTCAAAATATTAATTCTAGTTTATTCACTTAAACAAAAAAGAAATAAAGATCAAAGAATTTACATAATGTTATGAGTTTATTAGCTTAATCTAAAATAAGGGAAGGAGCTTGAAAATGGGAATTGAAATTAGTAAATTTCTTTATGGATAAACGATTTACATTTTTATTACTGAGCAAATGAGCTCATTATCATTGGAAGAACTGCGGGCTAAGAGAAGTTTTGATTAATAAAGAGAATTTGTTGTTCTCTAAATTCAAATCTTAATTAAGTGCTTAGAAGATTTTAGAAGTAGGTTCTTCGTACTATAATACCAAAACCGCTTTCTTTAAAAATAGAAGTTAGATAATTAACTGGAGTGCTTGAAGTAGAAGCACATTACTTTACAGATCAACAGACACAAGGTTCCCTTTAAATGTTGGTCTATTTAGTCACCTAGAAAATTTTAATGGGAAATTGGTATGTGTGAATAAAGCCATAAACGGTATGAAACGTGTAAATTATGCTAGAACTTATATGATTTTTGAGGTTCACTAAGAGCTACCAGATAGGATCCATTTTATGAGGCTAAAAAAAGATGTCAAGTTAGTTAAGGACTAGTTATAGTGACCTATCAATAGAGGCTTTAATTACATCATTAAAGTTAAACGCCCTGTTTGGCAAACAGCGGATTGCATTAGCTGTTAACTGATTCTATCATTGATTAACTAATAACTAATTATATCAGCTGGTTTGACCAACGGATAACATCAGCTGTTTATTAAAGATGTTTGGTAAAATTAGTTATTTAGTATTAGTTGTTGATGTGTAAAATGACTTATAAGGACATGATTTAAAAAAATGAAGGGCATGAATATTATATATCATAGTATTTCATTGAATATTCTTATAAGAATCTAAAATTTAGACTTTTAATTTTACAAAAATTAAGTTTATAATTTTGATAAAAATATAAAGCTAATAATAATAATAATAATAACAATAACAATAACAATAATAATAATAATAATAACAATAACAATAATAATAATAATAATAATAATAATAATAATAATAATAATAATAATAATAATAATAATTGCCCCTTAACCATGCTAATTTATATTAACATAATTCACTATATACAAGGATTAACTTTAGTCCTTGAATTTTCGTCTTAATCATGATTTCATAAAATTGAAATTCTAACAAATTTATTAAACTTTTAAGAAATTCATTTATACTTTTTTTCTTTTGGAGTTTCTCCTAAAGATATGAATGAAGAATCATGACTGTAAATAACTGAATATTTTATTAAATATTCAATACTTTTATTGAGTTAACTTGTTAGAATTGATTATTTTAACCCTAAGTTCCTTTTGATTTAAAACAACTCAATCAATAGTTCAAAACAACAAAAAAGAGAACGAAGAGCAAAGAATCAAAGGCAGAATGGTCATTGCCAAACAGCTGAAAGGGCAGAATGGTCATTGCCAAACAACTAATTCAGCTGTTTGGTCCAAAACGCTCCACATCTGAAGCTTTTCACAAAATAGTTAGTTGGGGTTGAATCAGCCAACCCAACCAGCTCATAACTAAACAAAAAAAATAGCTTTTTAATATAGTCAAACCTTTAATTTGTGTCAACCAACTGAAAAATAGCTTATTAGCTGTTTACCAAATGACCCCTTTATCTTAGTCTCCAAAATGGCCTATAATGCAAGGTTTTGTTACCTTAATATAATAAAAAGTATTATGTTTTATAAGGATGTTAAGACCCCTAGTTTTCCATACAATAAGTTTCATTTATGGGAGGAAGAGGTAAGGGACAAGCTATAAGCCTCCAACATATACCCTAGAAGTATTATAGGATCTTTAGGGTGCATTAAGAAGTGAACATAATGAATTGAGTGCATCTAACTATAGTAAGACATAATGGAACTTAATGTAAAATACATAGGTAAATGGGTAATTTGTTCATGTCGGCATGGATATACGTATTTAGATGTGAAATATGTATGGAAATTTTGATATGTTTATTTTGATTATGAATGTTATGTGAGGGGAATTGGTAACGTAAGTATCCTATTTACTTATGAGATGTTTTTGGTTAAAATTAGATGTATTTTTGTGTTGCTCTTACATGATAAGATCGAAGTTAGTTAATTTAGAATTGGTATCTCGCTAGATGGATAAGACTGAACAGACTTTTGTAATTTGATCATATCTTTGATTGTAGACCTCAAAATTGGATAATTCTAATTAAAGATTAAATGAAAGACATATGTCTAAAACTTTCATGCGGGAACTGAAATCTGATTTTGCCTCTAAGAGTTTTAAATTCTGGTTTGAAATTGAGTTTTAGCTATTGTCCTTGTTTTCGAATAGTCTGTAATTTTTAAAGTATAACTCTCGATATAATTTACCAAATTGCTTGAAATTTATGCCGTTAGAAATTTCATACATAAGGGAATGAAATTAATTGATAAGATCATAGGCCAATATAAGAATTAAAGGAAGAAGAAGGACCAATATGTAGTTTTCTAAAGTTAACACATGGACCAATTAGATTAAATTATGTATGACCAATAAGATTAAAGCTTATATGTGTCTAATATAATTGTAACACATGTTCTAAGAGAATTGTAACATATGGTCCAATAAAACGCTAACATATAGTCCAATGGGATCGTACCATATAGTCCAATAGAATTATGACATATCATCCAATGGGATTGAAATATGTGTCTAAGACTAGAAAAATTATGAAAAGGTATATGGAGAGGGGAGATGGATGACACTTTGATGGTTTCACCTTCTTCATCCTGTCATTTTTCACTTGCTAATTGGAGCTAAGGCAAAGAGGAAAGGATGGAAAAGCAATAGAAAAACTAATTTGTGAATTTTAAGGTTTGGGACTCCACTTAGTTAATTTATGTATTTGTGTATAATTGAATGTATACAAAGATTCATTTAGATGTGTAATGGTTTCTGCGATGATTCTTTGGTGTTGTCTTGCATAGAATTGATTATATATAAATAGAGACTATTATGTAGTGGAATTTTGTCTAGAGTTTGTTGAACTAGTCACATTGTTTGGGTAACTCAGCATACAGACCTCTAAATTGGGTGATTTCAGTTGCATACGAAAACTAATATATAGAACTAGAAATATCTAGTAGAGACTCTGACTTATTTATGGCTTTATGACATAGGAAATTGAGATAAACAATGGTGACCTGATACTGCCCCTGTTTTGAAACGACTTAAGATATTTGGTCTGTATCTCATGATTAGGAAGTTAAAATGGACTAATTATTAGTTCCATGGAAACTAGAAACATAGGGGAACAAATGTATAGAAGACCTCAAAACCTAATTCGAACGTTTTATATATGAATATTAAGGAACAACTGGAGTCTCCCATGTGATTTGCTTCTAGACTGATAGTTTGCCTACTTTTAGACTGCTGTGGGCTTAGCCTAAATTGCACTATTTTGAGTTTGTTGCTATTTCAGATTTTTGCTGAATCTTATCTAAACCTCTTTAAATGTGTATAAAACTTTTCAAACACATAGAAATAAATGAAATAGAACTTACCATATATGAATTGGCTGATTGAAGATTGCGCATAATGCATTCCCAAGAAAACTTACATGTATATAAATGATTTGTATGCATGTTTATCACTCATATATGTATAGTATGATTATAAAAGTGTGATTTTGACAGCTTTGTAATGGTGATAAGTTATAACTTACATGTATGAACACATATATTGATTTTATGACTTGAAATGTATATCATATGACTTGTCAATATATGAATTGTGAAATTGACAAATAGTTAAGAGAAATGTTACAGTGCCTGCTCTATTTTCTTTGTGGTGGATAGATGGGGCATGCCTATACGGATATAACGTAGCTGCTATAGTTTCACACCAATGGTGCCTTCATTTGGAGACTATAGTTTCTCCACATATTGATGTCTTCGGGTATCCATAGTTTGATGCCTTTAATTATCCACAATTTGATACTGTCGAGTATCCACATTTTGATATTTTGGCTATCCAAAGTTTGATATCTTTAGATATCCATAGCACTAATTATCCACACCCATAGAAAATATGCAGGCTTAACACAGAAAGGAAACTTAATAATCATCAATAAGAAATACAACATGACAACATGAATAATTGGTATTGATGAGCATTTGTATTGATCGTAATGATTGATTATAATGATGTACAATTATATTGATAATTTGTATCAATGAGCATTGAATATCAATGTGTGCTTATAAATGTGCATTTTCGGTATATGGATAATATGTTGAAGCATATTTGCATTATATACTTTACTTAAGTATGCTATCACTGTTTGCTTGAGCATTGAATATCAATGTTTGGTTCATGAATGTGAATTTATGGTATCTAAGTTGTGATATTTTGGAATGTGTGTGTTTGACGGATGACTGCTATGAGTGGTCCTCCAAACTAATTGTTTTCCCTACTAAGCTTTCAAGCTTAGTGCGAATGTTAATCGTGTAGGTCCAGGTTATAAAAGTGAGGTATAAGGAACATCTCCAGGGACCAAGGCCAACAGCTAGGAGTAAAAATACATTTGGATGTATCTCTTAATTAAAGAATGGTTATATATATAATAAAATAAAATTTATGTTTTTTTAGATTAACATGTAAATATAAAGATGTATTACGACTGTTAAATGACAATGTTAGGCGTTAGGAAGTTTTGTAATGTGTATACGTATAGCATTGAATATAATTGTATACCTTGAATGCATGTACAGGAATTTGATTGCTATGAGTGTGGATGGTTGTTGGTTCCATATAGAGGGTGTTACACAAGCCCTTTGCTTAATGTTCTATGTAATGAGTTTCATTTATGAGAAGAAAAGGTAGGGGACAAGCCCTCTGCCTTGGCTTTCTTGTTAGATTTCCTCCTAACTATTTTTTTGTATTCATCCTTTCCTCAATTAGGAGAGATGACCTCTAATTCAAGAGTCTTAATTTGCTAATCCCTTTATTTCTTAAAATTATATGCAACATTCAAATCAAAATGGACATAATATACCTTATTATTCATAACTCTTGGATGAGCAACATTCTTAAAATTCTTTCGTTGGGATATAGATGTACTATAGATAATGAGATTCAAAGTCATCATATTATAAGTACTATCCATAATTAATTGAGTTCAGGTTGGGGACAATTTTTTTATTATCTTTTATATGATTCAACCTATCTAATCACCCTTTACAAATTTATTGCCTATTACCCTAAATTTTCCCTTAGAGCTTCAAACAAGGCCCTCATTAGTAGGAAAAATTAATAGTGTTATCCATTAATTGTTCATTCTCTCTAATCCTAAATAAGGGGATAGTCCCTAGGAGTCTACTCTTCAGTTCCAAAAAGATTACACAACCTGGTGTAGCCTATCCTATATCTAATGGCTATAGCCTCATCCATACACATTGGCTTTCCAATTAAACTTGCTAAGTAACTAAGGCTATTTTTAGATCAATATTTAAGGGGCATTTATGAAAATTGACCTATAAAGGGACCTAAGAGTAAAGGCTTTCATCTAAACTTATTTATGGTGTCATGCTTATGGGAAAAGGGGTATGTTGGATAAGTGTCAGGGCCCATCTTATAGCACATAAAAGGTTTCCAAATTTATGGAGAATTTGAAAGAAACATATCTTCTTCACTTAAAAGTACCTCAGACAGTCCTCTTACTCCCTAGATTTATGCCTGTGGTTTAGTTATTGGGAAAGTTGGGATTTTAGAAAGGAAGAAACCTATAAGAGTTGTGAACAAACATTTGGCTCCTTCTTTGAGAATTTCCAAAGGAGGAGCCACCATATATGAGTTAGAAGGTTAAAGGGGGAAATAGTGAAGCTTTGTAGATTACTTTCAATTTAATTTCAAGTTATAGGTTGTCTTTAGATTTATAAGAGTAGTAGGAAGGTCAAACTTAAAAAGGATAGTGAGGAGAGGAATAGGTGCAAGGGAGGGAGAAGATCCTTCCTTTCTTTAGAGGGTAAAGGCAAGAAAAGGTCTTGGGGGAAGCCTATGCAATAAAGATAATTGAGACATAGGTCAGAGTGGTAGAGAAAAAAAGGAAAAATCTAAGGAACACATAATTAAGGTTTAAAATTTAGTTATCTTAAATGGTAAGTAAGGCACGAGAAATAGGAAAAAATAAATAATCATCCTTAGCCTTTGCCTACAGAGAGAATAAACAGAAGGGGTGTAACATACAACTCCTATAAAGCATAAACCCGACATACCAAAGGATATTCGAGAACATACTCTACAAAAATGAAACGCTAAGACAGTTAAATCAATTCTTTTTTCTACTTTTTAATTCATCGCATATGATATAAAACATTCCAATAGTCATATTGTTCCATTTTTATTCACAAACATATACAGTCTCAAATTTCATTGCATTTCCAAAATTCACATGTCCATTATACATCAGTTGAGAGATACAATCCTTGATACAACATAACTAAGACATTTACAGATACAACTGATCCTGACACTAACATACATCCAAATGTAGAAGTCATTTCAACTAGACTAGCTAGATTTCTCCTGAACCTAAAAAGCAATGGTACAATTTTGGTAAGTTTGCAAACTCAGAGACTGAATCATAATCGATGTGTTCACTCAAAATATAACATATATATATCAATGAATAACATTCAGCTCAATTAAAGTAACGCTTCATTCAGAGTTATAACTCATATTCTACAATTTGCATCATAATAAAAGAAGCATTTAAAAATACAATTACTTTTTAATTCATTCTAAAAGTATATTCTGAATGCAAGAATATCATATAATCATTTCATAATATAACACTCATTTATCACAATTCTTCATTTCACCATCAAAGTCAAAAGAATTTCTCAATATCAACACAACATAGTTCAACATTCATTTGCAATCAATATCATAGACATATTTAAAGATACAAATGCAAAAGTAAATGAGACTCATTCCATTTTAACTTTATTGTGACCGAGTGCCTATTTCACTGTCCCATATCCGTTGTGGATATTGGGCCCTTTTCAGTACTGTCCTATATCCGTTGTAAATATCGGGCTCATTGATCATTGAGCCTGAGGCTCTAATGATCATAAATGAGCTTAAAGCTCTTTTCACGTTGGCTGTTCTGGTCACAAGTCCCTTATGTGAACAAGCATCATGTAATGGAGTAACATAGTTCACATAATATATCATCAATCACTTTCGGTCAATAATCACATTTAATTTTCACAGTTCATCGAATCTAAGTCCAGCATTCAACAAATAGTTGAGCATTCAATTTCCTTACTCACATTTAAATCATAAACACTCCCAATACAGTCTCGAATATCGAACTCCTCAGACAATCAATTGTCTGGAATTAGCAATATCACAATTATAGCACGATCAATTCAATATAGAGGAATTAAGTTTAATCAACACAATTTGAATAGAACACGTAAATATTTGAGTTTACACAACTAGGTTAACTTACAGTACACTCTATATAGATATTGTCTTGACGTGTCGGTAATGTGTAGATGGTCCCGATCGACGTGTGCCTCTAAATCAAACAATACAAACATGCACACATTACTAATTGATAAATCAAATGAATGCTCAAAGTTACACATGTATATGTATCATGTTTAATGCATGTTCAATTGATTATTCTGGGTATGACATCTTATTCACAAATCATACTAATACATTCATTATGGTTTTCGCATCATCTAGTTTACAATTAGGTTTATGCCTTAATACGCTTGATCACTCTCAATTTATCACTCACATATTTATCACACTTTTTTCTAGGATTACTCACTCACATAATTTCCTAGTTCTCATTCGATCATTCCCAATTCATCACTTACATACTTTGAATCACATTACATCTTTATATCATTATCAACTCAAATCTTACACTTATCCTTGAACATTTTTCATTATCAAAAAGCTCCTTATAATACACACACAATTGGTACTTTACATCTAAAAGTTTAGCAAGCTAAATCTATACATTTACCAAAATTCTTCGAACAACATATACTCATACATTCACCCAATTCTCATTCATAAATACCCTATGTTTTTCAATGCTCATATATCCATACCTTATACACATTTATCATATTCTTAAGATCATATTTTCACCAAAAGAACTCATTTATTCCTTAAACAAATTTAGATTCAAACTCAACCTCATCAAAACAGTCCATTCTTTAAGTTATGACTTCAATTAACTACATCTATTTATCAAGTTATCTTCTGGCCAAACTGTTTTACAAAGGCATTAATAAGACATTAATAACCATTTTTCATGTTTTATACTTTGACTAATCCAAGCTCTAAATTCCACTAAAAATTAGGAAATAATATAAGGCTACATCTGTCACATGCAGTATTAGGAAAACAAGCATAATTAAAGCTCTAGTTACTATTTTATCAACCCACTTCCACAGAGGTCAAGCTAAGACCTTTATCTAAAACTTTCATTCTTTGAGTTTCTTCAAATTCATGCCCTAGAGATATGTAAAATAGGTCTAAAGAGGAAGATAAAATTGAAACCAAAATTTCAACCTACAACTCTAATTTTTCAGATTTTTCTCAAGACAGATTTTCGGGTCAGTTTTTCATATCCATTTTGACATAGGAAATGAGGTATTTAGGCAATACATTCTTCTAAACAAATGTTCCTATATGTGTTAAGTTTCTAATAACACCAAATTCATGCAGTTTGGTTTAGTATTCTGTAACTTATATTCAAAATACTACAGACTATTCTAGTACCATGATAGCACACAGTTCTCAGCTTCAAGCCCAATTTAAAGACCTTAGAGACAAAATTCCAATTCGATTCCTTCATAAACAGTGTATCCATATGTCTTTAGGTCAATATAAATTAAAAATCATCCCATTTGGATACCTACAGATCAAGATATGGTTGAAATACAGACGTGCGTTCAGTGAAAATACTCCATCTAACCTATTCCAACATACTTCATCATTAACCTTACATACAATTCATCTCCAATCAATCATCATGTATGTTATGCCAATATATAACATAATATGGAAATCAATCACTTACTTGTTTAACCAAAGTCTCCTCAATTTCCAAGCTAATCAAACCTCTCAAGTCTTCAAATATACTCTAAGAGTAAGATGGAATACAAAGGATTTCCAATCAGAAGATGTAGACCACTAAAGTTGAAAAAACTCAAGGTTTGGGAGATGGTGTGAGAAAGTAGGTGGTGAGGGATTGAAGGAGGAAACATAAGACCAAAAACATGAAGAAAGATGATATTTCTAGTGAAAAATTCTTCGGGTACAAATGTGTGGTGGAGAGGTGGGACACTTGTCAAATGGAGAGCTATGCCATGTGTCTTCATTCCATTAGTCCATGTGTCACCTTTCTATTGGTACATATGTTATCCTTCTATTGGTCCATATGTTACTATTTTATTGATCCACGTGTCACTTACTTTAAGCTCCGCATGTAACTCATTTAAGCCTCCATATGTCACTACTTATAAGGCTACACATGTCACTAATTGTAAGGCTACACATGTCACTATTCTATTACTCCATATGTCACAAGTCTAAGGTGCTATTTGTCACAAATTTAAAGGGCCACTTGTCACTCATGTAATCATGCCATTTGTCATCCAATTAGCTAAGCCACGTGTCACTCATTCCCTGTAGCACCTCACTTCCACCGAGCACATGTCCGTATATCCTGAGGATTTTTGGACACACACTCAGCGAAAGCAGTGCGCTAGAGCAATCAAAAAGAACTCATTGCAAATTTTTTTCTCGAATATCACACGGATTTTATTTTCGAAAAACTAATAATCATTAATGGCCCATTTTATTTATAGCACTTTCAATCACAATTGTTATAAACAATATACACATTGTAGAATTTCAATAATCATTTGGGCCTTTTTCAAATTTGAAACATTTTCAGTCATAAAGTCATTACAACATCAGAATTATTCATATACAATGGTACAATTTTTACAAAATACATTCTTTAAGCCAAAAATAGCAGAAAATACAAATGCAGACGTCAACTGATCCTAACCTCTATCTTTTATCTGAATGCAGTGGATAGACTCCAATTTGTCTAACTGGAGATCTCCTCTAAGCCTAAAAAATGTTGCAAATATTGGGTTGAGTTTTACGAACTCAGTGAGTGGACCATCCTTGATGACTCACTCAATCACATAACACATCAATTCATGTTATCACGTAATTCACATCATTTCACTAATTAATATGTTGAATCACATACACTTCATATTTCACATTCAGAAGTCATTCAAGCGGTGCATTTCAATCATTTAAACATACATGTCAATTATATATGCAATGTACATAAGACTCACTTTCAATTTGTTATTGTTGTGACCGAGTGCCTATAACTGTACCGTATCTATTGTGGATACCGAACTCATTGATAACTGTCCTGTATCCGTTAGAGATACCGGGCTCATTTTATATAGTAAGCCTTTGGCTTTTATACACTTTCTGAGCTTTAAGCTCCTTTTCGGTGGCTACTCTAGTCACAACGGCCTTTATATTTCATGCATTCATGTAATGCAATGCATCACATTCTCATATTATCAGTCAATCACATGATTGCACATTCACATTCGGATCACATTTATCATCGGACCTTAGTTCGTCATTTAACATAATTGTTGAGCAACATTTATTCCGTCACATTCACATACAAGTAGCACTTCAATATCACATTCATGCATTAGTCTTGGACCTTCATTGTTCGGCATCAACATAGGCAAATCACATTCATATCAATCATATTCACATTGCATAATAATCATAACCGTAGTCATTCAATGTAGAAATTAAAATCAGAACAAACAATGAAATGAGACCATCTAGGAAGACTCACAGTATGCTCTAGATTAACATTAGCTTCCATAATCCGGAAATGTCTGGATGCGAATGTTCTATCCTGTATATCAACATTATGCAATACACATATTTCATACACATTATTAATTGCACAATCATATAAACATTCATTTATACACATTTGCATATGTGTAATGTATAATGCATGCTCAATTTGACTATTATAGGTATTTATCCTTAATCACATCACTTGATCATTAACAACATCATTTGTGTATGTGAAGCTTACACTTTCGTAGATCAAAGAACTCAGTTAATTTAATAGCATCAATCATACATCTATCACACACATGCTTTCCAATTTTTTTTTCTAGTATTATAAGATCACCAAGTATTCAATTCTCATTCACCTTTACTTAATAATCATCACTCATCTTAATTTAATCACTTTAGCCATCATAGGTTCACTTTTATTCCCATAACATCTCAAAATTCCATATTTGAACACTTGATATATAAGAATTCATTTATAAGTTCTATCCTCAATCATTACCCTAAACATAACACTCATTTAATCACTTGTTCAAGCATCATACTAAGCTCATTTCAAGCTTCATTCAAGCCTAGAAACATCACATGAAAGTCCCTAACCAATTGCTACTTCAATCCAAAAATAAAAGAATTATGCTTTCTGTTTAAATAATTCCCACTTTCATGGGAAATTCCCGTTTTCCCACGGACGTGGGATTTGTCGACAGAAACTTTCCCAGCTAAGTTCTTCCAAATTTCCAGCTTTCCCAACTCTATTTTTTAGGTCAAATTTGTATAACCATTTTGACCTAGGAAAAGAGGTTTCCAGGCAACCCTTTCTTCTAATAAAATGTTTCTCTATGTCTTAAGTTTCTAATGACATCAAAATCATACAATTTGGTTCAATATTATGAAAGTTATACCTAAAATAATACAGCCTGTTCTTATATCACGACAACTTCACAATTCTCAATTTCAAGCCAAATTTCAATACTCTTAAGAACTAATTTCAAATTCTAGTCCTCCATAAGAATTGTAGTAATATGTTTCTAGTTTAATGTAAATCAAAAATAATCCCATTTGGATGTCTGTAATCCAATATATGGCTAAAATACAGAAGTATGTTCAGTAAAAACACTCCACCTAGCATATTTCAGCACACCTTTAACTTCGTTTTCATCCTAATTCATCTCTTTTACTAAGTCTATCATTTCTAACTCATGTCCTCATTATTTCCTCTTTGTTTCCACCTCCATTTCAACTCAATATCATACATAACAATTCATGATTTATGTTTGATCATTAACCCAAAAACAAAACATAAAACATTCATTCATAAATCAATTTTTCTGCACTTCTTTCAACCCCATATTTGAACTCATCCTAACTCCAAATCATCTCTACATCAATTTATGAATCATTAATCACTGTACACATAAAAGAAAAACATGAACATTCCCAAGTTTTCTCATTCACTCCCCATCTACATATATATATAATTCTTCATGATCATGATCAAAATTCTCAAAATAATCACCATATTTATCTCTTTTAGAATAACCCATAAGGAATAGAGGGCTACTTACATGATTAACCCAAAACTTCTTCAAGAGTCTCCAAGAAACCCTAGCTCAAAGCATCACACGATCATCAACTTTAAAGGTGGATTAGGTTAGATCTTTTAGTAACAAGAAGAAGGTAGCAAGCTATTTAAGTGGCTAATGTGAGATTATGTCTAAAAATCAACTTGATGGAGGTCAGTAGGAGTTTTTTAGGTGGAAAGAAAAAAATGGAGAAGATGAAGAATGAAGAGAGCAAAAACAAATGAAAAAAAAGAACAAGGTAAACTGTAGTCTTTTAGCAAAACAATCGTAGGTTATAAGTGGTGTAGCATTTGTCCCTCCTTTGTCACTTTCTTATGGCTCCATTTGTCCCTCCTTTGATAACTAGCCTATTTGATTCCAGTTTCTAGTTCAATTGTCTTCCAAATTTCAATGACTATTGTCATTAAATCCTAATGCCACTTTTCAATCATTTCTACTACCATTTGATATTTGTTTCCACTACCATTTATCAATTGTCTCGCCACTTGAATTTTTTCCTCGTTCAAAAATACCCTTAATTCCAGCAGATTCTCAAATTTCACCAAAAATTATAAATCAATATTTTAATACACCAAATAAATTTTCAAAACAATATATTCACTATCCACATCATAATCACATTAAATCAATCATTTATACCCAGAAATGTCAATTGAGTGCATGAATAAATTTTTGTACTGTGTGCAATAATCAATGTCACGTACATGATGCCTTTTTATGCATGAGTATGAAATGCATTTTTCTAATCTCTCATTGTTTTCTCTCATGTATGGTATTCCCTGGTCCGGGCTCTAACCCTTAATATGGGAATGGGATGTTACATCTATGTTTGGTCATAAAAATAAAAATATAACATTCAAACTTGTACACATTCATCATAAATTTTTACACATGTTCAGCTCCCTTTATCACCTTCATTTCATCTCTAACTCTTCATTTCATCTCTAACTTATCACACTAATTCTTCCCATTTCAAGACACCATATTACTCTTTTTCTAATAGATCAAGTTAGAAAAGGTTATAAAAGTGTCCTGCATACACCCTATGCAGCATTACTAACTTGTAACAATCATATCTTTCAAATTTGATCTCCAAAAACTACATACTTTATATCATTGGAAAGCTAAGAGGATAAACTATAACTTTCAAGAGATAACTTGGTCTAAAATAGCCTAGATTAATATAGTTTTTCCCCTGAAGTCGGAACACAGATTTTTATCTCTATGAATGCTTGAAAAATACAATGCGGAAGCTTAGAAAGTCATGAGCAAAACATAAATATATTTCATTAACTTGAAAAGAAAAGAGTTTTACAAAGCTTTAATGAGCATTTCAAGACCCAAAATACATCATTGGTCTCATAATCCAAAATACAAAATATACGTGAATGAGTAATACTTGAAATACGACTATAGCCTTAATTTTTCATAAACAAACTTAAATACAAAATATGTAGATTTGGAGTGATGCCTTAATGCCCGATCACTCGATCTCTTACTCGTCATCTGGAGATGGGGATGAGGGGAGTGAGCTAAAAGCTCATAGGTAACAAGTTTATGGCGGAGAAACAAGCAAAACCATTGAAAACATTCATTGTCGTAATAAAATGCATTTCAACCATAAAACACGTATTTCTCAAATTCTCAAGCTTGTCAAACACTTAATGGACAACATAAGACATGTATTTCTCAAATTCCCAAACTTGTCCACAAATCATAAATAACATAAGCACATAATGGTTTGGGTAGTCTATATAAAAATGAGAGAGTTCTTGCGAAGCTCCAATAAACATGAGGGAGTTCTTGTGAATCTCCGGTAAACATGAGAAAGTCCGTGAAGGAGCTCTATGCTACTAGTAAGCAGGCGGGAGAAGCCTTTAACATGGTCAACGTGCACGTGACATAACATGATGGACCACCACAAACCCACACAAACATGAATTTCATAACTTGTAAACTTATTGCACAAAAGGCACATTTCAGAAACATGATTTCCATAAGTATGATATATTTCAAATACAATTTCCATCATCATTTCATAAATCATCAACAAAATTCATGTATCAAACATGTAGCAATTACTTAAATCATTTAAGAAGCAATAAATGCAACATTTATAAAATAATTGAAATCATTTAACTCTATTGATTTGGAAAAATACTCATAGCTCATTAACTCAACTATAAACATATAACCCACCTGGATTCCTTGTTTAAAAATTTGCTTAAAAAAATGCCCCTCGTCTTGCTCCTCTTGCCTCTCTTGATTCCTTTTAACATTGGCAAAATCCAATTCAATAAGAATACAAATTGAGAACCCAAAAAGCATATTCACTAAAAATTGATTCTAGAGTATTTAAACCCATGTATTTCCTAAGCTTCGTGAACCAAAACCCTTCCAAAAATCCAAAGGATTAAAAATGGCCTTACCTTAAATCTTCACTAAACAAAGAGATGTTTGGCTCAAATGGAAGCTCGTCTCTTCCTCTTTCTTTTTCTCTTCTTGAATACCCTTATAATCACTTTTAAAAACTAAGAAAAGATGAAACCCTAGCTTGTCTTCTTTCTTATGGTCTAAACTCTCTCACTCTTCTTTCTCATTTTTGTTTTTCCCTCCTTTTTTCCCTTCAATATGTTTTTCTTCATCTAACAACTAAGACAACATTTTCCTCTTCCAATTATACCCTTAATTAGTGTGAAAGGTCAACCTTACCCTTCCTTTTATGCTTCATGGATTTTATACTTAAGTGACATGCCACAATTGCGATCAATACATTCCTACTTCTTTAATTTAACTAACCAGTGTAATAAACTCCTACTAACACTGTAATAATTAATTAAACTCCAATAATAATTCCATTATGACCTCATAATTTATGTAAATCATGCTTAACTAAACAAAAAATTTCGGGGGCTAACATTACTATCCTAACCATAGTACGAGAATAGTTGATTATGGTAATGCTCGGTTCATTGAAAATGGTCAAATCAGTAGGAGTGGAGAACCACAAAAAATGGATATTCATGAGAATCTAGTAGAATCTACTCCAAATCGAGTAGAAACTACTACATCAAACGTGATCCTACCGGTTGTTATTCCTCTTGTTGCATCACGGATACACAACATACCGGAAAAATAAATTAATGTTCCAATTCCACAAATTGAACATATTAATGAAGAACCAACTAATGTTCCACAAATTGAACATATTAATGAAGAACCAGCTAATGATATTCAAGTTACAAATGATAAAGTGATGCCACAAGAAGTAGCATTACGAAGGTCTGTAAGGTAGAGAAGACCAGCTATTTTAAGTGATTATGAAGTTTACTCACTTGAACATGAGTGTGACTTGAGGATTGATAAGGATCCAGTCTCTTTCAACTAAGCCATAGAATGTAACAATTCTGAAAAATGGTTCAATGCTATGAAAAAAGAGTTGAAATCAATAGATGACAACAACATTTGAGAATAAGTTAAGTTTCCAGAAGGTGTAAAGCAAGTGGGTTGTAAATGGGTCATTAAGACCAAAAGTGACTCACACGGCAGCATTAAAAGGTATAAAGAAAAACTTGTTGCCAAAGGTTATACTCAAAAGGATGGCATTGATTGTAAAGAGACCTTCTCTCCAGTTTAAAAGAAGGACTCTTTAAGAATTGTTATGGCCCTGGTAACTCATTATGATTTAGTGCTTCACCAAATGGATGTAAAGATAACCTTTTTAAATGGTGACTTAGAAGAAGAAGTGTAAATGGATCAATTAGAAGGTTTTAAAATCACAGGAAAGGACAAGTTAGTGTGTAAATTAAAGAAGTCAATATATGGACTGAAACAGGCTTCCCGACAATGGTATCTTAAATTTAATGATATCATTACGTCTTACGGTTTTGTAAAGAACACTGTTGATCGGTGTATCTATATGAAGATCAGTGGGAGCAAGTTCATTATATTAGTCCTATATGTTGACGATATCCTTCTTGTTGAGAATAATATGGTTTTGTTACATAATGTCAAGAATTTTCTTTCTAATAATTTCGAAATGAAAGATATGGGTAAGGCATCCTATGTGATCGGAATAGAACTATTCCGTGATAGACCACAAGGATTGCTAGGATTGTCTTAGAAAGGTTATATCGAGAAAATATTAGAAAGATTTAAAATAGAAAAGTTCTCCGTAGGGATAGTTCCAATTCAAAAAAGGGACAAATTTAGTCAAATACAATATCCACAAAATGATTTGGAACATAAGGAAATGGAATCTATTCCTTATGCATCAGTACTTGGGAACTTAATGTATGCTCAAACATGTACTCGGCCAGATATCAGTTTTGCTGTTGGAATGCTAGGCCGATACTGAAGTTATCCTAGAATGGACCACTGGAAAGCTGCAAAGAAAGTCTTTAGATATTTATAAGGCACCAAGGACTATATGCTCACATATAGAAAATCAACCCATCTTGAAGTGATAGGTTACTCAAATTCAGGCTATGCCAGTTGTGTAGACTCACGGAAATCTACATTCAGTTATATGCTCCTATTAGTTGGAGGAGCAAGTTCGAGGAAAAGTGGAAAGTAGTCCGTCATTACTACTTCCACTATGGAGGCTGAATTTGTGGCGTGCGTTGAGGCCACAGTTCATGAATTGTGATTACAAAACTTTATATTCGGTCTTGGTATTGTTGACAGCATTGCTAAACCGTTAAGAATTTATTATGACAATTCCGCAGCTGTTTTTTTCTCTAAGAATGAAAAGTATTCAAAAGGTGCGAAACATGTGAATTTGAATTACTTGTCTCTGAAAGAAGAAGTGCAAAAACATAAAGTGTCAATTGAGCATATTAGTACAGCTCTAATGATAGTGGATTTATTAACTAAAGGCTTACCGCCCAAATCATTTATTGGCCATGTTGAACGGATGGGCATTATAGATAAGTCCTGTTTTGCATAGAGTTTTGACATGTATATATACATATAATTGTCTGGCTCGAATTTTCATGATACTTATGAATTCAATTACAGTCATAGTTGTTTTTGCTCACTCACTTGTTATCCATATTTTGTTGTATACAATAATAGTTTTTATGAGATAACAATTACAGAATTACCCACATAGAGTTATATGAGTTGAGTTAATTATGTGATACATGGAAGGAATCATGTTGTATAACTTGTGACCACCATGATCCCATCAACTTAATTCACTTAAGGATGATTCGATTGATTCAATATATTGTGTGCACTTAAAGTTTTATTGTTGAATCATCAAATCGTAACATGAGCCAAGTGGGAGATTGTAAGATATTTTAATAGCCCGTGTAACTTATGGATTTAAGTCTAATGGAAAAAGCCTAAGATTATAGTTATTGGGTCTTAGAGAATTGGGCTCAAAAGGGTCCAAGACCCTTTCCCTCTCTCCTTTAAGCAAACAACCGAAACATATATAAATATGTC
>JAOTAY010000007.1:15570326-15590389 GCA_025629805.1 Erythroxylum baracoense
AGTAAGATGCGTTATGGGATAAAAGCATGATGATGAATTAATAATAGTTAAGGTGTTTTTCATTGGATCACGCCCACATTATGGTAATAAGCTCACGTTTATGATCTTTGAGTTGGACTCCGAAAATGGGCCCCAACAATATAACATCAAATACATGATTAATCTATATTAAACATAAGCCATTTTATCTCTGTATTCATGTGTCTTAAGACATAAACTTTATGAGAGAGAAATCCCATGCGACATAGGTAAGAATCCCCTTTTAGAATTCTCCATTCTAAACCTCTTTAGCATTTTGTCTATGTATATAGATTGAGATAATCCAAGCAACTTGTTTGATCTATCTCTATAGATCTTTACTCCTAGAATATAGGCTACTTCTCCCACATCCTTTATAGAGAAGTTCTTGGATAACCAAATCTTTACAGGTTGGAGCATTAGTATGTCATTTGTAATTAGCAATATGTCATTCATATATAGCACTAGGAAAACTAACGCACTCCTACTAACCTTCTTATAGACACATGTTAGTCTATACTTTTGATAAAATCAAACTCTTGGAATGTCTCATCAAAATAGATATTCCAACTTTATGACATTTGCTTAAGTCCATAAATAGACTTTTGCAACTTGTATACTTGATCAAGAAATCTCTTGGATTCAAAACCCTCTATTTGTGTCATATACACATCCTCCAGCAAATTCCCAGTGAGAAATCCTATTTTGACATCCATCTACCAAATTTCATAATCATGATATGCGACTATAAACAATAAGAACCTTATAGATTTAAGCATAGATACTGAAGAAAAGGTTTCATCAAAATTAACTCTTTGTTTTTGTTTGTAACCTTTAACCACTAAACTTGCTTTATACGTATGCACATTACTATCCACGTCTGTTTTTCTCTTTAAAACCCATTTGTATCCAATAGGTACAATACCATCAAGTGCATCCATCAAAGTCCATACTTGGTTAATGTATATAGATTCCATTTCAGATCTCATGACTTTATGCCATTTTAAAGAATTAATATTAGAAATTGCTTCTTTAAAAGTAGATGGCTCATCATGTATGAGTGATATATTATCCTTCCCCTTTTCAATTTGTAAATCTAAATTAGTAGGGGATGATATATTCTCCTAGTGCGTATATGTCTTTTGAACTCTCAATTGTACATCAGATGTATCAACTTGAGGTTTTTGTTCCATCTGGATGTAAATTTCTAGCTTTTGAACTTCTCTAAGTTTTGCCTCACTCCCACTACTTTCTTTGAGAATAAATTCTCTTTCTAAGAATGTAACATGTTTTGAGACAAGCACCTTTCGCTCAAGAGGATGGTAAAATTGATATTCAATACTCTCTTTTAGATACCCCACAAATTTGCATTTTTTTGATTTTAGTTTGAAGCTTATTAGATATTGCGTACTTCAAATAAACATCTCATCTTGAAATCTTTAAGTATGACAACCTTGGTCTACTATCAATCCATATCTCATATGGTTCTTATCAACTGATTGGGATGGAACTCTATTTAGAAGGTAAGTACCAGTTTCAATGTATATCCATAAAAGGAGACATAAAGGACTGCATGACTCATCGTGAAATGTACTATATCTAATAGCCTACAATTTTTCCTCTTAGATACTCCATTATGTTATGGAGTTCTAGGAGGAGTCTATTGTAAGAGAATCCATTCTTTTAAGTAACTAAGAAACTTGTGGTTTAAGCATTCACCACTTTGATATAATCTAAGTGTCTTAATACTTTTACTAGTTTGTTTCTTAACCTTAAGTTTAAATTATTTGAACTTTTCAAATGATTTAGACTTTTGTTTCATTAAGTATACGTAACCATATCTAGAGTATTCATCTATAAACGTAATGAAATATGAGAATCCACCTCTAGCACAAGTAGACATAGGGCCACATATATTTGAATATATAAACTCTAGTAACTCAATGACATGTACTCCCTTTCCACTAAAAGATAGTTTGGTCATCTTTCCTAGTAAATATGATTCATAAGTTTCATATGATTCATAATTAAAAGGATCCAAATATTCTTCTTTATGTAACTTTGTGATTTTAGTTTCATTAATATGGCCTAGCCTACAATACTATAAATAAGATGGATTTTGTTCACTTAACTTTCTTTTCTTGCTATTTATGTTAATGATTGGCCTTTCAAGATCTAATTTATTCAAACCATTTGTTAGTAATCCATATCTATAATAAACAACATCTTTATAAAAAGAACAGCTTTTATTCTTAATAATAAAGACAAATCCATTCAAATCTAAATAAGAAATAGAAATGATGTTTCTAGTAACAACTGGAACAAAATAACAATAATTTAATTATAGTATAAGGTAAGAAGGCAAATCTATACTATAAGTTCCTACAGCTAATGCAACAACTTTTGCTCGCAGGTTCACTTCGCCTTTTCTCAATGATCTACTCCATGTTAACATTTGCATCTTATTACAAAAATAAGAACCACACCTAGTACCTAGTACCCAAGAAT
This sequence comes from Erythroxylum baracoense, assembly GCA_025629805.1. NCBI lineage: Eukaryota > Viridiplantae > Streptophyta > Magnoliopsida > Malpighiales > Erythroxylaceae > Erythroxylum > Erythroxylum baracoense. The sequence continues at coordinate 15,572,853 of JAOTAY010000007.1, forward strand.
ATGGAATAGAACTAGAAAGATTTATCTTAATCTTAAACATACATGAAGAAACAACTTCCTTAAGTTTCTTATCTTTTAGGGTAGAAAGATAAGTTGGACGGTTCCTCTTCAAGTGTTCATTAACTCTACAGTCCAAACATGTGCCCTTGTTATTACTCTTCTTCTTAACACAACCTTTTGGCTTTAATACTCTAGTAAAAGCCTTATGTTTCTTGTTATTGTTCTTCTAGAGCCCTTTTTCTTACTCGTTGAGGAATCAACAATAAGAACAAAATTGGGTTCCTTTCTAAGGCACCCCTTTGTAGTCTTGAGCATATTCAATAGTTCAGACAATGACATATCCTTTTGATTCATATGGAAGTTCATAATGAATTATGAAATGCTCGAACTAAGAGATTACAACACTAAATCAATGCTTAATTCATGTTCCTTGATAAAATCTAAATGGCTTAATTTTTTAATATAACCAATCATCTTCAGCACGTGTAGGTTTACTGAAGATCCTTTTTCCATCTTGGATTGAAATACTGCTTTGGAGAATTGATACCTCTCTACCCTACTTTGTGCACTAAACAACTCCTTCAGATGCATAACTATAATGGAAGCATCCATGTTCTCATACTGCCTCTGAAGCTCCAGAGACATACTAGCCAATATCACAGATGTAGCTCGTTCAACGTCACCAATATAACACTGATATCTCTCCTAAGCCTCATCAGTTGCATCTGAACTAGGCTTTGATGGAATAATAGTGTCAAGAATATACAACTTCTTTTCTTACCCGAGAACAATTCTTAAGTTATATAACTAGTCTGAGAAGTTAGGTCCAATTAGCTTGTTAATATCCATAATGCTTCTTAACGTCATATTGGTACTCATCTTTTGATTTCACAACTAAAGATATAAAAAAGCAAGTAATAGTTTATACTATAAATCAAATAAAATAAGGAATTTAATAAATATTTAATTACTCCTATAATTTTATTCAAAATAATAGTCCTCACTATTAAATCAAGAAATTATCAAATAATTTCTAAGTGAGTTAGGATCCTATTAAAAAATAGTTGATCTTGAGTTTTCCCAATAAATTAACTAAATTTAAATCAAGTAGATAACATATCAATAACATCTTATTCGACTCTTAGATCCATTATGTGACAACTCTTTGCTAAAATATATCTTATATATTATTCTAAACCCTGCCTCTAAATTCATATAATCATGAGTTTGCTTATTCAAATCATACAAATTTAATTAAGCAAAACCTATTAATTTAAGATAAAACATAATCGGGTTAAAAGGGCCTTGAGTTTGTTAATGAAAGGCAACTATGATGTTTTTAACGTGTACTTAGTATTTAATTGAGAGATTTGAAATTTCAAAAATTTTTGGTCTCAACAAAATAATGTAATCTTATTATATTAATCATTTCTAACATATTCTAATTATGAAAGAAATTCTTTGAAACCTTTGCTTGATTCAAATTATTGATTTGACAACTAATTTAATTTAATAATTCAACATCTTGAAAATTAAAATAAATTCCAAAATATTCCTATTAATTATTATCCTTTAAAAATAATTTTTCAAACAATTAGAAAAACACTTTTTCACTTTTATTAGGCATATAAACCAGATTAATCTCTATTAAATTAATTTAATTAAAAATAATGCTTAAAACATATAAAATAAAATAATAATAAAAAGTACACACGCTAGAACACTTTTGTGAGGCGTGTCCATACCGCTATTGACTATTGCGTGTAGAGCACGCGCTAGTAACGTCTGGTGCAAGCTCAAGTCCCCGTATGAGGGGGGCATGTTATACACTCACCACATCCTTTTTCCAGAAATAGGTTTTCTGATTTCTTTTTGTCACTAACGCCCTCGTTTGCTTCTTTCCCTCACCTGCTTCCAGTCTTCACCTTAATATGTTTTGGAGTCCTCCATCGCACATCGTGACTTCTTTTATGGCCGAAAAATTGCCCTTCATTAGTGGTGATTCGCCACTGGTTCACATCTTCACTAGTAGCTGTTCGACGCTGGTGAAAATCTGTCACCTCTGGTGATGGAGGACAATTCACCAGTGACAATTCGCCATTGGTTTAATCCATCACTAGCACAGATGCAGTGTTGCTGGTGATATTCTAGAAACCAGCTAGTAAACACTCACAAAAATAAAAACAAAGAATAAATATATTCACATGCAATGCATTCTCCAAAACAAAAAGTCAGAACAAACAATCAGAATAAATGTAAGGACTTGTATTCTAGTAAAGGCAAGGACATTTTAGAATCATTCATGCATAAAAGCAAAAAAGAAAAACTAGTCAATTTTCAGAGACATGTTTCTAGAAACAATATTAACGAGCAAAGGAAAGGTGGAACAAAATTTTAAGAAAACAGTTTCGACTTTAATTAAATCATAAACCTTAATTTGATAAAACAAGCCTTTTACCCTCAATTTTTATCAATTCAATAACAATCAAGCATTTAATAAAATTTGAACAATTCAACGAGGCTTTGATACCAATGTTAAGTAATCAATCGTGATTGAATCATAAGTGTACTAGAAAAATAAAATTTTACTATTTTTGATCGAATCCTAATATTTTAATGAATAGAAAAATGAACTCGAATCATAAAATATGAAATTGTACCTGATTCAATATTCCTTTTGAAACTTTTTCGATGTGTCAACCATGAGCTGTTCATTTGTCTAGCCTCTAATAGTATCCATAGAGCAATTACTCAATTCTTTGAGAGGAATTATTAACTCCTTATACTTATTCCTATTTGTTAAAAAAAGCATCATGGTTTTTAATTTCTATTAAAATTAAATTTATCAATTATAATTAAAGTCTAGCTCTAACTCTAATTAATTTAATTTTAATAAAATCAAATATTTCATATTTAATCCCGAAAGTTTATCAAATTTTATAATTAAGTTTAAATTAATTGAAATTGATTTTTCTCTTTTAAACTACTCTTTATGTGTGACCCATTAGGTTCCTATTATATCAGAAATGATTATAGATTATAATTTTAATTCATATTAATTCTCTAATTAAATAATTTATAATCATAGATCAAGATTGACGTCTAAAAACATGACATGAACACTCAAATATCAGTAATGTCAAAGTGGCTTGACTTAACTTGTTTATGCATGTTTATGATGTATAATTTAATCTTTTCATCATATAATGTTCTAATTAGACAGGGTATGGATATAGTATCTACTATATTGTATCCAATTATATTCATTCTTACTAATTAGTAATTGATTTATAACTGATATTTGTTTAGTAAGATTTATAACTGATATTTGAAAATAACTTTTCAAATTTCAATTCACTCTAGTAAGAGAATTCCTTAAATCACTACTAATCAAGAACGTCAAAATATTTTCTCTAATTACTTTAGAGGGACGAATCCTTTGTTGACTTATTTAACTATCTCCATATGATTTATATTGCATCCAAGTACTACCAACTAAATTATCTTAAGCCAGTTAATACGTAGCATCAAAATACAATAATTCCCATGTAAGATACCTTGGTAATCTCAAGTCTAGAGATCAATTATACAACCATCATTAGAAGGAAATCTAAAGATACATAAGTAATATTCTATTTGGGATCTTTATAACCGGGTCAGATTAGTGAACTTATTCTCTAATAAGCACCCGTACATTAGTTTAAATATCTTTATACTTTAATTTATGATGTTAATTACTTTCTTCATAAGAAAGAAACATAACGTGTGCTAGTTTTACCATTTCATCAATATCTTATCTTATTGAAACTACTGCTAGAAACATTTGGGAATAATACATAAATACAAATTGGATCTCATAATTATAATCTCATCATTATTTTAACTACATAGTAATTATTCCAGGGATTTTACCTTTAGTATTAAAGCATCAAATATAATTAACACAATACGTATAGATAAAGAATGCCTTTATTAATTAAATAATAACATCATACAATGAAATTGTAACTAATCGATTGGTTGCAAGGGCATAAACTAATAGTATCCAATTCAAGAACTGACTTTGCAAAATTTAGGTTTTTGTTTCCCTTTTCTGTAGATCAGTTTTGTTCCTCCAAGAAATGCCAGGTTCTAAAACTACCATCTCAAAAAGAGTTTGATCAGAGAACCCCCAATCCAGATATATTTTAGTCTCACCGTAACTTAAAGAATCAATTTTAAATCTCTTATGCCCTAAAACTTCCTTAGTTTGTTAGGAGAACCTATATGAAAAATTTCTCCTAGTCTTACATTTGGGCACCTTTGCCTTCTTGTGTTCATTTTTACGGCTAACATTTTTACAAAAAATCCTAGACCTCAAAATTTGTAGAAGAACCCCACAATTCAAATTTCAAGATCATTCAATAAAACCATATATATAAACAATAAAATCCCATAAAGAAAAACAAACCAAAAAAGACAAAACCAATAGATTAAAAAGCAAATTCTTGTTTAGATGTTTAGTATATAAATCAGAAGCATAAAGCTAGTAAAAACTCTATCCATAACCAGATAAATAATCAATAAAAAAGAAATAAATTACTCTTTATAACATAAAGTTAAATAAGAACCTTGAGACACTACAAGAGCTAAATTAAGGTTTGAACCTTTTCATGCTCCCCATGTGGAAAGCTTTAAGAAGATGCCTTTTTAATATTTAAACATAATTATATTTATACTAGGATGAGGGAATTCCTTCCTTTACAAGGAAAACAATTAAAGAAGCTGCCTTTTTCTACTACTATATGTGTTCAAACTTAAGATTAAGACATGTTTTGGAAATGTAATAAAATAGTCAAAAGTTTCTAAGTTATGGGTTAGAAATTTGCAATTGGTTTAATCACATTAGAAAGATACATAAAGATTAAGTACTTTATATACTAACATAGGACTTATAATTTATTGCCTTAAAGTTTTGAATTGAAATATGATGTCTTAGTTGTATATGGGTTCATTTGGATTTAGTTTAATTTCCCCTAAAGCCCTCTCAGAACCCATCAATGGTATGAGAGTCAGGTTAACAAAGTCCAATGGACAGAGATTTATGGAATTGAGTCAGATGAATAATGAATTAATGAGAAACTCAAATAGCTTTGCATTAATATGAGTTAAGAGGAGAGTTAGTCTAATGTTAATATATTCACTTGTAAGGAGAAAATGTTGGAAACTTATAAGTGAGATAATCCCATATTAAAGACATATAAAGATGAAATACCTTATATACTAACGTAGGACTCATAATCTATTATCTTAAGATTTTAGATTGAGCTATGTTGTTATAATTGAATATGGACTCATTTGAACTTAGTCCAATTTTTCTCCAATGCCCCTTTAAAACCTCTCATTATGGTTTAGAAGAAGGCGAAGAAGTCAATGAGCAAAGATAAGATGTACTCGAGTGCAATATAGAGTTACATCTTATTGTAATGGGGGGTAAGCTTCATCATCAAGAGGGAAATAGCCCGGATCACTAGCTAAGGGCCCTAAATGACCGCTCAATGATAAAGGAGGTAGGGGTGTAGAGCCAGCCAGGAGGTTTGCCTAGAAGCAGCCACCCTTGAAAGAGTGCGTAATAGCTAACTGATCGAGCACTCTTGCGCCGAAGATGAACAGGAGTAAAAGATCTGTAGAAGCTGTGGGATGTAAAAATGCATCAGTAGGGGAGCGTTTTGCCATAGTTTTAGCAACAACAAAAGCTGCAAAAAAGATAGCCACGATATTACTGGAAAGAACAATTTCAATATTTCCTATACGTAATCCTTTGTACAGACGTTAGGGCAGAGGAACACTAAGATGAAATAGGCCCGCTAATATACCTAATGTCCCTGTCGTAATATGATGAGAGGCTATTCCGCCCGGAACATATCCTATATACTGTCAAGGTAATAGTCCTTGACCTTTCATCTCAGATTTCAATTCTATGTATAAACTAAAAATTATGTTATGGGCCATACATCATGATAATTTTAGCTTGGAATGTCAAAGGTCTCAATTCACCTAAAAAAACTTTTGTTAAAAGACGTCATCATGGATAATAAGCCTATATTATTAGGCATATTGGAGTCTCGAAGAAAGAAAAATAATTGAAACATTATGGGTTTTTTTTCAAGTGAATGGAATTTAATTCACAAATATGATGATCATCTCAACGGAAGAATACTAATAGTTTACAATTCTACCAAAATTTCAATTATACCAATGGTTTACAATTCTACCAAAATTTCAATTCTTAACTCCAACATCATAGATCAAATGATCCACTTTGAAGCTGACTTGTTAGAGCTGAAGATCTCCATTCACCTTTTTTTCATCTATGCTTTTAATTACCCTTTTCAAAGGATTGCATTATAGACCAGACTAAGAATCTAGCTTTTATAATAAGGGCTCCTTAGCTAATCCTAGGAGATTTCAATGCTACAATATGTTCTGATGAGTCTAAAGGAAAATAGCTCATAAACATTACTGTGAGGACCTTAAGGAGTGTCTCAGTGACATTCAAGTTTTTGATCTTCCTTATGGTATAAATTTCTTCACTTAGAGCAGCAAACATAATGAAAAACTCTTTTATTAGAAGGAAACTAGATAGATGTTTAGCCAACTTAGAGTGGTTACAAAGTTTCCCTCACTCTAAAGCTCTTTTTCCTAATACTAAGCTCTCTGATCACTCCCCAATCCTAATAGCCCTTAATTTTACTAAAGTTCAAATTTAACGAATTTTTGACTGGTCTTGTAGGGTTTTTCTGATGTGGTGGAAAGAGGCTCTAATGTCTCCTTTATTGGTACTAAGCAATTCATTTCATGAGGAATCATCAGTTCATAAAAGAAAATGTCAAGCTTTTCCACACGCAAAATATAGGAAATAAAAATCATCCAACCTCCATTACAAGAAAAGCTCTAAAACATTCTCAATCTACTTTCTATTACAATCCCACTTCCATCCACCTTATTAACAGGGAGAAATTAGCTTTGAAAGCTTTTCCTAGGCCTTAAGCTTCCATCACTCCCTATTAAAGTAAAGATATATAGTGAATTGACTTCAGTATGGAGACAACAATTTGATTTTTTTTTCCATAAAGCAATTACTTTCAGGCATGCTTCTAAAAGAATTGTTTCCATCTGTCACTCAGGTTCCATGCTAGATTCCTAGCCCTTGATTATCAAAGCAGTTGAGGATCACTTCACCAATTTGTTAGGAACAGGGTCTAACTCTCAGTCCTCTTTTAGACTATTCAAAGAACTTATCCAAGATCAGGTATCCCCAAATGAAGTTAGCATTTTCTCTGCACCAATCTCCATCTAGGAAATCAACCAAGTCTTTAAAACACTACGTCCCAAGAAAGCTCCAGGTCTAGATAGCTTTAACGCCAAGTTTTTTCTTCAAAATTGGCATATTACTAACAAGATGGTGGTGGAAGCCATAATGGAATTCTTCAATAAAAGGAAAATTATTAAAAGAAATCAATAGCACTATGATCACACTGGCTCCTAAGGGAATTATTCCTATTAACTTTGGAGATTTTCAACCCATAGCTTGTTGCAAAATTGTTTATAAAGTCATTTCCAAAGTGCTTTCACTGAGATTGGAAGCCATACTTCCCAATCATATAGATCACATTTAATAAGCATATTCTTGGAAGGTCCATTGGTGACGATATTTCTATTGTTCATGAACTACTCAAGCATTACAAAATAAGCAAATGTAATAAAAATTGTTGTATGAAAGTGGACTTTTGGAAAACATATGACATGTTTGACCAGTCTTTCTTAATTAATGTACTAAATGCTTATAGATCTCTTACACATTTCATTATATGGATACAACAATGCATAAGTAATGTTACCTTTGAAGTTTTGATTAATGGAGTACACTCAAAGGCAATCAAAGGAGCAAAGGGGATCCTCTTTCTCTTTATCTGTTCTCACATGCAATGGAAGTACTCAACAAGCTCTTTGTCAGAGTGGTGAACAGAGATGCCAGATTTAAATTCCATGTTAAATGTAGAAAGTGGAAGATCATTATTTTAAGTTTTGTAAAACTGATTGTAATTCAGTCTCCTCTCTCAATACTGCTCGTAAATTCTTCAATAAGATGTCAGGATTATCTTCCAGTAACAACAAGAGTGCTTTATACATATCCAGAAGTGCAACCAACATTGCATCTCTCTTTGCTTCAATCGCTAGTTTCAAAATCCAACATTTTCCTATCTATTATCTGGGAATTCCCATATCTTCAACTAATCCATCCTCTTGTAACTATAAGTTCTTGATTGACAAAATCCTCAACAGGATTAATAGTTGGAGCCATAAAGAATTCTCATTAGTCCTATCTTTCATAGCTATTCACTAGGGATCCCATCTAGTGTTTCCAATATAAATCTCCAAGAAATTGACAAAATCTTCAAGAACTTTCTTTAGTCTAGTTACAAATTAGATTCTAAAGCTGGCAAAATCAAATGGACTAAAACTTGCCTACCTCATAAGCAAGGAGGACTTGGAGTCATGACCTCTAAACTAATGAATCTATCCATGCTTAACAAAAAGATATGGAGAATGATATAAGATAAGCAGTCTCCATGGGAGAGATAGGTTAATGCATACTAAATAAAGGAGAAATCCATATGGTGCTTCAAGATACCTAAAAATGCATCTGCTTTGATAAGACATATTGGAAAAGTCAAAGATAAACTTAAACCAAATTTTGCTTAACAAATTGGCAATGGGGAGAATTTAAGCTTTTAGTTTGATCCATGGTCTACTTATGACTTCATTTACCTTACCCCTTAACTGTAAATGTTCAATAATTCCATCGGTCAAGATGCTAATGTAGCTTATAGCTTAACCATAACAAAGCAGTACCAAAATAAGAATTCTAATTTGAGTGTGGTTTAACTATTATCTAACTTCAACTTAATAAGGCAGGTAGATAAAATCCAATGGAAATCAGAGAGGTCGGGTCATTTATCCACTAACTCAGCCAAGCTCATCTATAGAGAGGAATATTCCCAAGTGAATTGGTATCAAGTTATGCCGTGCAAAAATAACAGTCCTAGACATGCTGATGTACTATGGCAAGGTTTCAAGCTAAAACTAACCACTTTGGACAAGGTCCTGCACATTTTTAATTGATACTCTCTATGTAAGAGTCAAGCTGAATCCTACAATTACCTATTTTTCTTATACTCTTACTCAAACAAATTCTAGAAATCTATAATGGCTCTATATGGGATAAACATTCCAATTATAGTTTGGTCTGATATTACAGAGTGGAGTGCTCATTTCAAACATGTATATAAAAAAGATGGATGGATAGTTTTCATAGCTTTAGCTTATCTTGTAGTAGGCATCTGGATTGAAAGGAATAACAAAATTCTCAAATCTCTTACAAATACACCTCAAGAAATCATAAGGATCACCATAAACAAGATTAATGATGACCTACCTTTTAAAATTGGTAAATAAGAATTAGAGAATGCTTCCAAGTTCCATAGATGTATAAATAAAGTGTCGATACTTTGGTTACTACATATATTTAATTCAAAACACTTGAATATGAATGTAGTAAGTTAGTTTTTTAGATTTTTGAGTGAATGATGTTTTTGGGTAAGTTTATTTCATTATAATTTAGGCCATTGTATCATGATTGTATAATTTGTGTTTTGTTTTTATATTTTGTTTATTTTGTGATATTAGTATTACTTAGGGATAAGCAAAGTTTTAAGTGTTGGGAAGTTGATAGTTATGTTTTAGCGTGCATTTTTTAGGTTGTAGAATGTGTTACTAAGTATTTCTTAGGTGATAATCATGTGTTTATGAATTAGATTTATGCTTTTATTAGTCTTTTGTTTATTTTATTTAAGGATCGTTGATTGGGGCAAAAATTTGATCTTAATGCATGATTTAAAAGATATTTGATGTGTTTGGATGATGAGTTGAGACAGGGAACTTTAAGAAAAGTTGAAGAAGAAGCTGGAGGAAGAGGGCTGTCACGATCGTGCACTTGCACAATCGCGCAAGATTGAAGCTGGAGTAACTAGAGAGCCTCTGTCATGATCATACATATCATGATTGTGCAAAATACACATGATCGTGATACTGTATATGGATAAGATGTATTGCATGATTGTGCATGAAAACTTGATTGTTTGATTTTTTTTAAATCTATCTATATCTTTATAGTATAGAAAGTATCAGTCCCACAAGGATTGTTATTAGACAGCTAAAATTTTTTGTAACACTTTGTTTAATGTAAACAATATAATAAGTGTAGCAAGAAAGTAAACTAAACTAAAGAAAATGGATAATTGAACAACTAACAAAGTAGCAGAACTTGTTATTAATCAATGATAACAACTTAGGAATTACTTTTATTTTTGTTTGTTTTCACCTCACCTTCTTTATTTAATAATATTTGACCCCAGATATCCAACAATTATGATTACCCTCTCTCGAGAGCTAACCAAGTAATCTCAGTTAAAATAAATAAGAATTGAATGGTGACCTCTCAATCTCTCAAAACTCTTTTTAACTATCCAATTGGATTTGAAGCAATCCTATGGGTAACTAATAAACAATTAAGATCTTACTTTAATTACCTATTAATTTGATATTTATAGCTCTATTATAGTATGAGCTCTCTCTATGCAACTTAACACAAATATTTCAACCTAATTTCTCGATTCAGATCAAAGATTAAAACAATAATCACTATAAATTATGTTTGTATTAAATTAAGGATATAAAAGTTTAACAAAAAAATTCAAGAGTAATTCTTAAAACAAATTTAGCAATCCATAGCTAAAATAAATTCGAAATTGTTCATAATCAACACTCAAAAACAAGGAAAGAAAAGGAAAGAGTAAAAAAATTAAATCTTGGATGTACTCTTCTTGTCCTTGAGTTGGAAAATTTTGCAGCTTTGTTCTTCTGGAATTTTTACCTCTTTGATCTCTTTATTAGAAGTTCCAGACACCTCTTTCGGTGTTTTTTTTCCCTTAAATACTTATTAATCCTTCTAGCACTTTTTCTAGAGTTTTCTCATTTGTTTTTTTTCCAAAATAACCCCAAATCACTAAAAATATAAAATACTCGCTATTTAGAAATTCTACCTTTGCACGATTATGCATTATCTTATGTCTACTCGAACTTGCATGATCATACACATCATGATTATGACCGAGGATCCCTGACTGCTTCAGCTTTAATCTTGTATGATCATACAGGTGCACGATCGTGATAGTCCTCTTCGTCCAGCTTCTCCTTTTACTTTTTTTTCTTGTCTCAGTTCATTATCCAAACATATTAAGCATTTCCTAAAACATGCATTAAGAATAAAATTTTGACCTAATCAATGATAATAAAAAAACATAGAACACAAAAAAACATAAATATATGTTTTAAACATATGATTATCACCTAAAAAAATACTTAATAGCATACTCTATAACCTAGAAAGCACACTCCAAAACATACCTATCAACTTCCCTATACATAATATTTTGCTTGTACCTAAGTGAAATTAATACCAAAAATAAACAAAACATAAAACACAAATCACACATTCATGTAACAACGCAATAATTACATAATGACATAAAATATAATGGAATTAACTTACCCTAAAACATTAATCACTCAAAAAGATCTAAGACACTAATATATTCCATTCATATTCAAGAGTTTTGATTTAAATATACGTATCAATCGAAATATTGATACCCTATTGATACAGCTATGATATTGGTAAGCATATATTAATTATCATTTACCAATTTTAAAAGGTAGGCCATCTTTAAGTACCCCCTCATGGAAATTTCTTGACACTTCACAAGAATATCAATAGGCTTCACTTTTATTTAAAGCACCACATTTTTATGTTTTTATTTAATGGTCACTTAGTCTTTTGATGCGAGGGAAAACATTTTTTCTTGAATGTCCCTAGTTCCTCAACTAGGTTACATTCTTTCAAGCTTAGTTAGAGTGTCATTCTAGTCTTTTTACGTGAAGTCAAACATCTATCGTTAATGTCCCTCGATTACACGGTTATATCATAACTCACAACTGGCTACCAGTTATATTTGTAAGCCTAATTTTTCACGAAGGCTTAGCGAGAGAGGAAATTTATTTTAGCACATTTATTCAATTTTTTGTTTTTATACTCTAACCTACATTCATTTCTTCCTAGTCAATCCATTCCCAGAAAGGTTATTGATGATGCCTTCCAAATTAACTTTATTCAATCATAATTGCATTCAAATAGGTGTCATAAGATGAAAGAATAGGTGCAACATCCTAATTGACATATATATTCAGCTAAAAAAACACTGAAAACATAACTTCAAAATTTAAATGATCATGCTCGTAATTAAGCTAATTCACTTCAATTCCATGCCATTAACAAATTCACACAAATACACACTTTCCACAATGTAACGTCTTGCAACAAAAAAATTAACTCAATACAAAAACAATAAAAAAACCAATAAAATTTAAATACAAAATCATGTACAAATGATAATGAAAATACTATACATCCCAACACTTTAACAACACATTTTCCTCAGTGTGGAAAACGACACATAACTAAAAGTAATCATAAATAACAAATGTAACAAACAATAATAAAATAAATAAAAATAATGGCAAGAAAACTAATAGGGATTGCGGTCGTAATAGTGTTGGAAGGAACATATATGCCTTACACAACAAAATAATTCAATAAATTTTTTATTTGGTAGCATTGTTGTCTCACCACCTACTTCAACTATGACATTATTGCTTCCATTCTTCGCTCCATTGTTTTTTATTTTCTTCCATTTTGCTGAGAATCTTCTTCCACCCTTCTTCTTCCTCCTCGAAATTTTCTTTCAAAGTTTCATCATGATGCTGTTGTTGTAGGGCTGAACTAGATTTTATCTATCCTCTCCTATGCTTAATAGTAGAATGAGAGCTTGGATTACGAAGTTCCATACCATGGGACTCTGTAATTTCTACCATCCTTAAATGTGCATTGTTAAAGAATTTAGGAGGAAAGGAGGTTAGCCTATTTACAAAAATATCAGGATACTGAACCAAACGAGTAACCAAAAATCCCAAACCTAAATAACTTCTTTTCTTATTAATCGAAGCAACTATTGTTTCGAAGATATGCGAAGAAGTACATACCTTAACCTTATTATCCATACAACAAAGTAAAAATTTTTTGGAACACTTATTGCTTTGACTCTTTGTAAAATGATATGAAACATAAATCTATACAAAAATAAGTGCTCTAAACTCTTAAGCAAATTACTTTGTGCATTATGTGGTTCAAACACTTCTTGTCCAATTAATTTCTTCCAATATGTCTTTGCAATAAAATCTTTAAGAGATTCAACAATTTTAGTTTTAAAGAAGCCAAATGTATTCTCCATAACATTATGATCCAATTGATATGGTTCCCCTTCTAATCTTCAAAAAATATCTAACTTATTTTGCTCAAAATTTAAATTAGTATAAAATTCCAAGGTAGGTTTTTCTTAATCAACATAATCACATTTAATGAACTTTTCCTAACTAATTTTTTCACTAAAAGACTCCACCTTATCCTGAAGCCCCAATTCTTCCAAGATTTGAAATTCAAGGTATCTAGGTGCAGTAACAATCTTAGAGAAAATTTTTTAAAATTTCTCACCTTCTGCTTATGAGAAAATTAGAATGGAATTCCAAAATCTGCATGTAAATCATATTCTTCACTTCTAGAAACCTTCATTTTTCCTTTGGGGTTGGACCTTTGGACTAGGATTTTTACTCTAGTTGTCATCTTGTATTTATTAGAACTTGTAAACTAACACATTAAGAACAAAAAAAATAAGAAAAATGTAGGAAAAACATGCTCTCGAACACCCAGGAAAATTTGAGTTTTGCTGAAGCAATCATTAGATCTATAGTTAACTTGTGTAAAATGGAAAAAAATTACAATGAAGTGTGAAATTTACTTGAAAATTGAGCAAAATTTGTGTCAAAAAGGGTTGGAAGTGTCAATTAGAGAGAAAAGAAGTAAGGGAAAAAAGAAAGGAAAGAGAACAAAAAACTTTAATAGCGTTTGGAGGGTAGTATTCACACTTGCACGATCTTGGACATGTAACTTGTCTTTTATGATTATAAAAAAATACATGGTCATGACAGAAGCTTTGGACTTGCGGACTTAGACGATTGTGACAAAGAGTCTTATGCTCCAAATTTCACAATTCTGCATATGCACAATCGTGACCCCTCTTGGAACTATTCCATAACAATTTTATACACTTAATGCTATGAACATCCATCAATCAAACTAACCAAAAAACCACAAAAATTTAATACAACAATCACATAAGAAATTATGAAAACCTATCTAAACAATAATATGCTAATTTTAACGTCGCTAACTTGACCATTCCATCTTATTTTTTCAACCAAAGGAAAGAAAAGAAACTACTTCCCTTTTTTGATAGTATATTCCTTCAAAATATGGCTAGCATCTATAGCCATTAACCTTGAATGTTTCCTTTTTATCATTCTCCAATTCTAAAGCTCCATGTTGAACACTTGGGCAACCTTGAAAGGACTACTCTAACGTGATTTAAGCTTTCTCAGATATAACTTCAATCTTAAGTTAAATAACAAAACCAAATATCCTATCTTGAACTTTTTATTCTTAATATGAGAATTAAGCCATCTTTTCACTTTTTCCTTATACAACTTGGCATTCTTATAAGCATTAAATATTAACTCTTCTAGTTCATTAAGTTGTAGAAGTCTCACTAGCTGTCTTTCATTCAAAATTTAATACCTTAAACACCCAATATGCCCTATGTTCTAACTCCTCAGGTAAGTGTCAAGCTTTTCCATAAGCATCATCAAACTTTAATGCCCAATCCTTCCTCGAACCATTAACTATCTTCTCTAAGACTTTCTTTAGCTCTCAATTAATAACCTCTACTTGATCACTTTTTTGTGGATGATGGGGCTTGGCCACTTGAAGATAGACTCTATACCTCAAAGAGATTCCAATGATTTATTAAAATAATATGCTCCTTCATCACTTATGATTACTTTTGGAACTCCAAATATACTAAATATCCTTTTGATAAATTTTTGCACCACTTTACCATCATTAGTTGGAGTTTCCATTGCTTCAAACTAACTTGAGAAATAATCTACCCTAACAGGTTTGTATGTGTTCCCCATGGAAGATGGGAAAGGTTCTATGAAATCTAATCCCATTAGATCAAAGACTTTAAGCTCAAAAATATTAGAAAAGGGCATCTCATCCCTCCTTAAATACTCCCCACTCTTTGGCATCTACCATATTGCATTAAATACTCATGAGCATCTTTGAAAAAGTTAGGAAAATATAATATACATTCCAATACTCAAGCTACCATCTTATTCGCTCCATAATGCCCTATATAAGTAGAATTATGACAATGAATTAATATTTCTAACATCTCCTCCTCCGAAACACATCTCCTAATTAATCCATTGACATAAATTTTATATAATAACGGTTCATCCCATAAATAATAAGTATAGTCATATAAGAATCTCTTCTTTTGTTGTTAAGACAAATATAGGGGAAGGATACCACCTACATCATAATTTTCTATATTAGTATGCTATGGAACAAATAAGTAGTACACCATTATTAAAGAATCATTAGAAAATTACTCATTGATTTCTTCACATTATTATATCTACCCTCTTTTAAGGCAAGATAGGTGATCAACACCAAATGTCTATGTCAAATTCTTATAGAAGCAACACCCATCACATAAGTCTCAATTTCACATTTTTCTTAGAAAAGAGGTATCTCAATACTATAGATATTCACTTTTGACCCTAAAAGATATGATCGAAATCGTATATGAATAACACTATTAGCAATTCCTTTTAAGTAGTTTTGTAATTCAATTAGGCTCCCAATAAAGTCTTGCTTGAATAGTAGATAACATTTAACCTTTTGTGTTTCTGTTGCTCTAAAACACACCCTACCGCCTGATCACTAGCATCACACATAACCTTAAATGGTAAATATCAATTTGTTGATGTCAATATTGGTGCTAAAATGAGTGTCTCCTTTATCCTATTAAAAGCAATTAAACATTTATTATCAAAATCAAAAGATACACATTTAACTAATAAATTAGTAAGAAGTCCAACAATAAGAGAGAAGTCCTTAATAAATCGAAAGTAAAATCATATGTGCCCTAAAAATGCATGCACACCTTTGACATTATTTGATGGTAGAAGCTTCTTAATGACCTTTGTTTTGGCTATATCCACTTCTGTACTTTTTCACCATATTTTATGTCCTAAAACTACACCCTTTTACACCATGAAATGGAATTCTTCCTAGTTTAGATATAATTTCTCACATATTTGAAGAACTCTATCCAAATTTGTCAAACAATGATCAAAGGAGTCTTTAATAACCAAAAAATCATCCATAAAAATCTTCATAATGTCCTAAATCATCTATACAAAGATATCAACTTTGAAAAGTTATTAGTGCATTGCAAAGTCCAAATGACATCTGTCTATAAACACAGGTTCCATAAGGACATGTGAATGTGGTCTTCTCTTGATCTTCTGGATAGATAAAAATTTGACTATATCTTAAATATCCATCAAGGAAACAATAGACATGTGTGTCCAGCCACTCTCTCAATCATTTGATCCACAAACGATAAAGGGAAGAGATCCTTCTTAGTCACTGTGTTGAGAAAATCAATACATACCCTCCAAACTATTACTGTTTGAGTAGAGATTAACTCCCCCTTTTCACTTTTCGTCATTTTCATCCCTCCTTTCTTATGTACATATTGTACTAGACTCACTCATTCACTATCTAAAATAGGCTAAATAATACTCGCATCTAAAAGCTTTACTATCTCCTTTTTAACCACTTCTTTCATACGAGGGTTTAATTTTCTTTGTCTCTCCCTTACCTTATGACAAACTTCATCAAGATTGATTCTATTCATCACCGCATTATGACTTATGCCTCTTATATTTGAAATTTTCCGTCCTATAGCTCTCATCCTCTTTTTAATTGTCTCTATCATGAAGTAAATCACTTGTTAGTAAAGACTTTAAGTTCAAGAAACTAGATACACAAGAAGGGGGGGTTGAATGGTGTATCCTCCTTTTTTTTTCTATAAAGTCTCTAAAAGAAAACTTTTCTTTCTTATTAGAAGAATATTACAACTTATTATGTAGATAAATTGCAAATTATTTCTCTAAGAGTTTTAACAATAAAGTAAACTAAAGTTAAAGAGTAGAGAATAGACGATGTGATTTTTATACTGGTTCCACTATTCTTTAAACGTTTACAAGTATTCTTTCCTTCCAGAGCCTCTTCAAGTCCCTTACAAAGTATTCTTTCACTATCTTAGCCGCTCTAGGCTATCAGCCTTTTCTTTCTCTCACTAGAAAAAGATTGTGAGCTTTTGTTACAGTAATGTGAGCTCTATTCTAAG
>JAOTAY010000007.1:15605784-15648579 GCA_025629805.1 Erythroxylum baracoense
TGTCAGAAACACTTCCAATTATGCTAACCCATTCAAAAAGACCAAATTACCCTTTCCCATAAGTGAGGGGATGTTACGTTCTTGCTATCAAATGTTCTACCATAAGTATGGGTATCTTGAAATGCCTTAATCTGAAATTCATGGCCATTTTATATAAGGCTTGATGTATTCTTTACATGTATTTCTTTTTGCAATTCAAAAGTAACTCTTGAAATTTCATTTTTAATATACATATAGTCAAACCACATTTAGGTTCTTATGTTCTTTAACGCCTTTTTGAAAGTGTTTACATAATTAAAACAACATTCCTTTCTTTAGAATAACTTTGTCATGATTTGAACTTAAAACATTAAAGTGAGGATATTTTAGATTTTTCCTTTCATCATTTAAACTTCTATCTAGGCTACTAATATTTGCGTCATCAATTTTAAACTCATTATCTGTTAAATCAACATTCTTAACACTCATGCAAGGTAATTCTTCTTCTATGTCATATTCAAAAATATTATCACCAATTTTTTAACTTGAATACCCTAACTCACTGAAATATGTTAATTGTCATATGCTAGGGCTTTTAAATTATTAGATGTTTTGGTCTATTTCAATGGTTGCTACAATAGCTATCTTAGTGGGTGCCTTAATGGTTGTATCATTAGGTAACTCAATGAGTGCCTTAGTAGGTGCCTCAATAGATTTTCAACATTTATTTTAGTAGTTGCTTCATTTATTGTTACAATGGCAACTTTAGTGACTGATTCAAAAGGTTCCCCAATAGAACCTTCAATGGTTGCTTCAATGGCTACTTAAACATTTACTACAGTAGCTATTGCAATAGGTGCTCTAGTGCAGTTTCTTAACCATTATCCTCAATTACTTCAATAAGTATATTTATTATAAAGTCATTAATTATGCATAATTTGGGATAATTCTCTTTATCCTAACACACTTCAATTTTCTATAGTTTTCTTTCTTTAATTATTTTATTAATATCCTTACATCATGATTATTTTGTAATGGCCTTAAACCATCTTCAAATGATTTATATATAAATTTATGTATAAACTCCCACGAGTTCCTATACCATAATATTTTAGCAATAAGCACGAAGTCAACCAAGTTTATTTCATCCACCTTAATACTAAAATGGTCTACCTCTCCACCTTCATATCTCATATCTGGTAGCAACCATATTTCAAATAGTACTTACGAGAATATTACAACAAAATTTATCATAAGTCATTCATGCTAAACATTTAACAATGCTAAGAAACAAAAATGCATTGGATATTTGTATTAGTTATGTTTTCACTTTAAAATGTAAAGTACAAAATGTTCTAAATAGCTTTTTAAATTATTATAATTAGAATTCTTGTCGAATGATGCAATGAGAAAAAAACATCACTCTCTATTGTCTTTTACCCCATCTTCTTCTCAAAGCCTTTCCTTCTATAACCTCCCACACTAACAGATTCTCTAAGTAAAATGCTTATGCATTAATGGCACGAAGCTTTACTATACAGGTTGCTTTATATACTCATCATTATATTGTAAGATGAGCTGTTGCTCACGAAACTATATTCTTTATTAGAGATTATGGTGTGGAACCTCCATATATTCTTATGTATATGTCTAATAAGTAGGGGGAAAAAACACCATAAAACCAATTACACAAATTATTAGTCATTTTTGTGGTTTTGTCTAATAAATATAGAATAAGGGAGCTTTAAATAAATGGTTTAGTAAACACACAATACGTCTAAAGACAAGAAGAGTAAGAAAAAGTAAATAGCTCCCAAATCTTATTGCGATATGAAGAGTAAGAACAAGTGAACAACACAAGTGAATACATACTTTCTATGAAATAAAAATGTATATTACTAAATATAGGAGTTAAAGATAACTATAGAAAAATATGTTAAAACCTTAACAAGTCAGTAAATGAAAATTTCCAAATTGAAACCTTAACACCCAACAAATTAAAACCTTAGTTTATGTGACTATGGGGAATAAATTATGTTTATTCATTGCATTTGCCTTTAATGTCCCAATTAGTAAGGTTGGGTTACTCCTCTACAACCAGTTGATCTCCCAAAGCTAAGAGGAGTTTTTATAAAGCCATTGAAATGAGAAGGGAAAAAGAAGAGCTTTCACTTGGAAACTTATGTGTGCAACATCATGTATGTATAACATGTATTACCAAATCCATAAGATATTATGTGGTTTAACAATATCACATGACGTTGTATTTTATGTGATACAACTAAGCCAAGTGATTGTTGGAAAATCGAGACGTCATCCAATCCCGATTGAAAAGGAATAATTATAATTTTTTTTGTATTTTAATATCCCTAAAACTAAGATCACTTTAATTCTATAAACTTGATTACATATAAATCATAATAAAGTAATTCATACTTTATTCCGAAACTCGATCCTTATCCTGTTGTATCCTTCGAACTATTTCTAAAACTGATCTATCTCAACTATCATAGTTGTACAAGTGTCCAACCTCTAGTGATATCTACAAAACAGGTTGAGAGACCTCTATAACTCTTACAAAGAAGGTTAAGCAAGAAGTGTTAGCTCCATTAAACCTTAAGCCTATTTACAATAAGTTTTGGACATTTTAGTAATTTAATTAAAATTAAATTCGAAGTTCAACTAAATTCTAATTAGAATTACAAATAATTCTAATTAAATACCAATTATGCCCAAATAAGATTCAATATCTCATAATGATCTTTATTTATTAAATATCTCATATTTAATCATAAAGTTACTTAAACTTTACAATCAAGTCCAACTTGATTAAAATATCTTTGCTCTCTTCAACTTTTTCTTTATGTGAGATCCATTAGGTTCCCAAATATATTAGGAATGATTATAAATTATAAATTTGAATTTTAATTCATAATTATAATTAAAACTTCTTTTAATTTATCATTAATCCTTCAATTAAGTAACATATAATCACATATCAATATTGACGTCTAACAACACATCACGAGCACCCAAATATTTGTGAATGTTAAAGTAGTTTTAACTAACCTTTTTCGTGCATGGTCTTTTTTTATAATTCAATCATTTCATCATACAATGCTCCGATTAGATATAAAACATCAAATTAATTTCTACTATATTTTGCGTCCAATCATATTAGTTCTTTGCCATTAGCTATTGATTCAATTAATGATGTTTGTAAACTATTTAAAAAGCATCATTTCGCTTTGGGAAAGGATTTTCTGAATCAATAGTACTAATCGAAAATAACAGAACTTCTCTCTAATTATACTAAGGTGATGAATCATATCTTGATCACTCAACTACCTCCATATAGTCTATGTTACATCTAATGACTACCGACTGAATGACCTATGATTAAAATAGGTCATAAGTAATATCAAAATATAACACTCTCTGGATAAGATAATTTTGGAGATCTTAAGTTAAATGATCACTTATAAAATCATCACAATGAGAATTTCCATAGATGTACAATTAATTTTCTAAATAGATTTCTTATATGGGGTCAATTTACTGAACGTGTTCTCTAAAAAGTACCCACACGTTTCTTTAAGTATCCTTATACTTTAGCCTATGAGATTGACTACTTCTTTTATAAGGAAAAACATAACGTGTGTTAATATTTTTACGTTATATTAATGCCCAGTCTTTGTTTTAACAATGACTAGGAACAATTTAGGGATAATACGTAAATGCAACATGAATCTCATAATTATAATCTCATTATAATTTCATTTGTAATGTATAATTATTCCATGAAATTTATCATATATATCTAAACTTGTACAAGATAAAGAATGCCTTTAAATTATTTTGTCACTAAACTACAACTAATCCGATTGGCTATAGGGCATAAACTAACAGTGATATGCTATGTAATGCTTAAATAATCCAAACAACTTCAAATGTCATTGTTTCACCGCTTTTCACTAAATTTTTTTAACATGAAATAACATATGCAGTGATGGGTAATACATAACTAAAAGTATAAAAGGTAAATTATAGTTCTAAAAATGTAGGGACTTAGTGAATAAAAATCTAAATTACATGGGGATTTAGTGTAATTAAACTAAAATTTTAATAATTAGAGTAAATTGAGAAATTATCTTCAACTTAGTGACCCGTTTATATTATTTTTCGTGCTTCCAGATTAAACGGTAGCTTTTATTCCACCATATTATAACAATGATATTGAATGGTATTTCATGTAGCCTAATTTGGACAAAATTTCAAATCCTTCATAAGTCATTAAGCAACGTGCCATTTAAGTGCATATAATGGTTAAAGAATAAATCAAGTCCATTACATTTTTTGAGTGTATAATTTGCTAATCTGTATCTCTTCTCATCATGTAAAAGGAAATGTTGTTAACAGGATAATAAATGAATCTCCATTTCTTTCCCTTCTTGCTTTAGTCAAGTTTAAAGGAAAGCATCAGCGCTGCCATTTTTGTCCTCTTTGTTAACCAAACTAGCTTTTAGTCTTCAGGATCTCAATTTGAGTCTCTTTCGACTAAAAGCTCCTTTAATTGCAGCAGATAATTTGTTTTTAAGCCACTTGAGTTCTTAATTTCAATCTCACAACTCTTTTATTGGATACTTGACGTAGAATGTTTGGAGAAAATGGAATTTCTCGTATTTGTTTCATCATGTTTACCAGTTGTTCGTCCCCTTGCTAAGAGAATGGACTTAAAAACTAGAAAAGTCACGAAAGATGATATTCAAAAGAAAAGTGAATATATATATGGAACAATGTTACTGTCAAAGTGCGAAAGTTGAAGCATACGTTTATAAGGTAAAAGGAAATTTGAGACAACTTCCATAAAAATTTCTAGCTTACGTACGAACACGACGAGCAGCATGAAATTTCCTATGAATTGCAACTTGAACATCCGTAATTTCATAAAGAAAAATAAAAAAGGTGCCAAATCTCAGGTTTGTTGGTTGTCAACTTTATTCACGCTTTAATGATGGGGAGAACTTTTACTCTTATCAATATATTACCACAAGATGAGCCTATGTTCTGTCAAGTCCACACTTTTAAGTGGAGGTCAATTCAATGGACCAAAGGAGCAACCTAGAGTTCTATGAAATGGGTTTTATGGTTGCGCAGTGACGGGGTCTAAATTCCCATGAAATGATTCTTTTCATTATTGAAGGATTTGGTGATATTCATAATTAACATGGAAGAAATTATGAGCAAATGGGGTTTATTGGAGTAACTGTGGCAATTATTTTGAAAAGAAAGGAGTTAATTGATGACTTGCATGAAATGCCTCGTGCCCATTTGCTATTTTTGATCATTGTTGCTATGTCCCTTCCGACAATCTTCGGTACCAGGAAAATATAACGCATCCTGTTGTATTGGTTCTTGCTTTTACTATAAATGATATGATAGATGTTTCCAATTAATGAAAATAGTCGTTGGTCTAAATATTAAAGTAGATAGATTTCGAGCGTTATTCAAGGATTTGAATTGTTAAGTTAAATAGAGAAGTGAAAATTGTATTTTAATATTTACGATTGTTGAGAATCCGAAGAATTAGAAATCCCTATAAATCAGGGATATACATTGATCAAGATTAGCTGGAAGATAATGTCATATATTTTGTAATGATCCATTCCTATTTAGTCTCCCCCATTCTTAGCATGTACAGGCTATATATTCATGCGTTTTGTAATCTCAAATTTAAGATGAATGAAAGACCAAACATTCAACACAAACTCTTAAATTCTTCGGAATTGTCGGACTAAATCAATCTAAAGATTAATAACTTCAACATGTAATAAAAAAATTGTAGTTTACATAAAATTTAAAAATATATATAGATGATTGAAAATGTATATCAAATTTATTAATTAATTTTAAAAATAAAATCATATAATTCAAATATTGCAAGGGTAATAAAATTTTCCAATCTCACTAAATTTTTTTATTTAAAATTTCAAGCGTCCATCTTTTCAAAAATGGAAATAAATAAATTTTGATTAATTTATACACAAAAATTACGTTTTACTTGTAATTTTTGAAAATCTAAATAAAAAAAAACCCATCCTATTAACTTTCTATTAGGGTTGGTAATAGTACGAGATCAATTCCAATTACATGCATGCTCTTTTATTTTATTTTGCAGAAAATGTTGATAAGAGGTGACACCTGCGTGGCACATCAATATCAATATATGTTAGGCACGATGGTGCTATTGGTGTGTCGCCAGCATTGTTTTGACCACACAACATTAATTGGTGTTGATGATCATAATTCACGTCCTGACCACATCGATTTCTTCGATTTCATTTTCATATTAGAATATCAAAATGACAGCTATGGAGTATCACCGACGTCTTTCAATTCAACTCGTGAGATTCTCCCATATCTTGGTTCAATTATCGGCTACATTTAATACAGATCTTCAACATTGTGAAGTTGGTATACTAACCAATAAATATATCTACCAATCATTTTAATTACAACAGTAGTTTGCTCATTTTAATTACAATAGTAGTTTGCCAATGAATTATATGCTTACCATCATTTTATTAATAAGAAGAGTTCTAAGCGAACGATTCAAAAATTTTACAGAGTAAAATAATCAGTTTAACTTACTAATGACAATACATTGAAACTTTTTGCAGTTCACAAAAAGGAACATACCGATTTCCAAATAATTTAAGGCATGCATACCATTCTAATGGATGGATAATAAAAATCAGTATTTATCATTGCTCGTTATTGTATTACGTAGCCGTTTATCTTCATTGCTAATAGCGAACATCATCTATCACGTAACAAGTTGTCCATTTCCATTTCCTCCTTCCCATTATTTGTTACAAATGAGAGTTCCAAACATCTCAATGTAGAATTCTGTGACATTCTTTTGGCAATATAATAATAAATTAGGTCCTATAACAAACAAAATTTGAGAGTACGGACCTCCAAAATTCAGTCATTATTCAACAATAAATTCATTTACTGGCTAATATTATATATTTTGTGTTGAAAATTTGTGTCCCACGCACAACAAAAAAAAGGAATTCGTGATTTCTTCAATGATAAAACCATTTTAATTTTACAATTCCTTTTGAATCTACAAATTTGTCTTATTCACTGTAATCTTTAACAGGATTCATTTTGCTAGACAAAAGTGTTAGCTTTTGAAAAGCCTATATTTGAACCTAGACTTTTTAGTAATCTAATTAAAATATAGTTCTGATTTTAATTAAATTTTAAATAGAATTACAATTAAATTTTTATATAGAAAATAAGTCCAAAAAAAATCTGATATCTTATATTGGCTCTTATTTGTTAAATATCTCATATTTAACTTTTAAAGTTTCACAAACTTTACAACAAAATATTTAGCCTAAGTAGGGAAGTATTTAATAAATAAATATGTATAAATAAAAATATAAAAATAAGAAATAAAATAAATATTCAATAAATATATAACAAGGTAAAGAATCAAAATAAAAGATAAAAATAAGTAAATAAATACACAAATAGAAAAGAAGACAAGTTAATAAATAAATCCAACAAGTCATTACAAGAAAATATATAGGCTAAGTAGGGAAGCATTTAGGCTAACTAACTTAGAAGAAAATACTACATATCAGAAATTGAAGCCAAATATAAGACATAAGACTCGATGAAAACTTTTTAAATGACTTATGAGAACGTGAAGGACTTCTCTACTCCAGAACATTATCTATATCCTACTACACCATAGTTTTTTATTAAGGGTCATAAGCCCTCATTAAGTTTCAGCAGAGTCATGTCATTCTTAATCACCTTTTCTTAGTTCTTCTTTGGTCTTCTTTTTTTTTTCCTCTTACAATCTCTAAGTTCAATCTTATCGCATCTTCTCACTATAGTGTGAAGGTGTCTCTTTTTAATATATTTGAACTACCTAAGTCTTGTCTCTCTTAATTTACTATTAATATTAGTCACCTTTATTTTGTCTCTTACCATTACATTCCTAATCTTATTTTTTCTAGTAAAGTTGTACATTCGATGGAGCATCCTTATATTTTCCACCTTTACCTTATGACTATGCACCTAATTGATGGGCTAATATTCCACCCCATAGAGCATGGATGACCTAATCATTAAATGTTAGAATTTACCTTTAGGCTTGAGTGATATCTTCTTGTCATATAAAACTTTTGATGCACTTCTCCATTTAAGTCACCTTGATCTGATACGGTGAACTATATCTTCATCAATCTCTCTATGCTTTGAAAGATAGATATTAGATACGTCAAACACTCTTTTGTGGTATAACTTCTGAACTAATTAACTTCAGAACTAATATTTACCTCTACATTGGATGCCACCCTGTAACCCGAAAAGCTACACTCTAAGTACTACGTCTTAATCTTGTTCAGTTTAAAGCCTTTTGACTCTAATGTATCCCTCCAAAGTTCTAGCGTGGCATTGACACCCTCTTTTGTCTCATCCACTAAAATAATGTCATCAGTAAACAAAATACACCAAGGCACATCCCCATGGATCTTCTTGGTAATCTCATCCATTACTATTGTAATCAAAAAGGGACCCAATGAGGAACCTTGGTGCAGTCTAATATCAATAAAAAGATGTTTTATATCTCCTCCTATCATCCTATCACTAGTCTTTACACCTAGATACATATCCTTAATAACCTATATATATCTCATAGGAACTCCCTTAACTTCTAAAAACCACCATATAATTTCCCTAGATACCCTAGCATACACGTTTTTTAAATCATATGTAGATTACATTGTCTTTCCTTATAATATTCCATTAATCTTTTAAGGAAATGTAATGCTTTTGCCGTGGACCTTTGTAGCATAAAGCTAAACTGCTTCTCTGAGATATTGACATCCTTTCTCTCTCTCTTCTCAATCACCTTCTCCCATAACTTCATTTTGTGACTAAGAATTTTGATTCCTTTATAGTTGTTACAGCTTCGGATATCCTCTTTTTTCTTGTATAGAGGAATTAGTATACTAAGTCTCCATTCATCTAGCATTTTGGAAAACTTAAGGAACACTTTAAAAACTTAGACTCTTCTCCTAGGCTCTTTCACACCTCTATAGGTATCTCATCTGGTCCTACTGTCCTTCCACTCTTCATCTCCCTCAAAGCCCTTTTAATTTCTTCCTTTATAATTTATTGGCCACAATTAAAGTTACAATACCTCTCAGGCATGCTCAGGTCCCCTAGAGTGATAGTATCATCTACATCTTCATTAAAAAGGTTATAGAAGTACCTTTATCAACTTCTGTTAATGTCATTTTCAGCCACAAGTACCCACCCTGCTTCATCTTTTATACAAAGAACTTGATCTAAGTCTCTCGCTTTCCGTTCTCTAGCCCTCACCAACTTAAAAATAACCTTTTCACCATCTTTAGTTTCCAGTCTTTGATATAAATTCTTGTAAGCATTGTTTTTTGGTACTGAAACTACCTTCTTCACCTCTTTCTTTTCCAGTTTATGACTTTCTCTATTAATTACTCTCTCTACCTTTGTGGTGCTATCCAATAGGGTTTTATAGGCACCTTTCTTAATTTTAATCTTTTATTGTGAGGTGTACTTATCATTTCCATGTTCATCCTAAGTCATTTGAGATGAACGATAAATATAAATACCTAAATGATAAATGATAAGTACACTATGCAATATAGACGTATATTTATGTTAATTTGTTATAACTTTATTAAGAAGTCTTATAAGATGATTACATCTTATGGTTATTTTGTAATCATATTTTCTATGGTAATATAGTCAAAGCATGATCACTTATATGTCATGCAATGATTTAAAAATTAAACCGATCAACTTTTTGATTTGGTTTATTTTCATAACCTTTATTTTTAAAATCATCCTGTTTATTAATTAATCCCCCGACTTTTGTAAATTAACTAATTTTTATAAACCAGAATAAATTAGTTGGTTTTTATTTAACTATCTCTTTCTTCAATTAAACTTTAACTTCTTTGATAGGCAAGAATAGCCTCCTTCTTTAATCCTATTTCAGATTCTTAAAATTTGTTCAATATTTAATTTATATTAGTTTTATGATAGTCTAATATAAGTTAAACCTTAAATATCTTATCTTATCAGTTTAATTTTTTGTTCGATTTTTAAAACATTAGTTCCTTTTATTCAGAGTTTATACATTTTTTTAGGGTTCTCAATGATAAACCAAACACATGCAAGAGGGGTGAATTGTGTGCATAAAAATTTTTCACAAGTTATTTCAGTTCAAAAGGAAATGGTAAGAACCTGTCTATAATTAATACAGTAGGAGCCTATTGTGCGATAAGATCCTATCTAAACGAAAGGAGCTTGTTAAACGATAAAACCTTTAAACGACAGGAGCCTACTATACAAAAAGTCATGTTAAAAATAATTTAAAACAGAAGGCGCCTGTTAAAATGAAAGGAACCTTTAACAAGTTGAAAATAGAAGGAGCCTCTTTGTAATATTCAGTTTTTCAAAACATATGTAGGGTTCAACCCTAAATCATTGTGAATGAATATTAGCATGGTGAGCATTGCATATACATGCATAACATTAGCAGATACACACGAATATTGATAATTTGTACACATTACAAGTTACCATATGCACTCAATTGACATGTCCTGGGGCATGAAAGATTTTAAATGACTATGATGTGAATTGTAGATTGTTATGTCTTAAATTTTGGTATGATTGGATTACAATTGGTAATTTGGAATTATTGTGATTAATTGGGAGGTTGATGAAATAATATGTACATTTGGATTAGAAAAATGCCTAATGGTAGGATAAATTGATACATGAAAACTTACGGTGATTAAGCTTATAATTGTGTGACATTTGACATAGTAATGAGTGACAGATGGACTAGTAATCAATTTACAAATGGACCAATTATTGTGCGACATGTGGATCAATAATTAGGAGACATATGGACTAATCATTTGATGACAAATGGCAACTTATGGAGTGGATTAGAGGCAGCTTATTAGGTTGACACATGTTCTCCATTCCTTAAGACAAATGTTGAGATTAGAAGTTGACACCTAGCGTCTTGACTTGTAAAGTTTCTGCTAGTTCTTTCATTCTCCATCACCACCGAAATTGCTTCAAACTTTTCTCTGTATTTTGCTTGAACCCTAGCTAAGTTTCTACACTAAAACCATACATACAGCCTTCATCAAATAGCCAAGAAATCTGTTGAAAGTGGTCTTCACCTTGCTGTCAAAAACTAGCTCATCTTCACCTTGGAATTGTGTTAATTTTGCTTGCTTGGAAGGATTGGTTAATCTAGAATTTTGAGCTAAATTGAAAGCCTAATAAGTAAACAGACATTTGATCTTTATAGCATGTTTAATAGTATGAGAATGATGCTTGAATTGGAATGAAATGCATGTGATATTAGTATGTGCTGGAAATGTGTTGAATGATTTGGAAGTTTTTATGCTTTTTTTTTGGAGTATGAAAACCATGGAATTATAGGTTTAATTATGGTTGGATTAGGTTTGGATTTGATTTATAATGAGTGTGAATTTATACTAAAGGAAGATGATAGCATAGTGTTCTTAAATTAAGAAAGAATTAGGACTATATGTATGATAAGGTAAGTTAATTTCTGGTTTGATTTTTGATGCATGAAAGACATTGATTTGTGAGCTATTTTTGGTGAGAATTTAGAGTATAATTCAGACCTTAATGAGGTCGCATAATGATCATGAATTCTGGAAAATTGGATGTGTAAATGATAGGTCTAAGTTTGATGAATTCCTGGAGAATTGGAAGAAAATATGCAAGGCACGATCGTGGCCTTCAGTGTACGATCATGGCCTGATCATTTTGGTTATATCATGATCGTGGCCATCAGTGCATGATTATGGCCTGTTGCATATGGTTCTATCATGATCTTGGCAAGATCCACCACAATCATGGGCAATGCTTGAAAATGGAATGTTGTCTTTTAAGTGATGTTTGTATCAACTAATGATAAGCTTATCCTTTGGTGTATATAGGCTTGAAATGAACCTAAATGGATGTTGAATAAGTTGGTTAAATGATTGATTGATGAACTTAAGATAATCAAGTTATTTTAAGATGTAAACCTAAGTATAAACAAGACATATTCAAGTGACAATGTTTGGAAAATTATAAATTGTGATTAAGGAAACATAGCCGGGAAAGTCATTAAGCATGCATTAAACATAGCACATATACATGTGCATAATTGAGTATTATTTGTTTGATCACTTTGGTAATGTGTACAATGTATGTGTATTTAAACGCTCAAGTCGAACGCCATCAACAAGACATTGTCAGACCATCCAGGCAATAACGTAACTTGGAGCGTGCTGTGAGTAACCTAGATGTTCTAACTAGGATTGACTTATCTCTGTTTAATTCCCAATTATTGAACTGTTAATGATCTAATTGTGATTGTGATAATTCCAGATAGTAATAGTCTGAGGAGATTGATATTTGGGAATGTATTGGAAGTGTTCTATTTGCATCTGAATTCTGGAAAAAATATCTGTATACTCAACGAAAGTTAAATGCCGGACTGAGATCTGATGAACATAAGATTCTGTCTATGCATCATAAATAAATGTTATTGATGGCATATTCTATTATTTGATGTTTTACATTAAATGCATGATCAGATAAAGGCGTTATGACTGGAGTAGTTAGTCTGAAATAGCTTTAAGCTCAGAAATCTGTAATCTGCACAGAGAGCCTGGCTTCGTGATTTCTACATCTGGATGAGCCCAATATGGGATAGTATCTATATCTGTATCTGAAAGGCACTTAGTCACAACAAATAATAATGAAAGTGGAGTCTCATATGCATCTGCATTTGCTCATATATGACTGTGAAAATATTTCTGAATTGTGATGATATTGTGATATGCCTCATTTGTGAACTTTTGATAAAATAATTAACTGAGATAGATGATGATGTTATTACAAAAAGATTATATGATTTGTTGAAACGAAGACTATTGTGTATTTGATTTATATTTGATATGTTTGATGTGCTGAATGAGTGAGCACATCGAGGATGGTTAGCTCACTGAGTTCGCAAAACTTATCAAAATTGCAACATGACTTTTCAGGTACAAAAGAGGAAACCTAGTCCCTAAGATTCTCTAGAAGAAT
Organism: Erythroxylum baracoense; assembly: GCA_025629805.1. NCBI lineage: Eukaryota > Viridiplantae > Streptophyta > Magnoliopsida > Malpighiales > Erythroxylaceae > Erythroxylum > Erythroxylum baracoense. Next base: position 15,618,967 of record JAOTAY010000007.1, read on the forward strand.
AATTTTGATTAAGATATGGCTTAAAGGTCTGTCAGCTAACATCTGAGGAGTTGTAGTTATGTTTATGTAGTTTTCATTTCATGTAGATGTTTTGTATAAAGAATAGTAAACATATCAGATACTTTTGACAATGTAACTATTTGTTTAATGAAAAGTACTGCTAAAAAGTAACTTTTGTTAACTAATGAAATAAAGAGTAGTAGTTTTTAAGTATTGTGTTAGTCTATATGATGTCATATAAGTGATTACATGCCTTTGTCATAGGATATGTACTTAATATCCTTTGGATGTTTGGGTATACACTCTATGGTAGTGGGGTATTACACTCTTGCTAAAATGAACACACACACACACAATATAATGTAGAAATATAAAAGTTAAGAGAAGAGAGAGAAGGACACAGTAGATTTATACTGATTCGACTTACAACCCAAGCCTACATCGACTCTCCAAGTATCCAACTTGAGTGTTTCACTATGAAAACTTAGTATTAAATTTAACGAGCCCTCTCCAAGCTCTCAAGTACATATTTTTCAAGGTTCTCAAACTTTTTACACTCAAAGTATATAACAAGCTTCTAAAAAGCTTACAGAAAAACAAAATAACAATTTCTCTCTTGATAGAATGATTTCACTTTCTAAAGTACAATAGTAATGATATGATTCTTAAGAGTATAGATGATTCTCAAAATGTTTTGACAATCTGAATATATTTGTTCTATTTCATAAGTGTTGTTGATCTTCATTAAATAGTCAAAATCTTCAACTAGCCGTTGCTTCACTCGCATCTTTAGTCAACTGGATGGATTTAACTCTTAATAACTTTGATGTCATCTTTGCCAAAAATCTTCCAGTAATCATGGAACTAATATATGGCCTTCATAATTAGTAGGATCCTTTTGAATAAATCATTTCTAATAAAGTAAGTTGATAAAGAAGGTTCTTGCAAGAGAAAACATATTATTATGATTTTCTTTCCTTTTAGGAATAAGACTGTTAATTGTACAAGGAAATAAATCCGTTTTGAATTTTGAAATATTATACAGTTATCATCAAAATCATTAAAAAATAAACCTTTAGCTAACACTCAAGACTAAGACAACTTTCTTATTTATCTTGTAAGGATGTATATATACAACCTTTTGAGTTAGGATTTTGATAGTAACTAAAGCACCTTTGAATGGGTCTAGTGTTATCTGTTCATAATTGCTTAAGAAGCAGTGGCATTTCCAAATTTCCAATATAAAAAATAAACTTTGGAAATTTGAATTTTTCTTTCTCGTTTTCAAATCATTCTAAGATTTTGGCATTAGAAAGAGTATGTGAATCCTTTAATTGGTAAATTAAACAAAATATCCAAATAAGAGATATTATACATGATTATGCATATCCAGTGATTTGATATTTTAATCTATATGATTCTCTTACATACGGCATCAAAGCTAGTTACATATGCATTGTCATGATCTATTAACTTAATAATTTTGTTCACTTTGGATTAATTCTTCACAAGATTACATATGTTGATTGTCTTTATCAAATATAGCAAATTTTGCTCTTAACAATCTCTATGTAACGGAAAGGTTTGTTTTTGCTATTATTTGTTTATGTTCATTTATCGAATTTAGTTGTTTTTATGTATTACATGATATAATGCTCGAAAACAGTCTAAGTATCAAACAAGATCAATTGAGTACATAATGTGTTTTTCACAAGACCCTCAAAATACTAAAAATGTTTCTCACAAGACAAAAACACAAATTAAGTACATAATGGAAATATATACTCATAAATGTATCTCTCTTTGTATTTGAGATTCAAAATATGGTCAAAGAACCATAAAAACCAACAAAAGCCAACATGCAATAAGAATTACAAACCCACACAACACCTCTAAATTGTGATTATGAAATAGTAGAATAATGAAATAACCTGGATGGATGAAACAGAGTACTGGCACGATGCAAAGGTGTTATGGACTAAGGTTTTAAGATGTTTTTATAGTCCATTTTAAATGCACCAATAAAGATAAGATAATAGATAGATCAAGCCTTAAAATATTTGGGTTATGATTTTAGATTCTAAGCTAGTTAAAAATGGTAATTTCTTATAATGTATTGGGCTAAAAAATAAAATATCATATGAACTAATTTAGGCTATAAGTTTGGAGTTAAAACCAACCTTTCTTTAGATAATATGTTTAATTAAATTTAGAAATATGTTTCTAAATTTATATACTTATGCCCATGAGTTTAATATTATTTAGACATAAGTTCCTTACCAATTTATCAATTATAAAATTGATTAGTTCAATTTTAATTAGAATAAGTTCCAATTGATTAAGTCATTAATAATAATAATAATGATGATGATGATGATGATGATGATGATTATGATCATGATCATGATCATGATCATGATCATGATGATGACGATCATGATGATGATGATGATGATGATGATGATGATGATGATGATGATGATGATGATGATGATAATAATAATCATGATGATGATGATGATGATGATGATGACGACGACGACTAGAAGAAGAAGAAGAAGAAGAAGAAGAATAAGTTGATTAGTTCAAGGATAACAAGAATTAGAAATAAGTTTCAAATCCAATTAACATTAAAAATTATTCAATTTCATTACAAACAAGTTTCTAATTTAATTAAAATTTCTTTAGATGATAAATTAAGTTAGAAATATGTTTCAATGTTTCTAAATAAATGAATTTAATCAATTAAAATTATAAGCTATATTATAATAGTAAGGGTTCCTAGTGTGTTAGTAAAATAATTCATTTATGTATAGGTATTTGTATATAAGCCTCTGATGCCTAAAAATTTGTTTTTAAGAGAATGTTAATTATTTAGAAGAAACTCAGACTTCTCCATACTGCATCATTGATGAGATGTGTCATCCTCATATTAGTGCGATTATTCAATATATGCATGGAACATGGAGAATACCTAACACAACACATATTAACGGTTAATAATTTGATATAAAAATTGTATTTCAATGGTTGTTTGGCTTACGCATAAGTTGAAGTAAGGTATACGACTTTATTTTTAACTACCATAACCTAAAGGTGAACTGTTGAGAATGCTCTAGAATTTGGAAACACCTTAAACGAAGACATGTGATTGGCTAATGACAATATTTATGAAGGAAATTTGAAGAAGGGAAGTAATTAGAACTTTATACCTCATAAGTTCCCTATAAAAATAGTTGGAAATATTTCATATTGATTACTTATAGACAATTTTTATATTAAACAAACAACTTATGTTATATGAAATATGTTGTAATGAATTGCATGTAGTTTGTTCATTTCATAGTTTGTTCATTTATGAACACACATGCTTACATCATATTTGATATGTACTATATGTAAGGAATTCATATCGATTATGATAACTAGTACTCAATTGTAGTATGAATGATGACTAAACACATCTGTGATCTTTCACTTTTATAAGCATTTGAAATTTAATTAGTCACTCTTTACACGATTTATATGACATTGACGTGTGTAATGTAATTTTCTCTTATTTGTAGAAACTTAGTATTTCAACAATTGATACTGCTTCAAAGAACATTGTCGTTGAACTCAACAAGGGTAAGAAACTAAAAGGCAACAACTATGAAATATGAAGCATGAAAATCCAATATATGATAGGGGAGTAAGAGGCTTTTAAGCCATTAAAGATAACCATAGATGTTCCTAAAGAGGGAAATACAACCCAACATAAAAGGGGTCATGATGCATATGAGCTATAGAAGAAGAATAACTCATTGGCTAGCATTATGTTACTCAACAGTATAGACAATGACATCATGTTTGAGTTCAAAAAATATGAAACTGCTAAGTATATACGGTTTGCATTAACTGCACAATTTGGGGGTACATTAGTGACTAAGATACAGTCACTCACTAACAAGTTTGATATATATATAAATCCCCCATATCATAAAATGAAAAAAAAATTAAGGCAAATGTCAAATATGATAAGTGAGTTTAAGGATGATGGACACAAGTTGTCTAATAAGCAACAAATGCAAGTTGTAATTTACTCATTACCTTATAGTTGGGAGCACATCAAGATACATGTGACTTATCATGAGAGAATTAAGACCATGAAAGAAGTTGCATGGCATCTTATATTGGAAGAAGGCTTTTAGAAACCTCAAAGATGTCTTTTGAGGTATATGCAATTAGCTCTAGCTCACATAGAGTTATGAACAAGAAGTGCAAGCATCATAGTAGGCATAAGTGGACAAGAACAAAAGACACCACTACTCTACTCAAAACTCCATGAAGGCTAAATGGAATCAAAATGGAAAGGCCAAGTGTCCTTTTAAGAAAAGGAATATGAAACATGTCAAGTGTTATAATTGTGGTAATAAGGGTCACTTCACTCATGATTGCAATAAGCCTAAAAAGGAATAGCATTATAGTATACAAATTTGTTTAGTGAATGTTTCTTGTTATATTTTTCTAATTGAATAACATCCTTCATGGATTACAAACTCACAAAGTAACCAACCATGTAGCAAAGGATAGAGATGCCTTCACAGAGTTTCAAAAGATCTCACATGGAACAAAATGGCTTTATGTAGTTGACAATTCCAAAGTTGTTATACAAGTGATTGGCACATGCAAATTAGTCATGTGTGGTGATCGACCTTTATCTTACATGAAATATTATATGCTCCATAAATCTGACAGAATCTTTGTTATGTGTTGATGTTAGTTAAACTTCATTTTCATGTAAACTTGAACAATGATGGAATGGATTTGTACCTTGGAAATATTTATTATGGTCATGGCTTTATGGTTAATTATTTTATTTTACTAAAAATAATAATATTAGTTAATCATTATTTACATCATCTAGTATTTCTAATAATAATGTAGTCTTTTGACATTCTAGACTATGTAATAATAGTCAAAATCGTATAAGTCAATTGGCTAAAGAGGGCCTTTTAGGTAATCTAAGTCAAATAGATCTAACTATGTGGGAATATTAGCTAGCTAGTAAAATGGTTAGAAAACCTTTTGAAAGGGAACACAAGCTTCATCCCTATTGCAATTAGTGCATTTTAATATTTGTGATCAAAAGAATGTAAGGAAAAGACATAGGGCTGTGTATTTTATCACTTTCATAGATGACCATACCCAGTATGCTCACGTCTTCTTGATTTCTCAAACTATAAGCATTAATTTATTTCATCAAGGATATGAAATTAGAAGAGAATTAATTAAAAAGGAAGATAAAAGCATTTTTAACTGATTAAGGATTAGAGTACTTGTCTAGTAAGTTCAAAATGCTATATGATGAAAAAGGAATGGATAGATAGTTGATTATTCCTAGAAACCCACGAAAAAATAGTGTAGCAAAAAGATGTAACAAAATGTTACTATAAATGATTAGGTCTATAATGGGAAAAGGCAAATTTATTAATCATCTATTGTGGTGATACTTTGCTAATAGCCACGTATGTACTTAATCAGGTGCTTATTAAATTAGTCACCAAGCACTCTGTATGAGTTATAGATAGGTAGAAAACCTGACATGACAACTCTTAGACCCTAAGGATGTTACCTATGTTTATGATATCTCTCATAAAGATGGGAAACTAGGCCTAAGAGCGAAGAAAAGTATCTTTATTAGATATTATGAAAACTCAAAAGGGTATGTGTTTATAAGTGAACAAGGTAGCAAAATTGTAATTAAATTTGAATTATAAGATGCAACATTCTTAAATAATGATTTTTTAAAGCAGGGTGAAATATGAAAAGTATTTTTATATAAGATTCTTGAGTAGCATAATTATGATATAAGGAATCAAGACAGGAAACTTCAACCCAGTAGGAGCAATTTGGATATGAAAGAATTGACTCAAAATTAATTTATATTACAACCTACTAAAAGTTTACCCATGGTATCTAACTTAAGTTTGACTAATCAGAAAATTCATGAATCTATAACTAATGAATCCCATTTATAATGAAGTAATTGAGGATTTATTCCCTAACATTGTTTTGACATAGAAAAGGAAATTCATATGATGATCCCACAAAACGATAATGAGCTAAGGAATGTATATGAGGCTTTTAATGGTCTTGCTAAAGAAAAATAGATTATAGTAATGAAAGAAGAAATGACTTCGTTAAGATTAATCAAGTATCGGACTTGATTAATCCCCTTTTGGGTGTATAGCTATTAAGAACAAATGGGTTCTTAAAATAAAACAAAACGTTGATGGTAATATTAAAATATACAAAGCATGCCTCGTAATGAAAGGATATACACAACAAGAGAGAATTGATTATGACAAAACATTTTCTCCTATTGTGAGGTTTGCTTCAATTTATCTAATCTTGGCTATAGTAACTAGTTTGGATCTTGAATTACATCAAATGAAAGTAAGACTACTTTTCTAAATGGAGAATTAGATGAAAAAATATATATAGAACAACCTTTAGGTTTACAATGACAAACTAAGAACATAAAGTGTGTCGATTATTAAAATTGACTTGTAGTTTGAACAAGTCTTTAAAGTAGTGGTATATATGTTTTAATAATGTAATCCTTTCATATGATTTTCATAGGTTAATGAAAACCACTGAACATATATTCAGAGATCCCAAGATAAATTTACAATTTTATCTTTATATGTGGATGGCATGTTAATTACTTGTAATAACTATGAGTTTGTTAAGCAAATTAAAGATTAGTTGCCATCTGAATTTGAGATGAAAGTTATGGGTGAAGTTGCAAACATCCAAAATATTTCAAATGATTATGTATGTAAGATTGCAAACAAATAGGTAATTCTATTGCTAAAGGTGAAGATCTCAGCAAGAAGTTTTTCCCATCTATGCCACAAGAAAGGGAGCAAATGAAGAAAAATCTATATTCGAGTATAGTTGGAAGTCTCATGTATGCAACGATGTGTATCCATATTTTTGTTATATTGTTAGAATGGTGAGTAAATATTAGTTAAATTCAAGATAAGCCACATTAGAAAGCAGTAAAGAGAAAATTGAGGTATCTAAAAGGTACAGTGGACTATGCACTATCCTATCAAGGTATTGACATATATATACAAAGATATACAGATGTAGAATGTGGAGGAGATTTAGATAAAAGAAAATATACCTCCAAATTTATTTTCTTACTTAATAATAAAGCATTATTATGGAAAAGTAAGAAATAATCTTGCTTTGCAATGTTTATAATGGAAGTTGAATTTGTAGAATTTTTAACAGTAATACCAAAAGCTATATGACTTTGATGATTCTTAGTTCATCTGGAGTCACTAAAAGTGAAATTGAACCAGTGATTATCAATTATGATAATCAAGCAGCAATGGCTTATACAAAACGTCTCAAATTTCATTTTAAAACCAAGTTTATAGATACCAAGTATAATTATGTGAAAGATATAGTCACACGAGGAGAAGTGAACATGAAGTATATATCGACACGAGATATGGGGGCAGACTTAAATCACAAAGACAATTTTCATAAATGTGTATATTAGGCATGTGAAGTCACTAGGTTTACATAGATATTGAAATTTAATAAGAAACATTTCTCTTTGTATGTTCATTTATTGTAACTTCATATTTGAATGAGAACGTTTTATAGAGATTATACATGATATAATACTTTATTTATAAATATATTTGTTTATTTTATATAAATATATATAGAGATATGAATCAAGAGCATATAAGATAGATCAGAGATTAGCTTTCTAATACAAGCAATCACCTCTAGTAATTTGTGATCACAAGAGATAATGAATGTTTAAATTTTATTATCTAGGTGATAATTGAGAGTAAAAAACTTAAACCATAAATGCTGCCCTAAATTTCAAAGAAGTTGGTACAAAGTTTTTTTTAGAAAGTTAGGACAAGTATTCATTAATAAATAAATTTTACAATTTCACATATGTTTAACTTTAATAAGCCATCGACTAACTTATAGACAATAGAAAAGTATATGCAATTAACATACGTGGCATCATCTAATGCACTAGCGATACACTCACTCCCAAAGCATCTGAGATCATTTGTATGTTTTAAAGATGGGGAGATCTGGTCTCAGTAGAGCAGAAGGCATCCAGAATGCGACTTTCCAAGTCATCCATAATATTGATATTGTAAATATAAGAACTGTAAATCTTTGTGACTTTTTAGAAGTTTTTTTTTACAATGAGCTTGACTTGTTCTTTTTACCTCGATGAAATCATAATGCTAATTTGAGTTTTAACTACGGTGAGATCATGTGTAACAATTCATTGGCTAATGTAGCTAGCCTCATTTTTAGGAGAAATGTAGACCATACTATTCCTTCATTAATTTTGGAGTTCTTAAACATAACCTTCCTTTTCAATAGGATTGCATTGGACCATTCAGCAATGTTTGATCACTCTCAAATGCTACATTAAATGTTAAATAGTTCATGTACACCTACTTCCATATATAGTTAGAGTAGTGAAAATCAAAGAACAAGTGCAAGTGGTTCTCCATATCAACTCCACAAAGGAAACAATATCTAGAGTCAATTGAGAACTTTATTCTATCTCTGGTAGTCAATTTTTTCTTAATGGCTAGCTTGAGAACAAAGGAGTAGGAAGATGGATTGTTGAGCTCCAATCCATGCTAAACTAGTTGACTTTAGGGGTATGTGTAGTTATAAGATTCTTATATGTTTTGATAGAGAATGTCTTATCTTTTTCCTCTGTCTAAAGTATTAAATTAGGTTTTCAAGTTCTGGAAGGCTTTCTATAATTAACTGTAGGATATTTTGCAACCCTCTGGCATTATGATAAGGCTGGGTACATTGCCTCCTGATGAAGTCTGAGACTTTAGTGCCAGTAGGAATTGCTATTCTCAATGAGGTGAGGTCTGAGAATTTATAGAGTGGACCAATAGATAACCAGTTTTCAAATCAAACTTACAACCATTTCCAACCTTATAATGAACTTTTGCATCAAAGGCTTAGTAGCTAATATAAGGTTGCGTAGGTTTGATTTCAACGTTCCATAAATCCCCCTCCTTAGTATGATATATATGAATCCATTTGACACAAAGATTCTCTTTGTCAGAGCAAATCATCCATTGCATTTTTGCAAGTAAAGTTGTGTTAGGTGTAATAGTATAATCGATCCATATTCCTCCTTCTGGTCTTGCAAACAAAGGAAGTTCCAATTCACTTTGGAGGCCTCAGTGTTATTTTTAGATTCCCTTTAAATGAAGTTTTTTATTAGCTTTTCAATCCTCTTGAAAACTTATTTAGGGATGGCTGAGTGGGATAGCCAGTAAGTGCTAAGGTTCTTAAGTAAACTCACTGCTAACTAGATCCTCCCTTTATAGGACAAGAAACTGTTACAATAGGAATTTATCCTCATCCCTATATTATTGATCAAGGGGTTACAATCTCCTGCAACTAAGCTTCCAGTAGAGATAAGGACTCTTAGATATTTAAATGGTAAAGCTTTCACCTTAATACTAAGTGAGACAGGAATAATGCATTCTAGTGAATATGTAGAGATAGATAGGAATACGGAACTTTTGTTAGGATTAAAGTTGAGACCAGAGATATCTTTAAAGGATTCAATTATTTTAGTAACAAGCTTATTAACTCCTTATCAGCTCAATATAGCATCAGAAGGTCATTAGCAAAGGCTAATTTTGATATCTTTAATTTCTTGCATTTATAATGTAAACTAAAGCTTGGGAAGTTGTCATGGTATATCTCTGTAATTTTACTAAGCATCTCTACTGAAATTATAAAGAGGAAAGGGAGAAATAGGTCTCTTTTTCTCAATCCACTAGTCGTTCTGAAAGTTTTAGAGGGTTCACCATTGATTAAGACTGTATAAAAGACAGTTGAGTTATAAGCTCTAACCTAAAGCACAAATCTTGTAGGAAAACTAGGAAATGTTAAAGAGTTAAGAATAAATTGCTAGCTAAAAGAATCAAAAGCTTTTGTGAAGTTAATTTTAAAGACACACCTTCTAATGTCTTTATTTGAGGTATAACCCCTGAAAAGTTCCTGAGCCAAGCAAATATTGTCTCCAATGTTCCTTTCTTTAACACAAACTCCCCGATTTGGATTAATAAAAGCTTAGAAGGGTCTCGTTTAATCTATTTGCTAGGATCTTGGAGATCACCTTGTACATAATATCACAGCATGAAATAGGTTTGTAATCTATCAAATTCTCAAGATTAGGAACCTTAGATACCAAGAATACAAAAGTTTTATTTAAGATTATTAGTATGTAACTTTCCTTAAAGAAGTCAAGGATAGTATGCACAATTAAACAACCTGTGAAACCCTAATTAGCCTAAAAGAATCTAAGATTAAATCCATCTGGGCTAGGTACCTTATAAGGATTAATAAAAAAAGGTGGATTTAATTTCCTCCTGTGTGACCATTTTATTAAGAGCTTCAACTTCATGTTCAAAAATGGATCCCTTTAAGGAATTGAACACCACTGAAGGCAATTCCTTAATTGCATTGCTTCTTCCCAATAATTGAGAGCAGTAATTACTTGCCATCTCTTTGAGTTTCTTTTGGTTGGCAATCCCATCAGAATCAATAAGTGAGGGGATTTTGGCTTTGTTCCTTTTTCCCTGAATAACCTTATAAAAAAATTTAAATTCCTTTCACCTTCTCTTAGCCATATGACTCTAACCTTTTGCCTAAATTGAGAGTAGTAAGCTTCTAGGGATCTGCAATATTGTTTCAATTCATCAGACTCCTTCTATTTCAGTACGGGGTCTTTTGGGTGATCTCTAAAGGCTTTTTATATACAGTTGAAGGATATTAATGTTTCCTTGTTATCTATTAGTATAGGATCCTTATTGTTCCTCAGTAATAGCTTACATTCCTCTTTAAAGAGAGTTAAGTACTTTGCCAAACTTTGAACATTTATGTCACCTTTAATTGAGTTTAATATGGTTAGATTCAACATAGGATACTTTAAAAAGAGTTAAAGAATCGAAAGGGAGTTTTCCTCTTATGAGATAAATAACCAATTCCTACCTCAATTGTAGAGTGATATAATATCTGTGTGTTACCAAAATGAACATAGCTATGTTGGAATTCATTAAGCCAGAGATCAAGGCATCTATCTAGTTTCCTTCTCATAAATGTATCCCCAGGTTTCTTGTTACATCAAGTGATGAGAGACCCAATGAACCTGAGATTAGTTAGTCCCAGGCTTGAAGTTAGAACAACTAATTCATGGTATCTATCCATGAAGAGAGGTATGTTACTTTCTGTTTCAAAATGATACATTGTATAGTTGTAGTCTCCTGTTAATAACCATGGAATCTGTGAGCTAAATGCCAGTATATAGAGCTCATTCCATAATTTAATATGTTGGTATTTCCAGTTAACTACATATACCATAGTAATAGCTAGCCTCCTACCTGTTTAAGTCATCAACATCTAACAATGTATGTATTGATCAGAATAACTGACATTAATAAGCTTTAATTGTGCAGAATCAAAAGCTATAATCATTCTTTCATTTAGGTGAGAGGATTGATTGCTTAAAATAGTCCAATCTTTTTGTAAAACTAAAGACCATTTCTAGATGTGTCCTCCTTCATTTTGGTCTCAATGAGACCAATAAAAATAGGCTTATTGAAGGTTAGCACATCCTTAAGAGTCATCTATCTATTAGGGAAATTTATCCCTTTTACATTCCATATTGGAAAATTCATAATCATCTCTTAGTTTTGGATTTTTTCTTCCTATTTCTAGGATTACTAGCACTAGGATCCATAGTTATAGCTACCTTCTATCTAGATGTAGGATTAATTTCAGAGAGAGGTTGTACATGATTTTCCTAAGTTGCAACTAAGGAGTAGTATATGGTAATTCCTATCCTCCATCATCAGGGATGTTAGATTCTGAAGAGGAGTAGTGCCTTTTAGGGATGACTATTTCATTATTCAACCTATTCTCTTCCACCTAGCTCCGAGTATTTCCTTACACCTTTGTTACATCTACTTACAATGGGGCATTCACTAAGGATTGATCACTTATAACTTGTTTACCATGCTTTTTGGTTCCAATTATTCCAATGGTTAATTTAGGCTTCCACACTTTGGTCATTCCTTTCTTTAAGGTTCTCTATGAGTAAGTAACCTTTACTGAATACTTTATTAGCTCATATGCATCATTTAGTTTTATTATTTGTATAACATTCGGGAGTTCTTTTTCTATCATTATCTCCATGCATATTCTTGCAAAGCCAATCCTCTTAAGGTTAGTTATATTATCATCAATGGTGATAGGTCTTCCTAGCTCATTAGCCAAGTAACTCGTGCTTTCTAAAGACTAGTATTCAGGGGGAACATGATGAAAGTCTACCTATATTAGAATGGTCTGAAGCTCAATTCTATTTAGAGTGAACCCCAGCTTCCATTTTCTTAATATAAGTGATTTACCATGAATATACCAAGGGCCTGTCTTCAGTACTTTCATTGCATATTCTTTAGTGGCAAACATGAAGATAAAGAGGTCATCTTTGGTTATCAAATAGTTTTCCACACCTAGCTTCCTCCAGTTGGAGTTTGCCTACTGGTTTACCACTAAGAAGGCTAGTCTTCTATCAAGGAAATCTATAACTAGTATTATGCTATATTTCTTCACACCTTGTTTAAGATCTCAATTGGAGGAGCCATTAGGTTATCTTTTGAAGATGGAGGAATGAAATGCAGAGTGCTAAAGGAGTTAGGATCTCCAATAACTTTGTTCCTTGCCTTTTTTCCCAAGGAAATGTTAGTAGTAGGTGATCTTTGGAGCCAAGTAGTGGTGGAAATTCAGGGCTTAAAGTTTTGGAAGGTGGATCTATAGGGTTTTAGGTGATATTAGTAGTAGATGGATCCTTGGAGCCAGATTATGGTGGAAAGTTAGGGTTTAAGTCTTTGGGAGATAGATCTATAAGGTTGATTTTGGTCGGAGAAGAGGTGGAAGTGAATCAAGGAAGCTGAGGCAAAGAACCAAAGTTTTCCATTAACAGTAAACTATCAGGTATGATGCCTTGGAGGAGAAGGTTTGGCTAGTTCAGGTTACTTAAACAAACAAAAAAAAGAGGGGCGGTTTAATGGTCGGTTTAAGTTGTTTTGAATAAAAGATCGTGTAGGTTCGAAAAAAGCCAAAGTTTCTTTGTCTAACCCATTATGTGATTCAAATATTAAACAATATATGTCCATTATGTAATTCAAATATTTAACACTATCTGTCATAACTTGTAATATGCGAGTTTTGAAACATTTTATTTTGGATAATAAATGAACTCAAGTTAATAGTATATTTGAATTAACATTTGTACAGTATTTTGTGAATGAAAGACATTCACATGAAGATAATATGAGTCAATTCCATAACACATAACTCTTACCATGTGTGAAACTACAACCATGAATGGATTAATATAAGATATAGGATCTTTGCTTACATTGTGTGAGACCTTTGAGGTTACTCTTATTTAATTTTTGAGAATTAAATTTAAGGTTTGCTACTTTAGAATGTTACTAGTAGAACATATATGATGTGATCTTATAAAACGATTCTAGGAAAACAAATTAAAATTTATTTAAAGAAATTCATAATAGAGGAAGGTCATTGCATTTAAAGACTCGCATAATAAGGCATAAGGTCTTTTCTTACATTATGTGAGACCTTTGAGATTACTCTTGTTTAATTTTTGAGAATTAAATTTAAGGTTCGCTACTTTAAAATGTTACTAGCAGATCATATATGATTATAGAACGATTCTAGGAAAGCAAATTAAATTTGATATGAAGAAATTCATAATAGAGGAAGGTCATTACATTAAAAGACTCAACACAAGACATATTCAAAGGTGACCTCCATTTTTTAATAGGGTAATTGAAAACAATTGTAATGTGACGAAACAAATGAGATCAAAAGAAATTAATGTGAGGTATGACTTAGGATTTATTATATAATATCTACTCAAAAACACATTGATGTGTGTGTGGAAGATGATAGTCACTAAAACACCTTTGAACGAGTTTAATGTTATATGTAAATAACTATTTAAAAAGAAGTTATATTTTCATTCCAATGTAAACGATAAGTTTTGAAAGTTTGAATGGATATTTTCTCTTTTTTGTTTTCAAAAATCTTGGCATTGGAAAGAGTCTGTGATTCAAATTATATATAATATCCAAATAAGTGATATTATTCATAATTATGCATATCTAGTGATCTGATCCTTTAATCTATGTGATTTCCTACAGATTTTTTGGCATCCTTTGATTAGTTGAGTAGTACTGTGCATTCATTCTTTACCGTATCCAGCATAGAGATGGATAAACTATTACTGTCGTTTATTAGTTTAACATTCTTTAATTAATTATCGTCCATTTTGTAAGCATTGTTGGGTTCGATTTTTAATGGTATTATACAGCAAATATAATCAACACAAACTAAACAACGTAAGCATCCCCGAAGATTCACAGATATATAATTTATTAGTTTTAATGTATGGCTAGGATTAACTTGGCTACAGATCTTATCTTCCCCTATTCTAAAATTCTAAGAAGGGTTTATATTTCCTCTTTCTCTAAATAAACAGCTCGTCAAATTAATTATATTAATATGTTATCAGTTAACTGCTAATAAACAGCCAAAACTTGTTCATTTACATCACAAACGAAGACAGAGTAAGTTGGTTCCACTAAGGGAAAAAGATTCTCCATTTCTTGAACAGGATAAGGATTCTAAAGGGATCGACTGGCCAAATACCAACATAGAATTCAAAATAATAAATGAGTTTTCTGGTGATCACTGTTATCATTCCTAGTGGGTGATAACTTCTCTCAGTCATAGGAATATTATAACGTTCCAACAACTCAGACTACTTCACTGATTTGCACCACTTGTCTCTTATGATGTGTAGGTGGAGAAAAGAAGAAGAAAAGCTTCGGTTGTTTAAGGGAAGACAGGTTGGTTAGCAGTCGATGTATGGCTTTCTATGAAATAATTACTTGCCGTCTCCTATATTGGAAAGTTAATGCATTTTCTGGGTACATAAGAAAGCATAGAATGTAAATGTGATCAGCCCGCTATTCATTGCGAGGACTACGAAGTGTTTTAAAACTTTGCCCTGTTCTTAGTATAATAATATGTCTACTCATGTATCTAAGAACAAATCTACCATTGGTGGCATTAAATACTTAACAATACAAAGCGAAGATGTCAAGTATTCAATAAAGGACAGGCTAACGATGATAGTGTTAGGGTACATCCGTCTCCTTGTAGAGATATTACATCCGGCTGGGTATGGTTTCGCACCCGTTGGATCTCACCTCCACAGCTCCGTGTTTCCACAACTGAGCGTGGGAATGGCGAGTGGAAACTTTGACATTCAAGTGAGCGATTCTAGTCTCAATCAAAGTTAAAAGGTGGGACGCATCTGTTTGAAAGCATCGACGTTACGACACCTGGCCACCAGTCGAGATCGCACGCTTCGTATTAGTCGACCGTTAAGCTAACTCCGTCCTGACGGAGCTACCGACAGACTAATGCAGCAAGTACAAGACCTGACAAAAGCACTTGCGCCATAGGATAGCATAGAACGCAAGATCCAACTGCCATCCCACTTTTGAAAAGGAAACTTTGGAATGTTATGTCAAAAATCCTTGAAAAAAGTACAGTGAATTAGAATTTAGTGAGTAAAATTAGGAGGGCATCTGTTACGGTAGCATGTAGCCTTTTCCGGAAAGAAGAGTGAAGAAGGGACTGTTGTGACTTGTCATACTCTATTATTACTTAATGTCCAACAAGAATTTAATTTTATTTATTTTGGAAATGCAATTTCCTAATCTGTGATATTACTGTGGCTTTAATTGGAAATGATAACTAATCCCTCATTATTTCATTTAGAACACAACACTAAGTCATGCAGTTTCTTAAACTGACAAAAAATTGTTTCAAGTGATGCTTCCATGCAAGTTTATAGTAATAATCCCCATAAATGCCAACGATGGGATTATCAGATGATGAAAAAAGTTTCTTCACGCAATCATTTACACGATACAAGATCCAAAGCAAGTCGTATTAATTTTTGAGAAGAAAAAAGATATTATCATGTTTTCATAGGAATTATTTCATATAAAAATAGAGTGGCATATCTTCACATTATTTTTACTAATTACTTAACTTCACGTGATTTTAAAGCTAAGAAAATATTGTTCAATAAATTTATGTAATGTTTTAAAATATGTTTACATGTCAAATGAATTCTACTATAATTTTTTAATATATAAATTAGTTCTTGGAATAATTTATTATAAAACTTGAATTTGATCTTATATGCCTTTTATATAGAATAGTAAATTAATATTTTTAATTAACTTCTTCTTGTAAAATAAATATTGTTTTATACTTTATTAGACTAGTTTGGTCAAGAACATAAAACAACTAATGTAATATCAACTACAAATAGTATAATTCGGAACGAATTGCAATTATTTGTTGGTTTATGATATATAGTCAATTAGTTGGTAGTATTTTAGTGACATAATTATTTAAATGTATTATTTATCTTATATATATTATACTTATATGATGAAGTCTATGAGATAAATATACATTACAAATGGCATTATAATTATGATATTCGTATTATTCTTAAATTATTTGTAGATATTATTAAATTGAGACTAAAAATTAATAGAACTTAAAAAGACTAGCACACATTATGTTTTTCTTTATCAAGGAAGTGGTCGATTTCATAGATTAAATATGAAAATACTGAAACAAACGTGTGAGTGCTTCTTAAAGAAGTTCACTGACCTAACCCATATTTAAAATCCATTTAAAACATTACTTATATGTCTATGGAAATTCTCATTGTGATTATTGTATAAGTGATCGTTTAACTTGAGATCTCTAAATTATCTCATATAAGGATTTATATGCTTTGATACTACTTATGACCTATTATAGTGAAGGGTAGCTCATTCGGTAGTCATTAGATATAGTATGAACTATAGGATCAAAATTGACCCTTATGTCAAAATTTTTAAAAAAATTGGGTCCCACCTTGCCACATCAGTAATGACATGGCACTTGGGGACCACAAAAATGAAAATATTTAAAAAATTGCAAGGTCAGCGCTAACCTCGCACTTAACAGACGAAGTTAAATTTTTCGTTATGGCAGAGTTCAATATTAATACTTTCTAAACGTTATGGTTAAAATTGTTTTCTCTGAGGGTTAAACTTGTCGATTGGTGAAAAACTTAAGGAAAATGATCCTTTTGCATTCTGTACTTGCAATAAATTGATATTCTAAACCAATTTTAGGGTTCCATCCGTTAAGAGGTTGAAATGCCAGAAGGTATTTGTACATATTTTCATTTTTTTGTAGTTATTATATATAATATTGTAAATTTATAATTTATAACTCCTAGATTTTTAGAATCTAATAATTCTTACAAAATAAACAAGTTCTATTATTTATGATGAAGTAAAAGGATCTTTTTGAATTTTAGTCAAGATAAACTTATGACAAAACAATATTTCGATTACCTCTCTCTTAACCTTTTTTTTTCTTTTGTAGAGCTTTTAATGAAATAAAATTGAACTTAAATAGGCAGGGAGAGAACTCATTAAAACTTAGAAGACATCTTTTTAAAAACTATTTAAAATTAAATAATAATTATTTTATTTATCGATTATCTCTTTTACAATGACTAATTGGATTAAATACTTATATAATTAAACCACAAAATATGGGCTATTTAATGACATTATCTAATAGTCTCTCACTAGGCCATATAACATAATCATGGTTTAGTAATATAACATAATATGCATATAATAGAAGTTAATTCTTCTTTTTGTCATAATATAATCATAATCAAGCAAAAAATAGAGATAGTCATAACATTTGTACGTCTTTTAATATAACATACTCTCTTCTATGTATCAAGAATGATTTAATTATGCTAGAAATTATGGAAGATATGACCTTAAATGGAAAACTTTGGCATAGTAGAATACGGACCTCACATGGATAGGTCCTTTTTTTCATAGATCTTTTAAACTTTTTCTTTCAACTCTTATCTCTTGTATTTAACCTAAAATTTTAATATTTAGTACTTCCCTCTTAATTATTTAGCTTAAATATTTCCTTACTTAGTCTAAACAATATCTTATAATAGATTGTGTACTTATTTATTTTATCTTTTATTTTTATTCGTTACTTATTCCATATTTATTGTATTACTTATTTTATATTTCTAATTGTACATTATTATTATTATTATTATTATTATTATTATTATTATTAGTAGTAGTAGTAGTAGTAGTAGTAGTAGTAGTAGTTATATATTTATTTAGTTTTTTTTTATTTTTAGTTTATTTATTTTGATTTTTTATGTGAGTCTATCGGAAACAACATCTCTAAAAGTTAGGAATAAGACTATACTAATATGTTTGATTGACACTCTTTGTTTTTGAACTTCTTCTTTAACAATAAAGTTTTTTATTTCCATATGTTTATCATCCTTTAAATACTTGTCATTTTTTTGAAAAAAAGATTATTTTGGAATTATTACAATAAATTTTCAATGATTTTTCGATAATCCCAAGTCCTCAAATAAAGTTGGACAACCATAAACCATAAATAATGGCCTTAAAGCATTCCAAAAACTCAGCTTTTATTATGTATGCAGTGATGTCAGAATGTTTTGCACTCTTCTATGAAATTGCTTCTCTAACTAAAAGAACAAATAGCAAAATGTGGATCTTCTTGTATCAATACATCCAATATAGTCTAAGTCTGAGTATCCAATTATCTTAAGATGATCAAATCTCTTATAAGTGATCATATAATCTTTTATTCCTTAAAACTGTTTGAATACTTTCTTTGCAACTTTTTACCATTGGAGTATTACTTTTGATATCTACTTAGCATTCTAATAGTAAAACTAATGTCTAGTCTATTAAAAGTATGAGCATACATTAAACTCCTAATAATAGATTTATAAGGAATTTTTTCCACTTTATTGTCTTCATATTCATTTTTTGGACATTGCTTAAGACTATATTTATATTATTTCTGAATTGGAACAACATTTGCAGATCACTTTTTGATTTTGTGTCTCTCTTAAATTTTATTAATATGTGTTTTTTAAGACAATCATAACATTCCTTGTGATTTATCACAGAATATTTTAATTGATAATATATAAGATGTCTCACCCATATATTTCATGTCAAAATTTTTAATGAGGAACTTCTTGGTATCGTGTAATAAACTGAGATCAAAATAAGATGTCATTAACATATAGGACTAGAAACATAAATTTGTTCCCACTAACCTTTTAGATATATACATCAATCAATGATGTTTTCTCTAAGTCCAAAATCAATAATGATATCAGTAAAATTGAGATACCATTATCGAGAGGCTTGCTTAAGTCCATAAGTTGATTTCTTAAATTTACACACCATATATTTTCTTTCCTTCAATATGCCCTCAGATTAATCCATATGTATTCTTTCCTCTAAAGTCCTATTTAGAAAGGTGGTTTTCACATCTATTTAATGGAGTTCTAAATTACAATGGCATACCATTCCGTAATAATTTTGAATAAATCCTTTCTCAAAACAAGAAAAAATGTCTCATTATAATCAATACTAACCTTTTGAGAGTAATTACTTGCGACAAGTTTGGCTTTATATTGTTTGATATTACCATTAAAGTCACGTTTGGTCTTAAAGACATATTTACACCCGACTATCTTACAACTCTTTGGGGATTTAACAATATCCGATACTTCATACTATGGTTAGGATAATAAAATCTATATCTTTTATACTTTTTTGGATAACAAATGAAGAATCCAGTGGTGGTTCTTGAATTAGATTGTTACTTCTGTCGGGCAACCTCAAACATGTAGGTGCTTTAACTAGATTTCCTTTATGTGCATAGTTTAAAAGGTGTCTTAGAAACTGCTTTACTAAGAACTTTACTTAATACATAAATGTTAGTTTTCAAAGTATACATCCACAATGATAAGGGTAAAGAACAATTATTCATCATACTCTTAACTATGTCTATTAAAGTATAACTAAGTTTTTTAGCTACATTATTTTATTGTGGTGTACCTGGCATTGTGTTTTAAGTACATATTCCTCGCTTTTCAATAAATTTAGCAATTAGACTAGGACATTATATCTCCTATAATATTCACAACCCCTATCAGATTTGATAATTTTCACCTTTTTATCTAACTATCTTACTACCTCATTAAGGAACACCTTTAAGGCATCTATTTATTGCAATTTTTATATAGCAAATAAATATAGTCATAATGTGAAAATTCATCAATAAAAGTTTTCTTCACTAAACAAAAAAGAACATTGAAAGGCCTATACATATCAATGTGTATAATTTTAAGGAGTTATGTGTTTCTTGTAACTCATTTCTTAATTATGCATTATATATTTTTTCATTTAATACAATCCATATAAATGCCCAACTCAGTAAATCTAAAACTAGAAGTATTTAATTCTTTACTAATATGACCATTCTTTCTTTAGATATATGATTCAAATATTTATACCACAAGTAAGTTGAAGTTTCACTTATAAAACCTTGTTTAGTACTAACATGATAATACAAGGTCAATAGAGTTTCAAAAAAAAGATTATCAAGTTTTACTTTATATAATCCATTTTAAATGACACCAGAACCATTAAGGCAAATATATTTGAACAAATTGAAACATCCATTATCAAGTTTAAAATAATATCCAACAATATCAAGTTTTGACAAAGAAATTAGGTTTTGAGAAATAGTAGGAACATAAAGAGTTTGGAAAAGGTCTAAATGATGTCTAATGTCTAAAATTAAACGATAGGTTCTAAAATTTTTAGCTGGAGCTTTGACTCGGTTTCCTATAAAGACAAACTTTTCATTTGGATTTATAGTTTGGATTGTAAGTAATCCTTACATCGAATTGGTAATATGAGTAGTACATCTAGAATCAATCCACCAAATAATATAAGGAATTTTTACTAAATTTAATTTGAAACATACTAAAGCACTAGGCCTACCTTTCTTTCAACTTTCTTTCCTTTTTCCTAATTGCAGCTAATGATATATTAACCTTATGCAGTATATATTTTCCCTTCCCTTTATCTTTTTTTAACTTCTTTCTAACTCCTAGATGACCCATAAAATTAATCGAATTGCCCCTTATTTCTTAAACCTAACTTCCTCTTAAAAAAGCATACTTTGCAATTCATTTATATTCCATTTATTCTTTATAGTATTATAACTCATTTAGAATAGACATATTCAGAAGGCAAGGAGTTAATAATAAACTGCGAAAGGAAACATTCACTCACTTCCATTCCTATAGATCTTAATCTTGCTGTTTTATTTGTCATTTTATTGATATGCTCATGCATAGTATGAGAACCATTAAACTCTATAGTAGTTAGCATACCCAACATGTCACTTATTAGCAAAGTTAGACTAAGAAATATCTTTAACAAACTTAAGATATTCCTTGGCATTTTCAGTTATAGGAATTATAGCCTTAATGTTGCCGGTTATAGTCATTTGCATAAACGTTAAGCTTATTGTATTTTATTAGTCCCACAATTCACAGAAAGATTTTTCTTTAGCATTATTAGTATTAGTAAGAGCAACAACATCTTGGTTTGAAGTGCTAAGTCAACACGAAGGATTCTCAGGTTGTACTAAACTTATTCACACCTTTTAGTAAAATTAAGCCCAATAAACTTCATAATAGATGAAGCTTTCTAATGAATAGCAATATAATTATATCATCATCATCACTCAGTTTGAAATCCCGCAATGAAGCGGAGTCTGGGAGGTCTGATAGTACGCAGCCTTACCCCTACCTAGTAGAGAGGCTGTTTCCGATAGACCCACATGCAGATGTGACAATAAAAAGTGATGCAGATGAAAACTGATATATTAAGAGTGTAGGTAAATAAAATTAAACTGATATATTAAGAGTGTAGGTAAATAAAATTAAATAAGTACATAAATAAATAAAACAAAACAAAACCAAATAAAATATATATATATATATATAATAATAATAATAATTAGAAACGCTGTAAAGTTCTGCTTATACCTGTTATGCTGCAAACGTCTGCTCACCATTCCTCAAATTATGCATGTCAATATTAAGTAAGGGTCATGCTAATCTGCTCTGTATCTAACTAATTTTATCATATGATTAGGCAAATGATGCACTTAAAATTTGCTAATCATAATGTTGGTATGCAATTAGAAGCAAAGTAATAGTAAATGCTTATGCACAAAACGAACTAGTAAGGAAAATACTGAATAAAACGCACAGTTACATACAAGTAAAAGTGCAACTACTAACTAACAAAAGAACATAAAGAATAAGCAAAAATAAAAAGGAAAGAATACATATAGAAAAATCCTAGAAAGAAAGCAATAAGGTGAAGCATACTTAATCTCATTTGTATTAGGATATAAGATCCACAAATAAAGGGATCTACTTGATTCTTTGGTTATATATTGTAAAATATATTAATGCATATGCATTGATTCGTTGAGTCATAATTGAAATGCATAAATAGAATCAACTATCATATTAACAATTTGTATACTGTGGTTCTCTTTTGGTTAAACAACATACAAAGTAGAAGAAACTAATGATTAGTATTATGTTTGCATTATTGATAATTACATAAACTATAATTATATGTTTGTTATTTTTGGGTATACAAATCATATCTAACAAAGTGTACCAATTAATCACGATAGATAAGTAATAATAATTATTATTATTATTTAATTTGATATTTATAAAAACTTTATAATTTGATTACCTTGATTACTAACAAATTATTCATTACATAAATGTCAAAGTAAATAAAGTAAATTATCATTAAATATAATATCTCACTAGTTGATTATTAATATAAAATAATAAACATTTAATAATATTATTTAACCTTTTTATTATAAATGTTGAATTACAATTGGCGCATCAAAAATAGAGAAATCTGTTTGGGCACAAGGGGATGTTTGGAACAAATATTTTTTAGTTGCTGTTGCCACGGGGTCATGTTTAATTTTTTAGAGATTATATTTATATTTCTTGAACGGAATATTACTTTATTAATTACGCAGCTTGAATTGCATGTGAAGTAAATTATATTTATACTAAAAATAGAAAGCAAGATGCTAAAATTGATTTCCACTTTATCCCTTTGATTGTCGCTTTTTAGTGTATTTGTAAAAAAAAAAAAAAAGAGTCGTTTTATCTAAAAAAACATAACGTTTACAAAATAAATAATTTAGGCAGCCACAAATGTCCTAAAATGATTCCTATCTAACTATCATTATTTGACACTATAATAGCACCATCACCAACTTAATTTGACTAACATACGAAATTTCTCTTATTAATTGCGGCGAAACTATCGCAACTTATCGCGATATATTGTCGGCGTCTCGACGTAGAGTAAAGCTATATGAAACATCGACGTGGCTGCAATCCACGTAGCATGAAGGATTTACTCCAGTGGTCCCGGCTATCTGCGTTTGAAGCTGGCACTCATGAATTGCAAAATTCACCCCTCCAAGCATTTAAAAGTAACCATGGTTAATTTAAAACAAAATTACTTGTAAAACTCAAAAACATCCGAATGCGAGGGGAGTGATGACAGACGGTGTCTGGTTTCGCAATTCACACCCATTCATTAGCCTTTTTATTTCCCCTCTTATAACGACCACGTCGCAACCATTGTTGGTGTTTTTGTAATAAATTCCCCAACTTCTCTCTCTCTCTTTCTTTCTCCTCTTCTTCTCTATTTTCGATCACATGGTTTGCTAGCCGCCGGCGAGAATTTCCGGCAAGTTGTGATTCGATTGTCTCGCCGGGAATTGTTTAAGAGATCGTGGGGAATTGAGGTGGATGATATTTTGAATAATGAGAGAGCGAAGTGGGGTTTTCGTGAATTGCGTATGAAGTGAACATTTTCAACTTTTGGGGATTGTTTTGTTAATTTTCTTCTCGCCATCTGAATTAAAATTGGCTTATTCTCGGTGCCATTTTTGGGAGGTTCTATATTTGGGAATTTTTTTAGTGTTGGGATCTTGAAGATTCTGAATAGGGGAAACAGGGCAAGGAAGGGAAGTCTTGATCTTTTTTGGGTTATAGTTTGGTGCCAGGTGTAGTTTGGTTGAAGCCTGGGCTTTTATTTAAGCCTACATTGATTCGGAGAAATTGGGAAAACAGCTGGTAATGTGCATGTGTGTATTATGCCAATGTGCAGGTTAGAGAGGGGTGAAAGAGATAACGAGAATAGATGGGGTTGGTGAAAGGTGCGGAGAAGGTGAAGACTATATCACGATCCAAAATGAAGCTTTGGATGATACGCGCCACCACGTCGGTGCTATTGTGGACTTGCATCGTTCAGTTGACGACGATCGGTGAGATGTGGGGCCCGAGGGTTTTGAAGGGTTGGCCTTCTTGTTTCTCTCATGAAGTATCCGCCATCTCCGCCTTGCAAGAAAAAATCCCCGCCGTGCCCGCCCTCGTTTTGCCACCAAAGAGTGAGTGGTCATTCGTGTTCAGATCAAGAATAAAAATTTTATTTTTTGTTTTTTTTTTATTACGTGGGGCGTGATGGCCCAAATTGGTGTTTATGGGTAGATTGCTTTTGGAGCTGGATAAAATCCTTTTTCATTTTGACAAGTGTTCATTTTAACAAAGCGACGGTATTGCAAACTGTCTCTCGAGTTTAACTAATACATATTGCATTTAATCAGCGTGTTTCAAACTCGTTGGCTTCCTTTTTTTTTTTTTTGCATTGAATTACTTGGTTATTTTCTCTCTTTGTTTCTGGTGATGAATCGGATTGTTGGCTTGTTTTTTCTAGGGGTGTATAAGAACAATGGATATCTGATGGTTTCATGCAATGGAGGTCTCAATCAAATGAGGGCAGCGGTGAGTCATTTGCTAAGCTTAATTTGCCATGGGTTCCACATCTTCTTAATGGATGGTTGGACCGTTTGATACTTTTCAATCTTCGTAAGGTTCTTATCTAATGATTGTTACAGATTTGCGATATGGTAGCCATTGCCAGATATCTAAACGTCACTCTTATAGTCCCAGAACTTGATAAAACCTCATTTTGGGCTGATCCAAGGTGCGTCAACTTATCTTTTCATGAATTTTTGCGGCTAGAGAATATTTCATTATCTATCGACGTTGCAAAACTGAAAATTTCACGATTCCTATCTTGCTAAAAGGTTTCATAAGAGGTCAATTTCGATAACATGTCTGTTTGAATTGAAATATTATCTCTGATTTTGAATTTTTGTAATTGTCTTACCTTTGTCTCATAACTCGCCCTTTTGTTTTTACCACATCGCAGTGAATTCCAAGACATATTTGATGTGGATCATTTTATCTCGTCATTGAGAGATGAGGTCCGAATATTGAAAGAATTGCCTCCTAGACTGAAGAGAAGAGTGGAACTAGGGATGACTTATACCATGGCACCAGTTAGTTGGTCAGATATTTCGTACTATCATAATCTGGTTGGTTCTTTTATGAAAAGTCCTTCTTTCTATTCCACAAATGCCGAGCATCACTGCTACCATTTTGCATCTACTTTCTCAACATTAATTAAACCTATAACCTGTGGTGCCACTTCAGCCACTTTAGCCTTTTGACATATCTAGGGTTGTTATAATCTCTTACATATTTATTTGTCTCATTTTGATTTTTTTCATTATGCACATAGATTCTTCCTTTGATACGGAAGTACAAAGTTGTGCATCTAAATAGAACTGATGCTCGATTAGCCAATAATCATCAACCACTGGAGATTCAGAAGCTGCGTTGTCGTGTAAACTTTAGCGCTCTGAGATTCACTTCTCAGATTGAGGAATTGGGTAAGAGAGTAATTAGACTTTTGAGGCAAAATGGTCCTTTCCTGGTGCTTCACCTTAGATATGAAATGGACATGTTGGCATTTTCTGGATGTACTCAAGGTTGCAACAAGGATGAAGTAGAAGAATTGACAAGAATGAGGTGAGCTTTGTGTATTTCTTTCTTCACTATCAATACCAATTGCATGAAGTATTATCTCAATGTTATGTTGAATTGGTAATTTACTTATTTTAACAGATATGCTTATCCCTGGTGGAAGGAGAAAATAATAAATTCTGACTTGAAAAGGAAAGATGGATTATGCCCCTTAACACCAGAAGAGACAGCCCTTACATTGAGGGCTTTGGACATTGACTCAACTATGCAGATCTATATAGCCGCTGGTGAGATATATGGCGGAGAAAGGAGAATGGCTAGCCTTGCTGCAGATTTTCCCAGACTGGTTAGTAACTTGGACTTGTATTTAACTGTTTAAACATGTGCAAATTGTCGATGCTCACTTTTGTTAACTAGTTGCTTTTGAATTGTCGTGAAACAGGTCAGGAAGGAAACACTATTGGAGCCATCAGACCTTAGTTTCTTCCAGAACCATTCCTCCCAGATGGCAGCACTAGATTATCTGGTTTCTTTAGAAAGTGATATATTTGTTCCCACCTATGATGGAAACATGGCTAAAGTTGTTGAAGGGCACCGTAGGTACATTTCCACCAATAAGTCAATATGTTGTTGCATGTGATTTTTTCAGCTATGGTCAATCTGATCTGTGTTTTTCTTTTGACTTCAGATAAATGATCTTTGCGATTCATTTCCTTCCAGTTTTAACTTTCTATCTCAGTCAGAGGACAAAAACTTGTGTATGCCCCTAATTCCAGACAGAGTTCATTATTCTGGCTGTGAAATATATATTTAACCTAAAGCTTTTTCGATTTCAACACTTTTCAGATAGTTTTTGGAACTAATGTATTGATGAGGAGGTTTTTAATGTGTCTCACGATGTGCTAGCCATCTGGTTTTCTTCTTTGTAATGAGGAATTTAACAGTGATTTTCCCTTGCATATCTGACAATCGGGATAATACTTACCTTGTTCTGTTGTCTTAATGAGCATCAGATTCCTTGGCTTCAAAAAGACAATTCTACTCGACAGAAGGCTTTTGGTTGATCTAATAGACAGATACAGTAACGGATCATTGACCTGGGATGAATTCTCCTTTTCTGTAAAACAAGCTCATGCAGAGCGAATGGGGAGCTCAACTGAAAGGTTGGTCATTCCAGACAGGCCAAAAGAAGAGGATTATTTCTATGCCAATCCAGAAGAGTGTTTGCGGTCATCAGAATATGGATGGAGTAGTACATGATAGTCTAGGAGGTTGTGCCATTCGTCCAAGTATTCTGCCCTTGGGCTTTGTATTTTACACACAAACCATAACGCAGTTCTTTACCAGGAGATGCATAATCATTATTGAGGCAATCAAAAGGACTGTAGAGGTTTTTAAACTTGAAGAAGAATGCCTGAGAAGATCAAATGAAGAAGCCTGGGGGACGTTGTCATCTCTAGTATATGCTAATAATAGAGTTCTCATGTATAGAAGCTACCCTGCCATTGCTGGGGTGATGTCAGTCAAACTAAACTGCCGTTGTACGCTGGGTGGATCCAAATATGGATGACATTTACCAGAAATCTAGCTTCATGGAAGGTTGAGTCCTCGTCCTTCCATTCGTACCTTTTTTGTTTAATTTGGAATATCAGTGGATCTTTTGAGTCCCAGGGAATGTCACACTCCTCAAGTTTATCCCGTTGGCATCGCTTTTCCTTGACATGCATTTTACAGATTGGTGTACAAGTGTCACAAATGTGCTTTACTTTAGTTTCACAAGTTAAAATTGTGGTTGACATAACCATGAAATTTTCATTGATTCATTGGTTCTGACTTCTGATAATGAAAATAGAACATCCGGCATTGGTAAACTATGTTCGGTTTCCTGTCTGTGGACAATCAAATATAAGACTCCTCTAGTAAGTAATTGGATCTCGACTAGTCGTAGTACTTAGTGATATGATACGACGAACTACATGTATGAGCGTATCGCGAAAGCTGACAGTAACCTCTGCGTAACATTCTCGGTACGTGCGGCAATATGAGCAGGGCAGAGTTTTATGGAATGATTCCGATGTTTCAAAGTTGGCGTGTCGTCGCAGGCACAGCTGAGGACTGGTTGCTTGTAAGTCTCACGTATGAGAATGTTTTTAAATGGAAGAAAATGGTTGGAGAAGTTGAGGTCATCCAACACATGGCTTGACCTCTGAATTTACAATTCCGAAGATGAAGATGGTTCTTTATTTTCTAAAGGCCTCCTCCATTGGCTGCTGACTGCTGAGCCGTTGATGATGTTGGTGGAAGTGGAATCCAAAAACAAATTATATAATAGTAGGGAATGATTGACCACCATTATACTTGATTAAAACATTCCGCACTTTAAGACTCGGCTTTGTCTTTTGCTGCTCCAACCGTTTGGTTAGTAGTAAACAACTAACAAAAATCTTAATAAAATGCTTAGAATAATTTTGAAAAAATTAAAAATATTTTATAAAACGAGCAAAACGGCATAAAAAACTTGTATCGTTTGGAGTTTAATAGTTGAGTTGAAACACCGGATAAGCCAAGTTGACATTTTTTTAACCGTAAGACACTGAGTAGGAGTAGTTTAGGTACAAATTTGCGCAAGTGTGGTTCAACTTTGGCTCTCCAATCTTTTAATTATGTATATCATATATGTAATACGTAAAACAGACCTTATTACGTACCTAGGATCGGTCGTGAAAGGATTAAAAACGAAGAAATGTAGAATACCTAATTTCGGTTCCATCTCATATTCTGAAGTTAATTTTAGCTGCCAAACGAGCTCAAATCTCTCCGGGACCTTTATAGAAAACATTCACTAGCACGTGATCTAGGCCTTTCTGCAGTTTTCTCAAAACACGAACCCTCTTAACGGGTCAAAGTTTTAAATACTCGTGAATGATCTTAGCAATTACAGGAGACCATAACCTATTTACATAATTTCCATATCGGACTTTCCCATCACAAGGCCGGTATGAACCAGATCCACAATAAAGGGACCCATTTTTCACCCGAACATCGACCCATTAATCTAGATCATTTATTGGGCTACTGTATTACTCTTATCTGGATCAAATTACATAATTTAACCAATAATTTATTGAAAATCCAAAATGAAAATTAATAACTGTCCATCATAAGGGAAAATCACAAAATTGCCACTAAGGGCAAAATTGTCTTTCAATTATTAATTGCATTTTTAATTAAGTTCAATACAGTTTGAAAAAAACCGGTTAAGTCACGCTAATGTAATGGTACCAAAAGTTTTAAAAGTATTTGATCCAAAGGTAATGGAAGTCCTACATTATGTCCTACAAGACTTTCGATACCGAAAAATATCAGATACATATGTCATGTGTGACACAGGTCCAATACATCACAAGTACCTAATACCTCACTAACATGAATGGAAAAATGGAGTGTGGCAGACTACGATGATACCTTTATGATCTAATATATATCATCTTCGTCTATAGGTCTCGATTTCT
>JAOTAY010000007.1:15648679-15662764 GCA_025629805.1 Erythroxylum baracoense
TTGACCTATGTCATTAGACACATACAGTTTTGTACGGATATATCCTTAAAGTTTGACATGACATAGGGGGATATAAGTGTTTAATCCTATAAAGGTTCTCTAATGCAGTTCAGCATTCAGTTGGAGAACATAAAGGTTTTTTCTAATGCTGTTTAGCATTTGGTGAGAGAAAACAGGATTTCTCTGATGCAGTCTAGCATAAAGCTGGAGAAATCGAGACCTATAGACAAAGATGATACATAGTAGATCATAAAGGTATCGTCATAGTCTGCCACACTTCATTTTTCCATTCATGTTAGTGAGATATTAGGTATACGTGATTATATTGGACCTGTGTCACACATGACATATGTGTTTGATATTTTCTGGAATCGAAAGCCTTGCAGGACAGAATGTAGGACTTTCATTATCTTTGGATCAAATGATTTTAAACTCAGTCGACTAATACAGTAACGTGGCTTAATCGAATTTTTAAACTATTTTTAAAAGACTCAAAGCTGCAATTAATAATTGTCCAAGGGGGAGATTATTAGACATTTTTGCCCCTAAGGGTAATTTTGTCAATTTCCCATTCAGTGGACAATTATTAATTGTAATTTGGTTTTCAAATAACTTACCGGTTAAGTTACGTAATTTGATCCAGATAAAGATAATAAAGTGGCCCAATAAATAATCTAAATTAATGAGTCGAAGTCCGGGTGAAAAATGGATCCCTTTTAGTGTGGGCCTGGACTGTATCGGCCTTCTGATGGGGAAGCTCGATATGGAAGCTTATATATATATATATAAGGAGGTCTCCTGTAGTTGCTTAAGTAATTCACGAGCATTCAGAGCTCTGACCCGTTAAGAGCGCTCGTGTATTAAGGAAACTATAGAAAGACTTAGATCTCGAGCCGGTGAACGTTTTCTATAGAGGTCCCGAAGAGATTCGAGCTCGTTTGGCAGCTGGAAAAGGCTTTTAAAGATTGGATAAAACCAAATCAGGTATTCCCCATTATTTTCATTTTTAATTACGTCCGATCTTGGGTGTGTAATAAAGCCTGCTCTACGCGTTACAGAACGGGCATAAGAGGAGCAGGTCACGTGCTCAGTCATTTGCAATTCCTTTGTACGGTCCAGGTGGGAGTGGTAACCGAGAACTTTTGATATCTATCTCACGAGTACGCAAGTCAGAAACGACCGAACTCTCTCTCCCAAGGCCCCTCAGATCCTCTGTCTCCTTTACTCTGTCCCTATCCTGTCCCATTATATCCCAATCATTCATTTCTATGTCCCTTTTACTCTGCCCCTATCTTGTCTCATGGTATCCCAGTCATCTTTTTAGGGGACAAAGGATATGTCCCCTCCCAAGGGCCAAGGGTCATACATAAACATCTCATGTTTCACATCTTTTCTTTTGGCAGACAATAAAAGCTAACATTCAGACTATCTGCCCAGGTCTCTCATATGAAGAGGAATATCAACTTATAAGCGTGGTCTTATTCCGTATCACATCAAGATCGTGCTAAAATAAGCAATACTGTAATCATATTAGGTTTAAGCATCACTTGGAATAAAAAGTATACGACACAAAAACAATAAGAATGGAATGCAGCTTCCATCTGCGTTAT
Organism: Erythroxylum baracoense; assembly: GCA_025629805.1. Taxonomy (NCBI): domain Eukaryota; kingdom Viridiplantae; phylum Streptophyta; class Magnoliopsida; order Malpighiales; family Erythroxylaceae; genus Erythroxylum; species Erythroxylum baracoense. The sequence continues at coordinate 15,650,290 of JAOTAY010000007.1, forward strand.
CTCCCTTTATGTTTGAAAATAATCAATTTTGCATATGTTTTGGGGGACCTATTTTATACTTAGTATGGGCATTTTGGGCACAAGAAGAAGTGGTATGGGCCAATACTTTGCGATTTTTATAAGAAATCAAGTGGACGTGATAGCACGTGGTATGTGATTAGGCGGTGCGTCTTTCTCTTTCTCTTTGCTTTGGCTTTTACTTTCTCTAACTCGTGACGGTGTCACGTGGGGCTGACAAGTGGGACCCGCGAATTACCCCTAAAGCAGATAAACAGGCCAGTGGGGTGCATGTGCGCTCGACCTGTCGTTTATGGGTCTCTTTTTTGGGATATTTTCGTTTTTCATTTAAACTAAAGTCCCCCTGATGACGAGAATCGACAGCTTCCTCTGTCACGTGGCCTCTTCGGCTGGCTTTAACTGGTGAGACGTGGCCCACTCCTTGTGGATCAGTTTCTCGCTCTGCTCTACTGTACGTATAACAAGCCCCTAGTATTATTTAATTCTTGTTTGTAAATTTGATGATATGAATTTGATTCTATTTTCTATTATAAATTTTGAGAAATTTTACAAATTAAAAATTGTTCTTATCTCATTGAATTTAAATTTTTTTAATTTTAGGAATTAAAAAATTTTCTCATGCATTTCGGATCTTTTTTCAATTAAGTCTTTAAATTTCAAAAATTATCTATAATTTCGTATAGTCTAAGTTTTGTAACATCTATACTTCTCTATTGTCCATCTTTATTAATAAGCCGTTTGAAAACTTTCGAATTTGATTCATCAATGAATTGGATTCAATTACATTACCGAGATTGAATTGAATTTAATTTACATTGTTTGGAACAAACTCAGTAACATTGGAATTGAATTCAATTACACTATTTGGAACACAATCAAAATAAATTCAATTATTTCATATGACATTTTTACCCTTGAATAAAACATTCATAATTGCATAGAGCAAGTTATATCATCCATAAAGTTACACACTTAAATAAAGCAAGCTATAAAAACGTAACACCAACCCATCTTCCTAGACAATCAATCTAAATGTAGTTTAACTGGACATGCAAAAAATACACAGATAAAGTTAGGATGCTCTACAAGCCAATCAACTGCATCCAAGAGAATACGTCCTTCTAATCCTAATTCTTTCATTGCTTCAAATATTTCCTCCTTTTTTCTAACGCGAGAGTTTGTGGCTACAATAGCTTGTGTAATTTCTTCAATTGCATTGCACATAACTTGTAATTTCGAATTACAGAGCATCATTTGCACTTGTTTCATGCCAAAAAAAAAGTGTATAGCTACAAAGCAGAAGATTTGAAAGAGTTGCTAGATTATTCACGTTTATATATATATCCACAAGCAAAAGCAAACAACCAATTGAGCAAGAAAAAAGGTCATGAAAATTAGGACAAACAACATCTAATAACAAATAACCAGTAATGAAGAGGATCTATAGGCACACATAAAACATCATATGATCATAGATAAAAAAATGCAAAAGAAAAAGACACCTATGAACAAGGAAAAGGGAAAATCTGGATATAAAGCTTGCAAAGTGTTGATTTACTACTGTTTTCCTTAGTGAGAGGTGCTGATTCAAGGTGGAGAAGGTGTTGTTGTTCCGCTGTTTTTCTTGGTGGAAGGAGCTGCTTAAGGTGGGAGGCGCTGCTTGAGGTGAAGAGATATAGTAGGGTTATTGTTTTTAGATGGGTATTATTGGAAGGTTATTTTCAACGTAAAAAAAAAATTGAAGTCACAATTCGTCCGTCAATTCTGATGCTTGGAGGAGTGAATTCAATTAGTAAAAGGGATAGGTTTCAATTACATGCATGAATTGAACTCATCCCTTTTTTGTGTTTCCAAATACCTGAATTGAATTCAACACTGCAATTGAATTCAATTAAGACCATTCCAAACAGCCTGCAAAAAACCTACTAGAGGATCTAAAAGTAACTTGCTTTTATGACACAAAACATGGTGCATTTGTGCCACGTAACATATAGTATCATTATTCAATCTACACAACGTTGCAAGAGGAGTTTTGTCCGGAAAGAAAATCAAAGTCGTCTAGAAAGAAAATCAAAGCCGTTGAAGTCATCGGGAAACTATTGTTGAAAAATCATGGTCAATGTAAAACTACTATAATGGGTGTAATATAGTGTTTGGAGATCGTTATTTTCAATATGTGCAAGTTTACAATAGTATTTATTGTTGGATTGTATACCCTACAACGTAGTTTGGTAACAATTGTTTGAAGATATTCTTTATCTTGTATGTATTTAGATTTATATGATAATGTCTATAAGATAATTATACATCACAAATGAAATTATAATTATGAAATTCATATTATATTTATGTGTTATTTCTGCATTATCCTTAGTCATTGTTCTATTCAGAATAGATATTAGTAGAACATAAACATATTAGCACACGTTATATTTTTTTTATGAAAGAAGTAGTCGATTTCATAGACTAAAGAATAAAGAAACTTAGACAAACATTTGGGTGTTTGTTAAATAATAAGTTATTTGAACAAACACTATATGAGAAATCCGTTTGAAACATTACTTGTGTGCTTATGAAAACTCTTATTGTGATGATTATATAAGTAATCCTTTGACTTGAGATCTCTAAAGTTATCTTGTATAGGGATTACTATGTTTTGATACTATTTATTACCTATTCTAATCATAAGTCGTTCAGTCGGTAGTCATTGGATGTGACATTAACTATAGAAATAGTTGAGTAATCAAGAAATGAATCATTATCCTAAAGTAATTAGGGAGAATATTATGTTGTTCTTAATTAGTATCGATTCGAAAAATCCTTGACCAAAGAGAATGACGTTTTATAAATAATTTACAAATATCATTAATTGAATTAATAGCTAATGAAGGATACCTAATATAATTGAACTCAAAATATAGTAGACATTAATTTCGTACTCTATGTCTAGTCAGAACATTGTATAATGAAAGAATTAAATTATACAAAAAATTATGCACAAAATGGTTATTCAAAACCACTTTGATATTCTTAAATATCTAGGTAGTCACGATGTTTTGTTAGACGAAAATCTTAATATATGATTATAATTGCTTAATTAGAGAATTAAAGATAAATTAAAAAAGTTTTAATTTATCTATTTTAATTTTAAATATGATTTATAATTATAATTTATATTCATTGCCAACATATTTGAGAACCTAATGGACATCATAAAGAACGGGTTGAAGAGAGCAAAGATATTTTAATCAAGTTGTACTTGATTATAAAGTTTGAGAAACTTTATGATTAAATATGAGATATTTAATAAATACGGATGAATACAAGATGTTGGATCTTATTTGAGTATAATTAATATTTAATTATAATTATTTATAATTCTAATGAAAGTTTAATTGAAATTAGAATTTAAAATACTAAAATGTCCAAAACTTATTATAAATAGGTTTAAGCTTTAATGGAGCTATTATTTCTTACTTAACTCTTTATGTAAAAGTTACAGAGTTTGCTCAACCTATTTTGTGAATAGTTTGCCCAACCTGTTTTGTGGATACCATTAGAAGTCAAGCACTTGTGTAATTATGGTGGTTAAGATGGATCAATTTCGGAAACGATTCGATGGATACGAAATAAGAATATAATCAAACTTTAGAATAAGATACAAATTAAGATTCATGCTTTATTATGATTTAATTGTTAATCATTTTATAGAATTAAAGTGATATTATTTTTTATGAAATCGAAAAGTTGAAAAAGTTTTGTAATTGTTTCATTGTAGTAGGGATCAGATCCGTCCCAATTTTTCAACAGTATTATCAAAACAGATTTTAATTTTATAATTTGATTAAATTGTTTGATTGTTATTGATCTTAAAATTTTGGAATTAAGAAAAGAATGAAAAACTCTTATTACAAACCAAAATTATTAAAAGTTCATTTAGAAATATTAAAACCCTATAATTCAATTTGGAATTGAATTGAAATCATTCAAACTATTAAATAATACGTGAACGAGAGACTAGGGTTTTTAGCTAGTATGCGGATTTTGCTATATGGGTGTTACTTGGGAATTGGTAGCACGATATTCAAATGAATTGTAAACTTCTGCAACATTGCTAGAGAAGACTGTTGGAAAATAAAAGAAGAAAACAAATACTCGTAAAAGGAACATAATGCATGCCTCTTTGGTTTTGGAAATCAAGTCTCTTTTGTTCTGGAAAATTGAATCTGCGTCTGCCATAAATGTATATTGTTTTTCTGGGTTGTGTTTTGTGTGATGTGTAACCACTGTCAGAACCAGTGGCAAATCGCCACTGGTAAGCTGCCCAACCAGTGGAAAAATGCCACTAGTAAAAGGCGGTAATTGTCCACAAACATACGGCACGATGGTGGTCGAATGGCGGGGAAGCGTGACACACGACGACATGAAGAGAAGCAGAAAAACGAGCAACAATGGCTAAACTAGAGAAACCCTAGATCTATGTGAAAAACGATGGGGCACGTGTTGATGAAACGAGTTTGGAAGACAGACAGCCGGCGCGTACGTTAACTGAGACTCGTCTGGTGCGTGCAGTAAATGTGCTAGACACTCCCACAATTTAAAATTTTTTTTTATATGTTTTAAGCCTTATTTTTAATTTAACTAGTTTAGTTTAAAATTAAATTAGTTTAAATCTCTAATAAATTTGGAAAAATGTTTTTAATTATTTAAAAATTATTTTCAAAGGATTATTTTATTATGAATACTTTGGAATTTAGTTTAATTTTTCACAGAATTGAACTATTAAATTAAATTAATTATCAAATCAATAATTGGAATCAAGTAAATATTTTAAATAGTTATCTTTAATAATTAGATTATGTTAGATAATTAATATAATGAGATTATATTAATTAAGATGAGATCTTAATTTTCATATTAAAGTAATTATTTTAAATATAATTTAGATTAATAATTAGATTGATTCTTACCTAATTTTTCTAAAATTAGGATTAATTAGTTTCAATTATATTGAAATTAATTAATTAGAGTCCTTAAAATTAAGAAAATTGTTTTCTTAGGTAATTAAGAAATATGTTTCATAATTAAATTTATTTATTTCATTTTAATTGAGATAAATTAAATTTATGACTTTATTTGTTTACGGAAATATTATTCAATTTTTTAGGAAATTGTTTCTTCATTTATGAATAATAAGTTTTGATTTATTAGAAAAGATATTTTTCTTGATTAAATTTTGAAAATTATTTTCATTTATTAATTAAGGCATTCTAATTAATTAAGAAATCAATCTCAATATAAATGACTTTCTTAATTAAATTTAAAAGTGTTTTTATTTAATTTTGAAAGTAGTTTTCTTTTAATATTAGCAAATATTTTTCTAATTAAGGAATAGTAAATTCTAATGAGATTATATATAAATAATTTTCTAATTGGATTAGAACATGTTACTTATATAATTTTAAGAAGGGAGGTTTCCAAATTATAATAAGTAAAAAGAATAATTTATTGAAAATTTTTAATTAAATTTTATTAAAGGAGTCAATATAATTGAGAATAGTTTCCAATTATATTTGAAAATTGTTTTCAAATTAAATTAAAAATTTATTCGGAATAGGAATGTAATATATTTAGGAATCAATGGGTTTAATCTAATTTAAATTTTCCATAGAGTTAGAAATATTATTTTAGATTATGAAGATCAATAACTAAAATCAAATGAAGCTTGATATTATATGCATATAATTTGATTATGAGTACATAAATTGCATACTTTATTTATATGTTTGATATATATATATATATATATATATATATTATATTAGATGCATGCTAAATTGTATGTTTTATATGTATGGCATATTACATGCAATTTTCTATTTGATGAGACCAACAAACTTATAATCCCTCATTGGAATATTAAGTACATGTTTTGAATGTGATTATTGCCTTCTATTGATATAAGAATAAACCAGAGTTTTATTTATTGTTAGGCTTGTTGAGCAAACTCAAGTCGTTTTAACCCAAATATGTTTAGCCTTATGAAAGTGGGTCCTACTTATGTAAATTTGTATGATTTGGCTGAGCAAACTCATGATAACATGAAGTTAGAGGCAAGGATAGGAATGACATATAAGATATATTTTGGAAAGAGTTGTTACCTAAAAGATCTAGGAGTCATAGAAGATGTGATTGATAAAATTGTTAGCCACCTAATTTAAGTTTAGTTGGTTTGTTAAGAAAAATCAAGATCAACTATATTTAAAAAGATTGGAGTTATTCTAATCTTTATCTTGTCGAATAGTAGTGAGAATTATTATTTCGAATAAATAGTGAGAGTAACTAAACACATGATTAGAGTCCTAATCTCATTTGGTAGTTATGACATATAATTAATTACTTACTTTTCATACATTTATTTTGTTTTGAGTGGAATTTACTTTGTTTAGTATAACTGATACTAAGTTAGTAAACCAAATTTTTTTGACAAAGGATTATGTTTGAGAAGAGTTCTCAAATTTGGAAAAGAAAATTGTATGCCCATTATGCAATTTTGCTATAATCTTTGTTGAGGATTCGGTAACAAAATTACAAAGATAAGTTAAAATCATATGGATAACAAAAATGCATTGACATTTTGAGTTTACTAATATCTCATAAACTTTGATGACAACATGCAAGATGTATGTCAATACTATGATAGTAAGATGCAAGAGGTTGTATAAAATAGAGCTGAAAGGTATAATACCATGATAAAAATTTTTCATTCAATTTAGCCTATTAAAAGCATAAACATGGAGATGAATTAAAGGCTTTGCTATAGTATGATAATAATTGTAATAAGAAGAAAATGATTGCATCACTTTTCTTGCCTATATTTGATATGATATAAACCATACATTTCTAATTCATGCTTATAAGTATTTAATATCGAATTTAGATTCAACATTACTATAATGTTTAAAGCATGATAAGAAATAGATTCATCATCATCATCATCATTGTCATCATCCTCGTCAATACCTAGTTGAATCTCGCACAAACACGAGGTCTGAGATGTTCTAATAGTACGCAACCTTACCCTTACCTAGTAAAGAGGCCATTTCCAATAAATCCATATTCAAATGTGACATGAACATATTACAAAAAATCAAATAATCATAAAAGATGTAATAAAATAACTAAATACATTAAAATAAAACTTAGAATAAAGTAATAATAAATAATTGAAATAGAATAATAACAACTTAAAAAAAGGTTATAGATCTTTGTTAGGTGATGCAAGTTAAGAAGATAAAGTTATTAAGAAATAGTATGACAAATATACTTGATATGGTGCAAAGTTCTGCTTATGCTTGATATGCCACCATTTCTCGAGTTGTGCATGTCATCCTTGAGCAGGGGTCATACTAATATGCTCTGTATCATTCCAATTTAATCGGATGTCCTCGAAGGGACAACTAGCAATTGTTGCGTCATAATAATTAAAGGTTAGTTTGCTATTTAAGCTAACGATGTTGTTTTATTCAAGTTATTTAGACTAATTGATAAACCACTACATCATTTTATTAAAAACTAAATCAAACACGTGGCTTTACTTTCGAGATGTGTCTCAACTTGAACAATAATCCATCCATAGCAAAGAAAATACACATCTACCCAGACATTTAATATAGACAACTCTGCTCTGACACGATCAGTTTATAAAGAACTCAACATAGGAAGCTGTGACCAAACTTCCACTGTTGATAGGAGTATCCTAGTATTACTTATAACAAATACTGTTCAGATTCTTAAAATCCATGAATGATCGAATCATAAGGATACAATCTTTAACAAAAATGTGTGTAAAAGGAAACCCACAACAAACTAGGCAGTAAAAATTAGAACTTGATCAAAAAAAAATATCAAGAAGATATAAATGTGAAGAGTTTTTTTAAAATCACCAAATGATCGAGTATTCGATTTTTTGCATCAATCTACCATTTACAGCAATAGTTCATTGTAACAAGTAAAACACAACAAAATGCAATGAAAATAAACCAAGTAACCATTCATAAAATTGAAAAGATCTAAGCCACTTAAGCTTATTAGAGCCATAACAGTAGAGTAGAGAAATGAGATTTGTTGAAGTGAAAACCAATTTTCTCTTTTCACATTCAAATGGAGAAAACTAAAAGTTGTGGCACTCACTCAAAACACACAAAAAGAGACGAGAAAGCATTAACCTTTCATCCATTCAAAACCCAACAAACATTATAAACAAGGAACAAGGGAGAGAGTGGTGTTGAAATAGAAACAAACGAAAAAGGTTCGAACTTGAAACAAAAACATTTTAGACAAAGTCTATGATATGAGCTAAATCTCGATTAAAAATCTAATTTTATATAAATAATTTGTATGTGTTGGATCAAAAGAGACTTATGCTTAACATAAATGGCAAGAATACAATATTAGATAACCAAGATTATCCTTTTATGCCATGTTGGTTAAATCAACATAACGAGAATCATAAAGTTACATACAAGGATATGTGTGTCATTTTGATTATGAATTATATGAAACTTGTGAAACTTGTCAAGTTAAAGGATAACCAAGTCAACCTTTAGTGAAATAATGATGATGATATTAAATTGTTATATCTTACACACGTGATGTATTGGATGGAGTAACAATTCATAAAATAATAATAGTTATATTTCATTAGGTTACCAGTGACTTGATATGATTTATTCATATGTATTAAATGAAATAATGATTTAAAATTTTAAAAAGTTCATATTGTTTAAATATAAGTAGAAATTAAGCATTAAGAATGTTGAAGCAATTTAATGATATTATTGTGGTAAGTTTTAAATTTTTGGTTATCTATAAGGAATGAGATTATCTGGTGAATACGTTCATAATAAAATTTCATAAGAGTATGAATTTATGTAAAGAGGAAAATACAACATCAGATATGGTATGATGCAATATTATTTTTCTGTAGCTATGCTTAGCATAATGACTTACCTTTAATAGTTGAATTTAATAAATTAATAGGATTTCATATTAAATATGAAATGCTTTGTCTTTGAAAGAGTTAAAGTTAATGATTCAAGGATGTGATGTTTGATTGAAGCATACATTATCCATTAAGTTTAGAACTAAATTAGATAATAGAAGGTTATGATATATCCAAAAGGTTAGATATAATCTTACAGATCCATTGAACAAATTGTTTGATTCAATGTATACTTATAAAAGAATGGTTCTCATGATAAGTACTGGGAGTAAGATGAAATTTGAAAATTGAAATCTCGTGACAATAAATCCAATTGAAACTAGGGCCTTTATCGATACATTTGATGTATAGTTGAAAGGTTAAGAGACAGTTGAAAGGTTCACTTTCTTAATGATAAGAAAGTCTCTTATAGGCATAAATCTTAAAAATAAACTTTAAAAGGAAATAGCATCTTAAAACAATAAAATCTCTAATAACTAAAAAATGTGACCAATGCTTATCCTAAAGACATATCAATGCCATCTTTGTTCTGAAACTTTTAGTACATGTAATAATGACAAGTCTAACATTGATTACAAGTTTAAGTCTAGTGCTAGTTTGTTTCTATTTTTCTAATTTGCATATCCAATTAAAGATTGACACCGGTTTACTTCTACTTCCATCACTAGTTATGTTTTTTAACTCCCTTTAAAATGTTAGTCCTTAGCTTGAATCAACATCATAAACTTGAGTGTCGTCTCTTGAAATAGCAAAACTTCACTCCATGTGTAAAGATCCACCATTAGATCGTTGAGAACTTCTTTGGAATCCTTTAGTCTACTCCTTATTAATGGTCATCTAATATTCTTCAATGGATCTCGAGCAAGCTTTTGTGCTAAACTTGAACCTTTTGTAATTCGTTTAAGTCCCTTTTTATAGCTTCATTGATTAGAAGCTTGTGTAACTTTAATGCATGCTTGACTCCTATCAATTTGTGTAAAACTAACCATCAAAAGAGATTATTGTAAGTCATATGATTTCAAATTATATTATGCGAGATCTTAAAATTAAAACGAGCCTTGGAATATAGCCATATACCAACGAGTATACATGATCTCATGGGACAGCTCTAGGAAAGTATCGTGTAACAAGAAATATAGCCTTAAGAATTAAATTTAAAACTTACTACTTTATATTGTTACCAAAGTATCATGTATGATGTGATTTGACAGGACAATTTTAGGAAAGTAAGTTAAATATAATTTAGAATAAAAGAAGATCATTTTGATTTAAGATTCACATAAAAATATATTTAAAAGTGATTAATTTTTATGTGTAAAAGAATTAAATACAATTGCAATATGATAAAATAAATAAAATCAAATAAGAATAAAAATGTTAGATATTACCTAAAATGTAGCATGCTAAATCTTCTCACATATCAATTCATTAGTTAAGAGATAGTGAATAAAGATAGGGATGACAATGACTTGGAAAAAACTTTTTTAAAATTAAAAATGCAAAACTACATCATTTTGGATCGTATCATTTTTTTAATTTGTTATTTTAATGCAAGAAAAAACAAAAATTATTTGTCCACAATAAAAAGGAAACTGGCAAATTGTTTTTCATCTCATGCCTTTTTCCTTTGATTTGATATGCCTGCCCCCAAATAATGAATTGAGTTCATATAGGCATTTTGGATGCTACTATTGAAATGACGCCTTGGTTGTATTTTTGGCTACTATGTAAGGCTCAGTCTAAGACATAGTTAACTTGGACTTGACCTGTTGACTTCACGAGGGAGAGAACCAGAGCGGGCCAAGCCTGGACCCAATTATAATCCCTAATAAAGACACTTGTGATAGATATCTATCAAATCTAATTATGTTTCAACTGGCAAAGGAGTTGTAGCATTTTAATAACTTTTAAATATAAAATATATATTTTTTGAAAAATGAAACAGGATAGAAAATCACAACAAAGGATTATTAGGAAGAGTAGTATTATGTAATCATCCCTTAATATGTGAAGAAAAAATAATTCTGCAATTGTTTGTTCTCATGTATTTTAATGATCCTATAACTGCATGTGTTTTTCGAGATTTATCGTTTGTAGATAACTGTTTACTTATCAAGATATATACTTTGTGTTTTCTGAGATTTATTGTTTGTGGACACCTGTTTACTTATCAAGATATATACTTTTGTGGGAAGGGAGAACCTTTGGAGCGCTTTGCACGAGTATGCCCCTTAAATTTCTTTGCATGTCTAATAATTAAGATTAATAATTAGATTGATTTCTAACTAATTTTAGAAAAATAGTTTTTAAAATTAGGATTAATTAGTCTCAATTAGATTGAAATTAATTAATTAGACTCCTTAAAATTAAGAAAATTGGTTTCTTACGTAATTACGAAAGATGTTTTTTAATTAAATTTATATATTTCTTTTTGATTGAGATAAATTAAATTATGAATTTATTTGTTTAGAGAATTATTATTCAATTTCTTTGTAAATTGTTTCTTTATTTATGAATAATAAGTTTTTGATTTATTAGAAAAGATATTTTTCTTGATTAAATTTTGAAAAGTGTTTTCATTTATTAATTAAGACATTCTAATTGATTAAGAAATCAATCTCAATATAAAGGACTTTCTTAATAAAATTTAAAAGTGTTTTTATTTAATTTTGAAAGTAGTTTCCTTTTAATATTAGAAAATAATTTTCTAGTTAAGGAAAAGTAATTGCTAATGATATTATAAATAGTTTTCTAATTGGACTAGAACATGTTACTTATATAATTTTAAAAGGGAGGCCTCCAAATTATAATAAGTTAAAAGAATAATTTATTGAAAAATTGTTTTCAATTAAAATTTGTTAACGAAGTCAATATAATTGAGAATAATTTCCAATTAGATTTAAAAATTCCTTTCAAATTAAATTAAATTTCTATTTGGAATAGGAATGTAATATATTTAGGAATCAATGATTTTAATCTAATTTAATTTTTCCAAAAAGTTGGAAATATTATTTTAGATTATGAAGATCAATAACTAAAATTAAATGAAGCTTGATATTATATGCATATAATTTGATTAGAAGTGCATAAGTTGCATAAAAATTATATGCATATAATATCAAGCTTCATATATATATATGTTTGATATATATATATTGGACGCATGTAAATTGTATGTTTTATATGTATGGTATATTACATGCAATTTTCTGTTTGATGTGATGAACAAAATTAAATCCCTCATCAGAAAATTAAGTATATGTTTGGAACGTGATTATTGTCTTCTATTTTTATAAGAATAAACCAGAGTTTTATCTACTGTTAGTGTAACATCCCGTTTTCATACAAAGGGTTGAATCATAGAAACTGGTACACATGAGATCAATCGGAGAAATTAGGAAAACACATCTCATGCTCATGCATTATATAATATACATATACACGTGAACAGTG
>JAOTAY010000007.1:15662864-15673167 GCA_025629805.1 Erythroxylum baracoense
CGACTTTTGATTGTTTAGTGATGTAGCACACCACCCTCGCGGGGCACGGACTCGGATATCACTATCGATATCGGGTTCGGGTCCAGTGAGAGTGGGGTGTTACAGTTAGGCTTGTTGAGCAAACTCAAGGTTGCTTTAACCCAAATACGTTTAGCCTTATGACAATGGGTTCTACTTAACTAAATTTGTATAATTTTATTGAACAAACTCATAATCACATGAAGTTAGAGGCACGGTTAGGAATGGCATATAAGATATATTTTGGCAAAGGTTGTCACATAAAAGATCTATGAGTCACATAAGATATGATTGATAAAGTTGTTAGCTACCTAATTTAAGTTTAGTTAGTTTCTCAAGCAAAATCAAGATCAACCATATTTGAATGAGATCCTAGCCCACTAAAAAAATTAGAGTTATATTTTCGAATAGTAACGAGGACTATTATTTCAATAAAATAGTGGTAGTAACAAAATACAAGATTAGAGTCTTAATCTCATTTGATAGTCATGATATATAATTAATTACTTGCTTTTCTTACATTTTTATTTTGTTCTAAGTGAGATTTACCTTGTTTAGTATAGTTGATACTAAGTTAGTGAACGAAATTTGTTGGATATAGGATTATATTTGAGAAGAGTTCTTAAAGTTGGAAAAGAAAATTGTATGCCCATTTTGCAATTTTGTTATAATCCCTGTTGAGGATTTGGTAACAAAATTTTAGAGATAAGTTAAAATCATATGGATACAAAAATTTATTGACATTTTGAGTTGACCAATGCTCATAAACTTTGATGATGTATGTCAATATCATGATAGCAAGATGCAAGAGGTTGTATAGAGTATAGATGAAAGGTATATTACTTTAATAAAATTGTTTCATTCAATTTAACCTATTAAAAGCATAATCATAGACATCAATTAAAGACTTTGTTATAGTATGATAATAACTGTCATAAGAAGAAAATGGTTGCATCACTTTCTTACCTCTATGTGATATGATATAGATCATATATATTTCTAATTCATGCTTATAAGTATTTAATACCGAATTTAGATTCAACATTACTATAATGTTTAAGGTATGATAAGAAATAGATTCATCATCATCATCATCATCATCATCATTATCATCATCATCATCACCATCAACAATCAATCGAATCCTACACAAACATGGGGTCTGGAGAGGTTTGATAGTATACGACCTTACCTCTACCTAGTAGAGAGATTGTTTCTGATAGATCCACATGTAAATGTGACATGAAGATATTATAAAAAAGACAAATAAAAATAAAAGTGTAATAAAATAACTAAATACATTAAAATAAAACTTAGAATAAAGTAATAATAAATAAATGAAATAGAATAATAATAGCTTCAAAAAAAAGGTTACAAATCTTCGTTAGGTGATGCAAGTTAAGAAGATGAAGTAATTAAGGAAATAGTAGGACAAATATACTTGATATGGTACAAAATTTTGCCTATACTTATATGCTGCAAAGTTCAGCTCACTATTTCTCGAGTTATGTATGTCATCCTTGCGTCGGGGCCATGTTAATATGCTCTGTGTCATTCCAATTTAATCAGATGTCCTCGAAGGGACAACTAGCAACTGTTGCATCATAATAATTAAATGGTAGTTTGCTATTTTAAGCTAACGATGCTGTTTTATTCAAGTTATTTATACTAATTGATGAACCACTAAATCATTTTATTAAAAACTAAATCAAACACGTGGCTTTATTTTCGAGATGTGTCTCAACTTTCGAGATGTGTCTCAACTCGAACAATAATCCATCCATAGCAAAGAAAATACACATCTACCCAGACATTTAATATAGACGACTCTGACATGACCAGTTTCTGAAGAACTCAACATAGGAAGTTGTGACCAAAATTCCACCATCGATAGGGAGTATCCCAATATTAATTATAACAAGTACTGTCCAAATTCTTAAAATCCATGAATAATCAAATCATAAAGATACAATCTTTACCAAAAAATGTGTATCAAAGGAAACCAACATCAAACTAGGGACCAAAAATTAGAACTTGAGCAAAAAGAAAAATTATCAAGAAGATATGAATGTGAAGAGTTATTTTTTAAATCACTAAATCATCGAGCATTCGGTTGTTTGCATCAATCTACCATTTACAATAATAGTTCATTGTAGTACGTAAAACACAACCAAGTGCAATGAAAATAAACTAAATAACCATTCATAAAATTGAATAGATCTAAGCCGCCTAAGCTTACCTGAGCCATGGCGGTAGAGCAGAGAAATGAGATTTATTGAAGTGAAAACCACTTTCCTCTTTTCACATTCAAATGGAGAAAACTAAAAATTATGGCACTCACTCAAAACACACAAATAGAGATGAGAAAGCATTCGCCTTTCATCAACAAACACCATAAACAAGGAACAGGGGAGAGAGTGGTGCTGAAATAGAAATAGATGAAAAAGGTTCAAACTTGAAACAAAAAATGTTCAAACAAAGCCCACGATACGAGCTGAATCTTAGTCAAAAATTCAATTTTATACAAATAATTTTTATGTGATGGATCAAAAAAGACTTATGCTTAACATAAATGGCAAGAATGAGAAATTAAATAACTGAGACTATCTTTTTATGCCATGTTGGTTAAATCAACATAACAAGAATTATAAAGTTACATAAAAGGATATGTGCATCCTTTTGATTATGAATCATATAAAACTTGTGAAACTTGTTAGGTTGAAGGATAACCAAATCAAACTTTAGTGAAAGAATGATGATGGTATTGAATTGTTAAATCTTACACATGTGATGTATTATATGGAATAACAATTTGTAAAATAATAATACTTATATTTCATTAGATTACCAGTGACTTTATATGATATAGTCATATGTATTAAATGAAATAATGATTTAAAATTTTAAAATGTTCAAATTGTTTAAATGTAAATCGAAATTAAGTATTAAGAATGTTGAAGCAATTCAATGAGATTGTTGTGGTAAGTTTTAAATTTTTTGTTATCTATAATGAATGAGATTCTCTCGTGAATAACTTCACAATAAAATTTCATAAGAGTATGGATTTATGTAAAGAGGAAAATACAACATGAGATATTGTATGATGTAATATTATTTTTTCTATAGCTATGCCTAGCATAATGACTTACCTTTAATAGTTCCAATTAAATCAATTAGTAAGATTTCATATTAGATATGAAATGCTAAGTCTTTCAAAGAGTCAAAGTTAATGATTTAAGGATGTGATGTTTGATTGAAGCATATATTATCCATTAGGTTTAGAACAAAATTAGATAATAAAAGGTCATGATATATCCAAAAGGTTAAATAAAATCTTATAGATCCATTGAACAAATTGTTTGATTCAATGTATACTTATAGGAGAATGATTTTCAAGATAAGTACTGGGAGTAAGATGAAATTTGAAAATTTCAAATTTCACGACAATACATCCAATTGAAACTAGTGCCTTTGTTGATACATTAGATGTATAGTGGAAAGGCTAAGAGACATTGAAAGATTCAATTTCTTGATAATAAGAAAGTCTCTTATAGGCATAAAATCTTAAAACTAAACTCTAAAATGAAATAGCATCTTAAAACAATAAAATCTCTAACAACTAAAAAATGTGACCAATGCTTATCCTAAAGACGTATCAGTGCATCTTTGTTTTGAAACTTTTAGTACCTGTAATAATGATAAGTCTAACACTGATTACAAGTTCAAATCTAGTGCTAGTTTGTTTCTGTTTCTCTAATTCGCATATCCAATTAGAAATTGACACCAGTTTACTTCTACGTCCAGTACCAATTATGTTTTTTAACTTTTTTTCAAATGTTACTCCTTTGTTTGAATCAACACCAAAAGCTTAAATTTCATCTCTTGAAATAACAAAACTTCACTCCATATGTAAAGATCCACCATTAGATCATTGAGAACTTCTTTGGCATCCTTTACCCTACTCCTTGTTAATGCTCATTTAATATTCTTCAATGGATCTCTAGTAAGCTTTTGTGATTAACTTAAACCTTTTGCAATTTGTTCAATTCCCTTTTTATAGCTCCATTGATTAGAAGCTTTTGTAACTTTAATGGATGCTTGATTCTTATCAATTTGTGTAAAGCTGACCATTAAAAGAGATTATTGTAAGTCATATGATTTCAAATTATATTATGTGAGATTTTATATAGCCATATAACAACGTGTAGATATGATTTCATGGGACAGCTTTAGGAAAGTATCATGTAACAAGGAATATAGCCCTAAGAATTAAATTTAAAACTTACTACTTTATATTGTTACCAAAGTATCATGTATGATGTGATCTGACAGGAAAATTTTAGGAAAGTAAGTTAAATATAATTTAAGAGAATTTAGAATAAAAGAAAATCATTTTGATTTGTGATTCACATAAAAAATATTTAAAAGTGACTTCTTTTTATGTGTAAAAGAATTGAATGCAATTACAACATGATAAAATAAATAAAATCAAATAAGAATAAAAATGTCAGAGATGACCTAAAATGTAGCATGCTAAATCTACTCAAATATCCATTCATTAGTTAAGAGATAGTGAATAAAGAAAGGGAAGACAATGACTTGGGCAGAACTTTTTTAAAATTAAAAATGCAAAACTACATCATTTTGGATCATATCATTTTTTAATTTATTATTTTCATCCCAAGGCTTTTTTCTTTGATTCTATATGTCTATCCTGAAATAATGAATTGAATTCATATAGGCATTTTGGACCTACTATTGAAATATCCCTTGGCTGTATTTTCAACTACTCTGCGAGGCCCGGTCCAAGACACAATCAACCTGGGCTTGGTTTGTTGACTTTGAACGGGGTGGGCTAGAGCAAGCTCGGCCCAAATCCAGTTATGATCCCTAATAAAAACACTTGTGATAGATATCTATCACATCTAATTATGTTTCAACTGGCAAAGGAGTTGTAGTGGTTTTAAGAACTTTTAAATATAAAATATTTATTTTTTGAAAAATGAAACAAGATAGAAAATCATAAAACGAAGGGTTATTATAAAGAATAGTATTATGTAATCATCCCCTAATGTGTGAAGAAAAAATAATTCTGCAATTGTTTGTTCTCATATATTTTAATGATCCTTTCGACCTTCTCGAGACCTTTTTTGGTTGGAGCAAAAGATTACGCAAGAGCTTGAAAGGACACTAGATCAGGAGGAAACATTATGGTTCTAAAAATCTCGTGATTCACTGGATGTCACAAGGGGATAGAAACATGAAATTTTTTCTTACATCTATAGTGATCCGACGTAAAAATAATAGAATTGAAGCTTTAAAAGATTAGCAGGGTTTTTGGGTTAAGGACCAAATGGTTTTAAAATAAATGATAATCAGTTTTTCCCATAAACTACTACCTAGTAAGGGGCCTGTAGATTTGCAGAGCATGCCTAAAGGGTGTTTCCCTATACTCACCGTAGATCAACATGCTAGGTTGGCCCGCCGCTTTGCTCCCCATGAGGTTTTCAATGCTTTATTTAGGATGGCTCCTTTCAAAGCATTGGGGAAGGACGAGTACCAAGCTATCTTTTTCCAAAAGAATTAGAGGTTAGTAGGCCCATCAATGTTACAGTTTATGGTCGAAAGTTTATGTACTAGTTGCATCCCTCGGGATTCAAATGAAACTCTCCTTGTGTTAATCCCAAAAGTGGATAGCCCTAAGACTCCAAAGTATTTTAGACCAATAAGCCTTTGTCAAGTCCTTTATAAGATTGTTACTAAAATGATTGTGGAAAGACTCAAATTGGCTTTGCCACATCTTATTGGACCTTTTCAAGCTAGTTGTGTCCCCGGTCGACAAATCTGTGACAATATTATTATTTTCCAAGAAGTGGTCTATGAGCAAAAAGCATAATGGAAAATATATGATGGCCATAAAGTTGGATCTAAAAAAGGCTTATGACAAGCTTGAATGGGCTTTTGTTAATGATACTTTGCGAGAAGCTGGCCTACCATAAGCATTGTGTAACATGATTATGCAATGTATCATGACTCCTTCTATTAGTATTCTATAGAATGGTGAGCAAACTGAATCCTTCAGGCCATCAAGAGGAATCCGACAGGGTGACCCGCTTTCACCGTACTTATTTGTTCTGTGTGGAATGGCTGGCACACTTAATTAATAAATCTGTTAAAGGAAAACAATGGCGACTTGTTAAATTGTCACAGCAAGGGCCTTTCTTATCTTACCTCTTTTTTGCCAATGACATCGTTCTTTTTGCTGAGGCGTCGGATGTACATGTTACAGTCATTTAGGAATCCTTAAGGAAATTTTGTGAAGGGTCAGGACAACGTGTCAATCTTTTTAATTCTCAAGTATATTTCTCCAAGAACGTCCCTACTATGAAGCATCGGGCTTTGAGTGGTAACTTGGGTGTTCAGATGATTACCAATTTAGGGCGCTACTTAGGAGTGAATGCTGTACTAGGGGGGGTTACAAAGGATTTATATGCAAATGTGACATCTAAGATCCAAAATAAGCTTCAAGGGTGGAAAGTTAAGTGCCTAAACTTTACTGTACGAGCTACACTAGCCAAATCAGTGCTCTCTACAGTCCCAGTTTATCAACTGCAAGTTGCTAAGCTCCCTATGAATGTTTGTGACCATATCAATCAAATCATATGAGACTTTCTTTGGGGTAGTGATATGGGGAGATGCATAATACATTTATTAAGATGGGAGGTGGTTTTCAATCGAAGGAGGCAGGAGGCTTGGGTGTTAGGGATATGAGGACACTAAACAAAGCTATTTTGGCTAAGTTACATTGGCGTTATCTTACAAGCAATCAACATAAATGGGTGCAGGTCCTCTCCTATAAGTTTGGTATTATGGATATGCGAAGTAATAGTAGGAAGGGGGCTACTTCTTTTATCTGGCGAAGTTTACAAAGTGTGAAGTCTCTTATTCAGGATGGGATAGCGTGGAATCTAGGCGATGGATCTAAAATGCAATTTTGGCTAGATAGATGGTGTGGAGTCAGCGGCTATTAGATGGGATTGTCTCACCGGTGCCTTCATCAGAGATTAATAAAAAGGTCTCATATTATTGGGATAATACCGTTGGGTGGAAGATGGATATCTTGGGACAATGGTTAAGCCCACAACATTTGGGAGCTATATTGAACATGAGTTTTTCACAGAATAGAGCTGAATGTTTGCATTGTGATCCATCACCGTCTGGTAATTTTACTGTTAAATCTGCTTACCATCTGGCCTCTCATGCTCCCAATATGTATGGAAGCACAATTTGGAAATCCATTTGGTAGTTGAGGATTCTAGACAAATGTAGAGTTTTTATGTGGGTGATGTGTCATGGTAAAATCCTCACTAATTTGGAAAGAGTTCGACGACATTTAAGTGTGGTTGATTTGTGCCCTTTGTGCCATCACACAACTGAATCTCTTTTACATTTTTTTCGGGATTGGGAAGTCATTTCTCATGTTTGGAATATGATTAAGGGGCAATGTAGATTTTTCTTTATGCATACTGGGAAAAATTTTATTCAATGGGTTGAAGCTCACATTGGTTGTAGGGAGGTAGCTCATTAGGGGGTGTCATGGTCAATTCTTTTTTCAGCATCGCTATGGTGAATATGACGCTTTCGATATGACGTAGTTTTTGAAAGGGCACGAAATTTGAAGGTTCGAAGCTTGGGCTATTTGATATTAGATCCAGCTTGTTGGGCATGGTATAGCTGGCAGCCGGTGTATTATACGGGCAATATCTCTCCTAAGCATACTTGCTTGGTGGGGTGGTATGGCCCAAATGGAGGTGTGTTGAAGCTCAATGTGGATGGTGCTTTGCAGGGGAACCTGAGTGAGGCATCCGCTGGAGGAGTCTTGCATAATAGAATGAGGCATTGAATTAGAGGATTTTGTTATCATATCGGTTTTTGCACTTCAATGAGGGCTAAACTTTGGGTTCCCTTGAAGGGACTTGAAATGGCCTGGGATTGAGCAATTTGGTTATAGAGATGAATTCTAAAGTTGTTATGGATATGATGGGAAAACACGTGGGTGTGGAGCATTCTTTGTGGACTCTTGTCACTGATTGCAGGATCTTGTTGATGAGGATTTGGAAGGTTGAGTTGAGACACATCTACATAGAATCTAATAAGATAGGCTGATTTCCTCGTTAATACAGCTTTTGAGATGCCTTTGGGATTACATGTCTCGCAGGAAAGTTCTGTGAGTGTGGGCAAGTTGTTGCGTCAAGACATGAGGATGTGTTGTTATTCTCTTTGTTTAAATTAGTGGCTTCTGCCTCATTTCTTACCCCGCGCCCCCCAAAAAATAAAGATCCTATAATTGTGTGTGTTTTTCGAGATTTACCGTTTGTGGATAACTGTTTACTTATCAAGATTTATAGTTTGTGTTCTCTTAGATTTATTGTTTGTGGAGACCTGTTTACTTATCAAGATATATACTTTTGCGGGAAGGAAGAAAGCTTTGGAGCGCTTTGCACGAGTACGCCTCTTTAATTTCTCTGCATGTCTAACTACAGTTATCTCTTCATATAATCAGTTGGTACCCATAATTTGAACAGAAGTTCTTGTTTACTTAAAATCTACAGCTGACTTTCATTGGAAATCTACCTTCAACAGCTTGCTATACACAATTAGGTCAAGAATCGTATTACTGGGGACCAATTTAGGAAAGCTTTTCCTTGGCAATGCTTATCTCTGTGTACTGACGGGCAATCTCTGCAAGCGAGACTAGTGACATGGATTGCACGTCTGTGTCTTCATTTTGGAACATTATCTCAAAACATTCTATTGGTTCCCCTCTGTAATGGAGGAATGATGTGCTGACCTTTGCTTATACAAAGTACCCGTTAAGACTAGCTGGTAAATCAATTTCAAGAGAATTTCCACCCCATGTTAATATGGAGAGATCGGTATTGACTATGCTTTGTAAATTGGGTCTTTGATGGCATAAAAGGAAGAATTTGCTTGTTTATATAAGGTTGAAATTGGGTGGGAACGGTTTGTTGTTGTGCTCTGTGTCATGGAAGTTGTCCACAACATCGAAGCCGAAAGAAAGTCAATTAAAGTAATTGCTTGACGAGATGCCTTTTGTGATTCTATCTCATTCTCTCCACGGTTACTATTCATTATATCGTTTAACTAAAACACATTCACGCCTTAAAAAGATCATCTGATTTGGTTCAAGTAATAACACTGAGCCGAAAGGGTAAAAAGAGCAGATAAAATATCCACAACCTAGCATTAGCAAACTAACTTTACCAACACAAAACAAAAGCTTGTCCATTATATTCTAAACTTCCCCAGAAACTTTATTGGAGTCGAGAAGAGAACCATATAGAAACAGAGCAAACATTTAATCAAGCCTTGGCGTTACGTTACCGTTACTTCTTGTTACGTTGTTGGTGACACGCGGAGACGAAATTGGAGGACAAGTCGGAGTAAAGGGAGACGACTTTGTTGATGTTGCCATTGATTTCTTGAATCAAGGAAACGTTTTTCACCATGTTCTCTGGAACCTTAGACTCCTGATTCTCGTTCACTTGTTGAATCAATGCTCTGTTCCTGTCCAAGACCGATTGCACCTCATCAAAGCTGTTGTTGAAAGTGGCCCAAGCCTCTCCATCTCCCTCGTGGTTGGGGCGTTTGTAACGGCGCTTCCTGTTGGAGGTGTCTTCCATGCTCGATCCGGCGGCTGAGAACGAATACCAGCGTGGTCATATATACCGATCACATCAATTTTCCTCCAAATCCATCATATTTATATATCGAGAGAGAGGTTCGACGCTATGTTAAGAAGAGAGTGGAAATAAATATTAGGAAAGAATAGACAAATATCTTTGCGTTGAGATGCTTCAATGAGGTAAAAGCGCAATGATTTTGCCACGACGACAAAAAGCGCAAGAAGAATCGGATATTTTTAAGCCAAAATATCTTTCCACCAAAAAGTATTTGGACTGGGCCACCTAGAACATAAAATATAACAATTGCTTCTATTATCTAAGATTTTTTTTAAAAAAATAAAATTTTAATCTCATATAACCAAGTGATACTAATATGATAATTCAACTTAATTCTTAAAATTAATTAAATTCGATTTTAATTAATAATTTAAGATTGGTTCAGCCGGATTCTGACGAGGCTGTACGTTGCCGTTTAGATTCATGGAGACAACTGTTGAGCATGAGAATTCTGGCTTAAGGATTCCTGCAAAACAAAGAAGGCACGTCGGGGGTTGTTTCCCGATAGGCCTCTCCGACGC
>JAOTAY010000007.1:15680745-15702176 GCA_025629805.1 Erythroxylum baracoense
TAAGTAAAACTAATATAAAAAATAAATATTAAAACATATAAAAAAGTCAAATAATATTATATAAATCTCAAAATAAATGTGAAGATGTGTTTGTGGGTATTGTGGGAATTATGTGTAAAACATAAGGGTAAAAGGGACTAAAAAATAGACTCATTAATTGATCTAAAAAATCTACATGAAGAAGTACTTTTTTTAGAAGCTCCAAATTTGAGCTTCTTAAAAATATGTATTTTAGCTACCAAAAAAGCTATATCTACTAAAAAAGTGCCTTTTCATTTTACAGCCAAATACTCATTTTTCTTAAAAAAAGCTTCTGCAGTGAAAAAAAGTGCTTATTTACCCTCCAAAAGCTCAACCAAACAGGCACTAAGTCTAGGAAGGAAAAGAAAAGAAAAGAGGCAAAATATTATGTGTGGGATGAACCATTCTTATGGATGTTCTGCTCTAATCAAATTATCAGGTGTTATGTGCTAGAAAATGAATAAAAATCTATCTTAGGTTTTTGTCACAAATATGCATGTGGAGGTCACTTTGGCCTCAAAAGAATTGATAGAAAAGTTTTAGATAGTGGATTATATTGGGAGAACTTATTTAAAGATTCTTATGTGTTCTGTAAAAGTTATGACACATGCCAAAAGACAGGTATGTTATCTCATCGAAATGAAATGCCTCAAACCCCAATTCTTATAGTTTTATTTGATGTATGAGGTATTGATTTTATGGGGCCCTTCCCTTCATCTTGCGAATTTTCTAACATACTTTTGGCTGTTGATTAAGTTTCCAAATAGGTGGTAACAAAATCCACTAGAATTGACGATTCTGCAACTGTTGTAAGGTTTATAAAAACTAACAATTTTAATACATTTGGAATTCCATGTGCCATCATTAGTGATCGAGGAAGTCATTTTGCAATAAAGTTGTGGCAACGCTATTTAGAAAGTATGGAGTGCATCATCGAGTAACCACCACCTACCATTCGTAAACGAATGGACAAGCAGAAGTATCGAATAGAGAGTTGAAATCTATCTTAGAAAAGACTGTGGACCCTAGTTGAAAGGATTGGATTTACCACTGGATGATGCTCTTTGGGCATACTATACAGCTTACAAGACACCGATAGGAATGTCTCCTTATCAATTGGTTTTTGGTAAAGCTTGCTATTTATCGGTGGAAATTGAACATGAAGCCTATTGGGCAGTGTAATGTTGCAACATGGATTTGGAGAAAGCAGGAGAGGAAAGGAAGTTACAACTATAAGAGCTAGAGGAAATAAGGTTAGATGCTTATGAAAATTCAAAAATTTACAAAGAGAAAACCAAGTTGTTCCACAATAATATGATCTTGAGGAAACAATTTGAGGTGGGACAGAAAGTGTTATTGTATAATTCTCAATTAAAGCTCATGCTAGGTAAGTTACACTCTAGATGGCTTGGTCCATTTGTTATTGTTAATATCTTTTCTCATAATGCAATGGAAATAAAAAGTTTAGAGACCGAAAAGATTTTTAAGGTTAATAGATATAGACTGAAACTATTCTATGAGGAGATGACAGTTTTTAGTGCAGTGAACATTGATTTGGAGCTTCCATCATATGAAGAAGCTTGAGAAGAACTAACCCCGTCAAGCATAACGACGTTAAGCAATTGTGCTTTTTAGGAGGCAACCCAAAATATGATAGTTTTATTTTATTTTGTTTTAGTGTTATGGAATGAGGATCTTAAAATTCAAGATTACTAACCTCACCTTATGAGATTTAGTGCTCTGGAATTCTAGATTGCTAAATATCATAAGGTAGTTTTTTTAATTTTTAATTTTTTTACCTTATGCGATTTATTGTTCTGGATTGATGCTCTAATATTTCAAAAAAATAAAAATAAAAATAAAAATCGTAATTTTTTCTTTATTTATTTATTTAATTTTTTTAAAAACCTAACCTATTAGTTCTTCTTTGTAGGACACCATCTGTTTCCACTCAACACTCGCCTCCCAACGCTGCAGCCTTACTAGCAAGAGCCCCTACCTATGCATCTCTCTTCCACTCATGCAGCAACCTCCCATAGTCACCCCCACTCTCGTTGCCCTCACCTCTCTAATGCACCAACAGTCACTCTCCACTTATGCAGCCTCACATAAGCCCCTACTAACCCAGTTCTCTTCCATTCACTCTCCCACGCCACAACACACACCACTACACCTCTCTCCACTCACACCACAATGTAGACGTCCTCCCACACACAACACATCATGCAACCCCGCATCCCTCAACAACTCTTCAGCCTCACCAGCTCTCCAACACGCACACAACCCAGCAGCCCTCATGCATCACACAACCCATCATTAATTTTCTTCCACCCACAGCCCAATTATTTATTTTATTTTAATTTATTTTATTGTTTTTAATTATTTTTTATTCTTATTTACTTTTAGTTAATCTTTCTTTCAGTTTAATTTCAATTATTATTCAGTTGTTGTTAATATTTTTCAAGTAATTTTTGTTTATCTTGTTTAGTGCAATGAGGCGTTCTAAGGGTACTACCAAGACCGTAGCAAAAGGCAACTCGCCGATGAATGTTAAATCTGTTGAAAGCTCTAAAGTCGGTAACAAAAGGAAACGTACGCGGATTGTGAAAAATACTTCTGTTTTACCACATGCTGAGTCAGATTTACGAGGATGTCTCACTTTTAACACCAAAGAGCGAAGACAACGGTATGCTATTATTAAAACTCGACATATTGTTGCGGGTAAGTATGTAAACTACCCTTCCCTAGAAGAATTGGATCTTAAGGAAAAATTTGACAATCTGCTTATCGATATGACTTGAAAGTATTTTTCATTGATTAGTTGTCTTGTTTTTATTGAATTAACCAGGGAGTTCTACACTACTTTTAAATTTACTTTAAATAGTCCTAATGTGATTCAATACAGATTAATGGGAGTTGAATTCAAACAAATTGTCACTGAGTTCAATTTAGCCTTAGGGTTAATAGATGAAGATTATGCTAATTCGACTCTTTATAAAGAATTTTTCCTGGACTATGGTAAGTTCAACTCTTTTTAAGAATGGAAAACAATTTCTTCCGATCATTTTCCTTATAATCCCAATTAATCTAAGGGTAGTGATCTCAATAAAATAGAGTGGATTTATATGCAACATTTCTTATCCTTTAGTTATTCCAGTCGAAAGGCTACTGTATGTACATGTACTAAGACTGAATTATTCTTTCTTTGGTGTATCGTGAATAAAGTGCGTGTCAATTTAGGTCCTCGATTGGTGATGCAATTTAACATTGTTTTATCTTCAAACAAACATTTATGTCTCTGTTCTCTTATCACTCATTTGCTATTAATTTGAATTTGCTTGATCTGACTGACACCGATATGCATATAACCTAGGAGATGGAACCTTTAGATAGAATTTGTTTAAGTAGGATGGGTTCCATTGAAAAACAAGGGAGAGCATGTTGAGATCGCACTGAGAGAGGTTCATCAATAAGACAACGAGAGCATAATACCATTCTCCTAACTTTACATCTTCCAGCTCCGCAGATCCGATAGGATTATCATTCTCGGCTGGATAGATTGGAATGCAAAATTTAAAAAATGGAGAAAAATTTGGATGTTCTACTTCAATTTATGGGGTTTTTACCTCCATGCCCTCCGACACCATAGTCCATACCCTTTCCAATGCTCACATCTCAGGGGAGTCCTCTTTTCTTATTTTCTCTTAGTATCTTTATTGAATTGTGAGTATCTTACGCATACATTAGGGACAATGTATGATTTAGGTGTGGGGGAGTGAATGTTTATATTATGATGAACTTTGAGATTTGGTTTGGACTCATGATATGTTGATTCATATATTAATTATTCCTCATGATAGCTTCATAATTTTCTAATTGTTGTTCATGAATAATTCTTAAGTTAGGATACATATTTGGTTTAAGATCTAATGCATGAGAGAGACAAGCATGATTAGTGCTTTCATTGAATAATTTCAAGTATCTTATTGATTTTGTTGAATGAAAGTGTGTAAGTTTGATGCAAAGTTTGACACCTACATGAGCTTTGAGCCTAAGAGCATTCATCACACATGTGCTCATATGTATCTTTTTGTTGTGTGTCATCAAACATAGCTTGTCTATGCTAGAACTTGCTTTTGAATACGTGTTGAGCTCACATTTTTGATGAATTTGTATATAAAGATGATGAGGGCATTTAGGATAACTATTTTTGACCTAAACAAGCATACCTTAATTTTTATCCCTAGAAAAAAAATTTGAGCCTTGACCTTTCTTTCTTGCATAATAACCTTGTTATAAGCCAAATTTACCCTTTTTGTTGTTGATATCCTTAATAATTTTGAGCCCTTAAATTGAAGGAATTGTATCGAGCTTATTTGCATAAGATTTTGACTCTTTCCATGAAAAGTTAATTAGATGATTCAAGTTACATTGTTTTGATTTTCTATACAATGGAGGAGAAGTAAACAAAAAACAAAAAAACAAAATCTGCTCATTGCTATTTTTGTTTTAGACAAAAGAGAAAAAGCAAAAGGAAAAAAAAAAAAGAAAACAAAATAAAAAGTGATTGAAAGAGATATTATTTGAATCATGTGAGTTTTGATTTAAGTTGATACTTGTGTGGATAAGTTTGTATGAATCCCTTCAATTTATTTAGTCAAAAAGTTCCCTTTTTTATACCTTACCTAAGCCACGTAATAACCCTTATTAAGTCCCTTTGATTTATATATTAGGTTCATTTTGTGTAGTGGTGGAGATATGATTCGTGAGCAAGCTTATGGAAATAACTTGCTACGTTTTTATTTGAGAGTTTAATGAACCCTAAACACTTTAAGCGCATAGAGTGAAATCCTTGTGAGGTTGTCAAGTCTTGTTCATTTGACTTTGATGGAATTGATGAGATGCTATGTTTTAACAATGTGTCCAATGAGTGCTTATTCTCTTGATCATTATTTTATCTTAACCCTTAAATGTGAATTAGCTTTTGGATATTTCTGGATAACATGAAAGGAGATGAGAGGTTGTTATGAAGATGATGAATGTATTGAATTGATGTATGCTCGAAGACAAGCATGAGTTTGATGTAGGGGAATTTGATAAGATCTCATCTTGACTAATTATTTGATATTATCTAATTTGTTTTGAATTTGTTTTTGTGCTTAAATGTTAAAACTAATGTTTGTTTTGTTTTATGAGATAAAAATTAGAGATTGCATCAAATTGGGATTCTATTGATGATAATGGCAAATTTTGTATAAAGTGAAGAGATTGATGCAGTGGATAAGGCTGATCACTTCAAGAGTTGGAATTCAAGTGGAAGATTTCGCCTTATCCTTATCGTAAAGGAGTTTGATTTTGAATTTGATTTAGATAGACGTCTTTACAAGTTAGAGTTAGATTAGGATTAGATTATAAAACCCTATAAAAGGGACGTTCCTCACAATAGAAAAAAGGTTCTCTCTTATTCTTTAGTCTTTCTTCTACTTTTGTTATTAGAGCAAAAGCCATGTGTGGCTAAACTCATCGTTCTAATTAAAGGGGATTCAATACTCTGATTGTAACCTCGGGAGGTTTTATGTTTCAAACTTTTATTCACCTTTTATTTCAAGTATTTCTTGTTTTGAGTTCCCATATTTTATAAATGATTTATATTCGATTAATCTGACAATTTAATTTAATATTGATTATTCTATCACTATCCAGGAATTTAGTGAACCGTAATTGTCATGAAGGATTAGTACAAGTATCAAATAGGTTATTTATGAATTTTCATATTTAAATTATGATAAACAAGAAAACTAAATTGAATAGTTGCAGTTATCTCGATTATTTAATTTAGGGTTTAGTCTTTTTTATAGAGCTTATTGCTATCATTTATTTGATATGGAATGCTATCACAGCCATTCAACAGATGATAAGTTTTGGTTTGGATGCTAGGTTTGAACTAATTAATTTAGGAAAATTTGAGACTTATTATGGCTATCCTAACATGTTTTGGACTAACTGCTTAAATCGTAAAAATATTCTTTTTAGACCAATGATCAATGTTACAATTAGATGAGATCTTTCCCTTGAATCAGAGTTTGGTAATCTTGACTTTCTCAATTTCAAATTCAATTGATTTAATTTGTTTTGGTCTTATTTTCAATTAATCAGTTATTTAATAAAAAACCCCATTTAATTTTATTGCTTCAAATTAAAAATCTAGTGTTCAGTTCTCTAGGGATTCGACTTGGTTCCAAGACTACTACAAAAGTTTGGAGAATCGGAACTATTTTGGGGGCTTCGACAACCCAGCCATAAAGACAAATTTTAAGCAATTGAAACAAAGAAAGTACTTGAAAGATAAATTTCAAGCAAATCAAAACAAAGAAAGTTTTCATTCAAAGCCTCATGAAACACTCCAGTATATAAACTAGGTGAAACTCCTTTGTTCTTTTAATGTGGGACACAAAATAAAGAAAGAGAGAGATGTTCCAATTTTTGGAACAAAACCAACATATACAAGATTATAAATATTTTTGGCTAACTCATTGAAAAACCTACTATTTTTGGAGGCAAAAAAAAGAAAGAAAAATGGATGATTCTCCATTTAAGGTAGCACTAAAAGAAAGAAGATGGGGAAGAGTTACACTACTACACACCATGTATTTGAATGAATTCTTGCCTCATCAATATGGGGACAACTCAAGAAAACAATGGCATGTTGTATCTAAAAGATTCTAATTTCCAAAATAGATTCATTTAGTAGATATAATGTAGGCAAAAACATTGATTGGCATTTAGCAACAGAAAAA
Source organism: Erythroxylum baracoense (assembly GCA_025629805.1). Classification (NCBI taxonomy): domain Eukaryota; kingdom Viridiplantae; phylum Streptophyta; class Magnoliopsida; order Malpighiales; family Erythroxylaceae; genus Erythroxylum; species Erythroxylum baracoense. The sequence continues at coordinate 15,687,564 of JAOTAY010000007.1, forward strand.
GAACAAATCGTCTGCTAAATCCTTATGGACCAAATTGCTTGGTTAAAATTGGTTAGATTGATACATAAGAAATCGAGAAAGACTTTAAGGTGAACTTCAATCCTTCGCATAATCTCAATATATTCAGGAAGTGGTACATGAGGGAATCGTTGCCACCAAAGTAAATTATTACGAAGATGGCTGCCTAGTTTCATCCTATGCTCTTAATACTAGTTTATGTCTTATAACCAATCGATTTGTTATAGTTTAGTAACAAAATAAATTAAAGTTATTCTTTATTTTGTACATATTTAGATGTATATGATAAAGTATATGTGATAATTATATATTGTAAATTATGATGAAATTATAATTATTAGATTCATATTCTATTTTTTTATTATCCCTAAATTGTTTGTAGTTATTGTTCTATTAAGATTAAACATTAGTATTACGTAAAAAGACTACTAAACATTATGTTTTTTTTACTTATGAATGAAGTAATTGATCTCATAGATTAAACTATACAGATACTTAAACAAATGTGTGGGGCTTGCTAGAGAACAAGTTCACTGAACTGACCTCATAAGAGAAATTTATTTGGAATACTACTTATATGTCTATGGAAATTCTTATTGTGATGATTGTATAGGTGATCTTTTACCTTAAGATCTCCAAAGTTATCTTGTATAGGGATTATTATATTTTGAGACTACTTATGACCTATTCTAATTATGGATAGTTCAACCGGTAGTCATTGGATGTAATATGAATTATATAGAGGTAGTTGAGTGATCAAGATATGATCCATCACTTTAAACTAATTAGGGAGAATGCTGCATTGTTCTCGACTAGTATTGATTTCAAAAATGCTTGATTAAGGTGGAATGACATTTTGTAAATAGTTTTCAATGTCATTAATTGAATCAATAGCTAATGGTAGAAAACTAATATGATTGAACTCAAAATAGAGTAGACATTAATCTCACACTCTTTGTGTAATTGGAACATTATATGATAAAATGATTAAATTACATGAAAAAATCATGCACCAAAAGGTTAATCAATACTACTTTGACATTCTTAAATATTAGGTAGTCATGATATGTTGCTAGATGTCAATCTTGATCTGTAGATATCAATTGTTTAATTAGAGAAATAAAGATAAAATTAAAGGAGTTTAATTTATCTAATCCTAAATATAATTTAAGGTTATAATCTATTGCTAACGTATTTGAAAACTTAATGAGTCACATATAAAGAACAGGTTGAAAAGAGTAAAAATATTTTAATCAAGTTAGATTTAATTGTAAAGTTTGAAAAACTTTATGATTAAATATGAGATATTTAATCAATAAAGATCAATATGAGATACTGGATCCTATTTGGTTATAATTAATATTTAATTAGAATTATTTGTAATTCTAATTAAAATTTAATTAAAATTAGGATTTAATTTTAATTAAATTACTAAAATATCCAAACCTTATTATAAATAAGAATATGTTCTATTGGAGCTAATAGTTCTTATCTAACCCTTTTTGTAATAATTGCACAATTCTCTCAACTAGTTCTGTAGATATCATTAGAGGCCAAACACTTGTACGACTACAATAGTTGAGATGAACTAGTCTCGGAAACAATTCGAAGAATACTATATTAAATTAATTATTTTTCTTAATATGATTAAGATGAATAATTAGATTGATTTCTAATTAATTTTAGAAATATAGTTTCTAAAATTAGAATTAATTAGTTTCAATTAGATTGAAATTAATTAATTAGGCTCCTTAAAGTTAAGAAAATGTTTTTTAAATAATTAAGAAAAATGTTTCTTAATTAAATTTATTTATTTCAATTTGATTAAAACGAACTAATTTATTGATTTTATTTGTTTAGAGAATTATTATTCTATTTATTTAGAAATTGTTTCTTTATTTATATATAATAATTTTATTGATTTATTAGAAAAGATATTTTTCTAGATTAAAATTTGAAAAATGTTTTCATTTATTAATTAAGAAAAATGAGATTTCTTTAATATTTTTTGAAATTTTTTAATTTATTAAGGAAAGATTTTCTAATTAATTAAGAAATGAATCTCTAAATAAATAATATAAATGAATTTATTAATTAAATTTAAAAGTGTTTTATTTAATTTTGAAAGTAGTTTCCTTTTAATATTTGAAAAATAGATTTCTAATTAAGGAAAAATTTCTAATTCGATTAGAAATAGTTTTCTAATTGGATTAGAACGTGTTACTTATATAATTTTGAAAAAGGAAATTTTTTAAATTATAATAAGTAAAAAACATAATTTATTGAAAATTATTTTCAATTAAAATGTATTAAAGCAGTCAAGATAATTGAAAATAATTTCCAATTGGATTTGAAAATTGTTTTCAAATAAAATTAAATTTTGATTTGGAATAGGAATTTAGTTTATTTATGAATAAATGAGTTTAATCTAATTTAATATTTCCAAGGAGTTGGAAATATTACTTTAGAGTATAAAGATCAATAATTAGAATCAAACGAAACTTGATGTTTTATGCATATAATTTGATTATAAATGTATAAGTTGCATGTTTGATATAAAATTAAATCCCTAGTTAAAAAATGTTAAGTATATGTTTTGAACGTAATTGTTGCCTTGCATTGTTATAAGATTAAACTAGAGTTCTGTTTATTGTTAGGTTTGTTGAGCAAACTCAAGGCCATTTTAACCTAAATATATTTATTCTTATGACAATAGGTCCTACTTAACTAAATTTATGTGATTGGGATGAGTAAACTCATGATCTCATTAATTTAAAGGTAAGGTTGGGAATAAGATATAAGATATGTTTTGGCAAGAGTTATCACCTAACTAATCTAGGAGTAACATGAGATGTGATTGATAAAGTTGATACCTATCTAATTTAAGTTTAGTTGATTTGTTGAGTAAACTTTAAGATCAACTAAATTTGAAGGGGATCCTAATCCATTAGAAATATTAGAGTAATTGTTTGGAACAGTAGTGAGGGTTATTATTTCGAATAAAATAGTGGGAGTAACTAAATACATTATTACAGTACTAATTTTATTTAGCATGGAATATAATTAATCACTTGCTTTTCTTACATTTGTATTTTGTTACAAGTGGGATTTACCTTGTTTAGTATAGTTGATACTACGTTAGTCAAATAAATTTCTTGAACATAGGTTATGTTTGAGAAGGGTTCTGAAAGTTAGATAGAAAAGTTGTATATTTATTATGAAAATTTGCTATAATCCCTGTTAAGGATTCGGTAACAAAGTTTTAGAGATAAGTTAAAATCATATGGATAACAAAATGTATTGACATCTTGAGTTGACTAATGTCTTATAAACTTTGATGACAATATGTAAAATTTATGTCAACACCATGATAGTAAGATGCAAGAGGTTGCATAGAGTATAATTGAAAGGTATAGTACCTTAATGAAATTGTTTCATTCAATTTACTCAGCTAAAAGCTTAAACATAGACATCAACTAATAACTTTGCTATAGTATGATAATATTTGTAGTAAGAAGAAAATGATTGCATGATTTTTCTTGCCTATACATAATATGATAAAGATCATATAAATTTCTAGTTTATGCTTATGAATATTTGATGCTGAATACATATTCAACATTACTACAATGTTCTAAGCATGATAAGAAATAGATTGTTAAGTGAAAGTATTTGATCTATATTTATACAAATAATTTGTATGTTTTAGATGAAATGAGACTTATGATTAATATAAGTGGCAAGAATACAAAATTGGATAACTAAGACTATCCTTTTATGTCATGTTGGTTAATTCAATATCATAAGAATCATAAAATTTCATACTGGGATGTATGTATCCTTTTGATTATGAATCGTATGAAACTTGTGAAACTTATTAAGTTAAAGAAAAACCAAATCAACCGTTAGTGAAGGGATGATGATGATATTGAATTGTTATATTTATACATGTGATGTATTGGATGGAATAACAATTCATAAAAGGATGATACCTATATTTCATTAAATTACTACTGACTTTATGTGATATAGTCATATGTATTAAATGAAATAATGTTTTAAAATTTTGGATGGTTCAAATTGTTTAAATCTAAGTAGAAATTAAGCATTGAGAATGTTGAAGCAATTCGATAAGATTGTTGTGGTGAGTTTTAAATTTTCAGTTATCTATAGGGAATGAGATTATATGGTAAATACCTTCACAATAAAATTTCATAAGAGTATCGATTTATGTAAGGAGAAAAATACAATATAAGATATTGTATGATGCAGTATTATTTCTTCTATAGTTATGCCTAATACAAGACTTACCTTCAGTAGTTCCAATTAAATCACTTATTAAGATTTAATATTAGATATGAAATGCTAAGTCTTTGAAAGAGCTAAATTTAATGATTTAAGGATGTGATGCTTGATTCACGCATACATTATCATTAAGTTTAGATCTAAATTTGATAATAAAAAGGTTATGAAATATCCAAAAGGTTGGATATAATCTTACAGATCTATTAAATAAAATATTTATTTCAATGTATCTTTATAGGAGAATGTTTCTAAAAATAAGTAGTGGAAGCAAGAAAAAATTTGAAAAGTTCAAATATCATGACAATACATCTAATTGGAACTAATGTCTTTGTTAATACATTTGACCTAAAGTTAAAATGATACGAAACATTAAAAAATTCACTTTTATGATAAACTTAAATAGTTTAATTTGGAGATGATTGATAATTTATCATGTCTACAAGAAGGTTAATAGGGAGTATATAGAGACATATTGCTCATAGAGAACAATAATTCATATTTTCAATTGTTTAAAATATACTTGTCCAAGAACAACTCTTATTGGATATGAAAAGGTAACAATTTAATTTTGAAAGTAAGGTCTATAGAGTTAGATTGAAATTTGTTTGCCTATTATAATTCCAAATTCAAAGATAATGTACTAAAGGTGTTTAGTATTTGAGATACCTGATAGTTATGAAGTATTAAATATATCCATTATTCTATGTATGCATTGATATTTAAGCTTAAAGTTATATGGATATTAACTTTATAAATAAATCCTTTTTAAGTTCTATTTTACTTAGAACAATATCATTTTAAGATTAGAAATGTTCCAATATAGCGATGGTTGCTAATCAAGTCATAATACATTTTTTATTTAGTGGAAATGATTAATTGGATTAATAAATTCTTTAATGAACTTTTTATAGTTCCTTACATTGTTCAAAATAATAACGTATTGTGAAACATTAGAGCTATTAGACATGTAAAAGAAGATAAGGTCTCATCAAAGATCCAAGGATGTATTTAAGCAATTTTTTAATTATATTGATAATTAAGATGAAAGTTGTAAGATTTAAGCACTTGCTTACTATAGAGAATCTTGTAGAATTCTCTCATTAAGCCACTATCCCAGCAGTAGCATGATCATTATAGTGATAAGGTATAAGATATTCAAACGATTGGCTTAGTGCAAGTAGGAGATTGTTAGTTTATGCCCTATAACTAATCAGTTAGTTGTAGTTTAGTGACAAAATATTTTAAAGGCATTCTTTATCTTGTAGATATTTATGTGTATATGACAAAATCTATGGGATAATTATATATTACAAATAAAATTATGATGAGATTATAATTATGAAATTCATTTTGCATTTATGTATTTTCCCTAAATTGTTCCTAGTCATTATTCTATTAAAATTAGACATTAATAGAATGTAAAAAGACTAGCATACATTATATTTTTCCTTATGAAGGAAGTAGTGGATCTCATAAACTAAAGTATGGAGATACTTAAATGAACATTTGGGTGCTTTTTAGAGAACATGTAGTATCCCATTTTCCCCATGCTAAGGGTTAGAACCCTATAATACTGTACATGAGAGATATTATTGAGAAATTAGGAAATGCATTTCATGCTCATGCATAATATTAGCATACACATATGTGAAAGTTGATTTTCTATACACTTTACAATGACTGTTCATACACTCATTTGACATATTATGAGATATAAATAATTTTTAAATGATTACAATCTGAATAGTGAATATTTTGTCTTAAAAATTGCTTTAGTGAGTATAATTATTGATTTAAAATTTTTGGTGAAAATTTGGAAAATTTTAGGTATTTTTAGACTAGGAAAAATACCGAGTGGCATGAAAAATTAATAAATAGTGGTAGAAATAAGTGTCAAATGGTAGTAGAAATAATTGGTAAATGGTATTAGAATTTATTGAGAATTGACATTGAAAATTGGGTGACAATTGGATTAGAAATTGGAAGACAATTGGACTAGTAGTTAAAAGAGCCTAGTGGAGACCACAAGGAGGTGACACGTGGCAAGTGACAAGTTTCAAGCCACTTGCCACACACCTCACTCTCGATGTTCACCTAATTGAAAGACCATCTCATGGTCTTTCACCATCATTTTCGTTCCATGCTTTCTCTTCTTCTTCATTTTCTTTCTCCATTCACGACTCTCTCTTCTCACCCTCTCAACGTTGAACCTTGCTCTCATCTTTTACTTGCTAATTCCATTTTTTCGTTGTCTTCTTCATTTTATTGATAAAAAACCAAGCTTATCCTACTTGAAAGATTAATGATCGTTTAAAGCTTGGAGACTAGGGTTAAGTGCTTTTTTTTTGAAGAGCTTGGAGTTAAACAAGTAAGTATATTATGGTTCTTTATAGATTGCTTAAATAGAAATGTTTTTGATGATAGTAAGAGATAGTTTATGAGTTAATAGAGCTGTATATACATGCTGAAATGTGAATGAAGAAATGAGAATATTGATGTCTTGTTTTGTGTATATGATGAGTAATAATTCATAGGTTGTTGTAGAGATGTTTTTGAGATAAAATGATCTTCATAATGGAGTTGAATGTGTGCAGAAATTTGATGAATGTATGTATACATTGATGTTCTGTTTTGGTGTTTATGATCAACCATACATTATGGTTTGTTTATAAAGGATATTGAGTTGAAATAGAGGTGAGAATGAAGAGTAAATGATGAGGAATTAAGCTAGGAATGATGAACTAAGCATAAGATGTTTTGGACGTAAGTTATAGGAGTTAAAAATCTAGAAAATTGGAAGAAAATGGCTGGGATTTTCAAATTTGGATAACCCACGATTGTGGGAATGTATCCATAATCATGGGAATGCAAGAAAGTGCTGGAAAGGTTCTGTTAACATAACCCACGATCGTGAGAAGTCATCCACGATCATAGGAAGGGCCATTTACATGAATTCTTGTCTTTTAGGTGATGATTGAAACAACAAATGGTAAGTTAATTTCCTATAATGCATTTAGGCTTGTATTAAGCTTGAAATGAACTTAAATTGATGATGGATTAAGTGATTAAATGAGTGATACGTTTAGGTGATAATTGAAGTTATAACTTAAGAATGGATTGTTGATATCAATGAATATGAAAACTAGAAATTTAGAGTCATTATAGGAATGAAAGTGATCTTATGAATGCTAATGAGATTCAAAGGAGATGAAAGATGTGTATTAAGTAATGGTGAATGAGAAATTGGATATTATGTGATCTTATAATCTAGGATAACCTTAGTGAATGACTAAGTGATGAACTTAGAATAATCTTGTATAATTGAGATGTAAACCTAAGTTCAAATTATACATATATGAGTTTTAAAATATGAATGATCATGAGAAGTAAATTAAGGAAATATACCTGGAATAGTCAAATTGAGCATGCATTATACATAACACATATACATATGTGTATGATCTAGTATTAATGTGATTATGTAAATTAGTAACTTGTAAATGTGTATGTGTTACAAGATATAGAAGTGCAAATAGAGCGACCGCATCCAGATATTATCGAGACTTTAAGGCCATAGCTATATGGAGCATACTATGAGTAACCTAGATGTTCTCACTAAGATTTGTCTATCTTTGCTTAAATGTTAATTATTGAATTATTATTGATGTGAATGTATTAATTCTGGACATTGATAGTCCGAGGCGTTTGATACGTGAGAATTATATTGGAAGTGCTCATTATATGTGAATCTAACAAAAATAAGTGCACTCAACAAAATTGTTGAATGCCGGACTTAGGTCCGGTGAAAATGAATAAAAGTGACTGATTGAATATATGAGATTTGATATATTTCATACATGATGTGCATAATCAGGTAAAGGCAGCTGTGATCGAAGTTGCTAATGAAAAAGAGCTTAAAGGTCAGAATGTGGTAAGAGCCTCAGGCTCACTATATAAAATGAGCCCGGTATCTCTAATAGATACGGGACAGTTATTAACAAGCCTGATATTTACAACAGATACAGGACAGTTAAAAAGACACTTGATCATAACAACGTAATAATTGAATATAGTCACATGTGCATTGCATATACATTTAATATATATGTTTTAAATGATTGAAAAGAAATTGTTTGAATTGTTCTGAATGAGAAATGTGAATTAAGTGAACAAAATGGTATTTGATGCAATATGATGATTAGTGAAGTAATATGCCTTATGTGATGATGTGAATTGTTTGTAAACTTGTTGTGTTATATGGTATGAGTGATCTCATCGATGATGGCTTGCTCATTGAGTTTGCAAAACTCATCAAAATTATAACGTGGCTTTTCAGGTACGAGAGAGGATACGTAACTTCTAAGACTAGTTAGAAGAAGTAGAATACTACTTTTGGAATTGAGAAAAAGGTCAGTTAGCTAAGACTGAAGAGTTAGATAGAGTTTTCGTAAAAATTCCTCTTTCAAGTAAAATGTGTAAAAGAGCAGTAGACTCTTATAGTTTTGATGTTGTATATATATATATATATATATATAGATTTTGTAATGCAATACTACAATGTATATTATGTTTTATGAAATGAAATGAGGAATTGAATTTTAGATATTGTGTTATTTGCATTTTAAATTACGATGCCATGATATAAGTGAATGCTTCCACTGGGCATGTGCTCGAATGTCTGATAGACGTACACTCATATGTCAAATGGGAGTAGGTGCTATAGGTTTTGGTATCAGAGCATGGTTTGGCATCCATAGGGACAGATATAAGTATATAGACATGATATGTAGTGAAAAACTTGGATAGTAATTGCTATTATTGTCTATTATAGGTCATCCGCCATAAGTGATCAAGTTGGACAATCAGCTGACCTAGAATCTGTAGGGGCTAGTAGAGAGTCTTATGCACCTTGACCTGAGTGAATGCCTCTGAGAAATCCTGAGAGAAAGGAAAGGAGGTATGATAAACTGCGAAAGCAAGGGCTGTGCACTTCTACGGAAGTACAGACACTGTAGATTTTGAAGGATGGCTACAGAAAATGGAGAGAGTCTTCGATCAGATAGACTACGAGTCTGATGAGAATTTCGAATATGTAGTCTCATTACTAAAAGGTCCAATATTCCAATGGTGGAAGACTATTCCAGACAATACCACCAGACCTTATGGTTTAAAGTGGGAGGACTTTCTGAAAGTCTTCAAGGAGAATTACATGCCGAAGATCTACCTAGATAGAAATATGAAAGAGTTTTTAGATCTGAAGTAAGGGAGACTTACAATAGTTGAATATGAGATAATGTTTAATGAACTGATGAGGTATGCTACTGCCTTGATTCCTATTGGGGAAGACAAGTATAGGAGATTTGAAGAAGGATTGAATATAGAGATTAGGACGAGGTTGGCAATTACAGATCTGAGTAGTTTTCTTGAGTTAAGAATAGCCTCGATCCGAATAGAACAACTGTTGAGAGATGGTCAAGGGGAATATACACACGAGCCTAGTATGAAGAGACCTAGTGAATTTTAGGTTGGTTCTGGCAGAAGGTTTAACAAATGCCAGAACAGATCTTTTTGACCATCAGCTAAATCAAGACAGTCAGGTTCAGATAAAGGGACAGTTTTGTGCAATCTAGTAGTGGAAGAGGTATAGTATTGGGACAGCTACCTAATTGTGAACATTGTAGGAAGAAGCACAGTGGAGAGTGTTGGGAAGTTAACAGGAGCTTGTCTTCGATGTGGCTCCTATAAACATCATATTAGAGACTATCCCGTAGTTTTCGGGGTACAGTCAGGAGTGAGAGGAGGAACATTGATTGAGACAACTATCCAACGGAACCGAGCTAGTGGATCTGGACAGAGAGGCTATGGTAGAGGCAGAGTGAGTTTAGGGAGTCCTACTGTTAGGACTGAAGTGCAGTGTAACCAATCGCAGTCTCAGCCTAGAGTCTATATGATGACCAGACAAGAGGATAAGAACTCTCTAGATGTCGTTGCAGGTGTATTGCATATCTTTACTTTTGAAGCTTTTGCATTGCTAGATCTTAGATCTACACATTCTTTTATCATACCGCATCTGGCATCTAGATTGCATTGTGATAGAGAATTGCTAAACTGTAGTTTAGAGGTGAATACACCGACAGGTAGTCCTATAGTAATTGTTGAAGTCTATAAAAGGTATTTGATTCGAATTGATCAAGAAAAGTTAGAAGTAGATTTGATTGTATTGCAATTAAGGGGGATAGATATTATTCTAGGCATGGATTGGCTCACTGCTAATAGGGCTATCATAAACTGCTATACTAAGGAGGTAATACTAGAATCTCCTAATTAGTCGAGGGCAATATTTTGAGGTGTTCGTCCAGTAATGCCAGCCAGATTAATTTCATTAGAGAGTGCACTGAGATTGATCAGAAGTGGATGTGAGGCTTATCTGACCCATGTAGTGTATACTCGAACTGAGCAGACCATGCAGGATATTCTTGTTGTTAAGGAATTCCTAGATGTTTTTCCCGTCGAGTTATCTAGTTTACCCCCAGATAAGAAAATGGAGTTTACGAATGACTTAGCTCTAGGTGCTGCTCCTATATCTATTCCTCCATATAGGATGATACCTATGGAACTTAAGAAACTCAAGGCTCAATTATAAGAGGTGTTGGAAAAGGGTTTCATTAGATCCAGTGTATCACCATGAGGAGCTCCAATTTTGCTTGTGAAGAAGAAAGATGGGACTTTGATATTGTGTATCGATTGTAGGCAACTGAATCGAGTAATGGTGAAGAATAAGTACCCGTTGCCTAGAATTGATGACTTACTTGATCAATTGCAGGGAGCTAAGATGTTCACTAAGTTATACTTGAGATTTAGGTACTATTGTTGAAGATAGAAGAGGCTGATGTACCGAAAAGTGCATTTAGGAGCAGATATGGGCACTTTGAACTTTTAGTAATGTCGTTTGGGTTAACTAATGCCCCAGTTGCTTTTATGGATTTGATGAATAAGGTATTTCAACCCTACCTAGATCGTTTTGTAATTGTGTTCATAGATGACATTTTGGTGTATTCGAAAAGTAGAGAAGAGCATGCTGAGCAATTGAGGCTGGTCTTATAGATTATGAGGGAAAAACGATTGTATGTCAAATTCAGTAAATGTAAATTTTGGCTCGATCAAGTAATATTTTTGGGTCACATAATGTCTGGACAAGGCATATAGGTAAACACAAAGAAGATAGAGGTAATGATGAATTGGGAAGCTCCGAGGAATGTGTCAGAGATTCGGAGTTTCCTTGGATTAGCCTAGTATTACTGGAAGTTTATCGAGGGATTTTCACTAATCTTAGCCCCTTTGAAAAAACTTCTGAGAAAGAATGTGCCTTTTAGATGGAAAGATGAATGTCTGAGAAGTTTTGAGGAACTAAAGCATCGGTTAACTATAGCACCGATGTTGACTATTCCATCTGGATTTGGACGTTATATGGTGTATAGTGATGCTTCACATCAAAGATCGGGATGTGCATTGATGCAATATGGCAAAGTGATAGCATATGCATCAAGAAAATTAAGGTCTCATGAGAATAATTATCCAGTACATGATTTAGCGCTTGTTGTAGTAGTTTTTTCTCTAAAGATATGGAGACACTATCTGTTTAGAGAGACATTCCAGATATATACTGATCATAGGAGTTTAAAGTATCTGTTGAGTCAAAAAGAGTTGAATATGAGACAGAGGAGACGGATAGAATTGCTGAAAGATTATGACTACACAATTGAGTATCATGCAGGAAAGCTAATGTGGTAGTTGATGCTTTGAGTAGAAAATCAGATAGCAATGTAGCTCTAATGCAGATATTAAGGTTACCGAGTTTAATTCAATTAAGAGCATTGAATGTTGAATTGAAATTAGAGTAAAATGAGGCATTGATAGCTACATCAAAGCTGAGACCAATGTTGCATGACATAATTAGAAAAGTTCAGAGTAAAGATCCTAAAATGGTGAAGCTTATTGAGAAGTTAAAGGGGAACTCGAATTCTGACTTTGAATTGAGAGATGAGATATTGTGGTTGAAGAAGAAATTATATGTACCCGATATTAATGATCTGAGGAAAGAGATTCTAGAGGAATCACATATAGCTTCTTATGCTATGCATCCTAGTACTACCAAGATGTATAACACGTTGAAGCAACATTTCTGATGGCCAGTGATGAAGAAGCAAGTGGTTGACTATGTGGCTAAGTGTTTAACTTGTCGGTAGATTAAGGCTAAGCATCAGGCTCTAGTTGGTAAGTTTCAGTCACTACCAGTACTAGAGTGGAAATGGGAACGAATTATGATGAATTTTATTATGGGATTGCCAAGGACTCCAAGGCAACATGATGCTATATGGGTTGTGGTGGACCGATTGACAAAGTTGACCCATTTCTTACCAGTGAGAGAGAGTATCTTGCTAGATCAGTTGGCTCAGAGATATGTGAATGAGGTAGTTAGACTACGTGGGGTTTTGGTGTCTATTATATCGAACAGGGATCTCAGATTTACTTCGAGATTATGGAAAAGCTTACAGACAGCTATGGGTACGAAGTTAAACTTCAGTAATGCATTTCATTCTCAAACAGACGGACAAAGTGAGAGGACAATTAAGACTATTGAGGATATGCTCAGAGCATATGTATTAGAGTTTCAAGGAGCATGGGATCAGTATATAGTTCTGATTGAGTTTGCATATAATAACCATTATCACCATATTATTAGTATGGCTTCGTATGAGGTGTTATACGGTAGAAAGTGTCGTTCACCTTTGTATTGAGATAAAGAGGGTCTTATGATGATAAAAGGCCTAGAACTGATCTAAGATACTGTGGATAAAGTGAAACTGATCCGTAGTTGAATTAAAGTAGCTCAAGATAGATAAAAGAGTTATATGGATCAACACCAAAAGGATATGGAATATCAAGTAGGAGATAGAGTATTTCTGAGGGTATCACCTTGGCGAGGAGTGCTGAGGTTCGGTAAGAAGAGTAAGCTCAGCCCTAGATATATTAGTCCTTAAGAGATCATTGAGAAAATTGGACCATTGGCATACAAATTAGCTTTATCGATTGAGATGTCTCAGATACACAATGTGTTCCATGTACGTATGCTCAAAAGATATCGGTCAGATTTGACGTATGTGTTATCGACATATGAGGTTGAAGTTACGAGTAAACTGAATTATATTGAGGAATCAGTAAAGATAGTGGAATATCAGAATAAACAGTTAAGGAACCGAGTAATTCCATTGGTGAAAGTCCTGTGGACGAATCACTCGAATGAAGAAGCTACATGGGAAATGCACATATGGAACAATATCCCATCTATTCGAACAATCAGGTAAGAATTTCAAAGATGAAATTTCTTAATGGGAAGAATTGTAGTATCTCGTTTTTCCCATGCTAAAGGTTAGAACCCTAGAATACTATACATAAGAGATATTATTGAGAAATTAGGAAATGCATTTCATGCTTATGTATAATATTAGCATACACGTACGTGAAATTGATTTTTCTTTACACATTACAATGATTGTTCATGCAATCATTTAGCATATTCCAGCATATAAATAATTTTTAAATGATTATGATGTGAATAGAGAATATTTTGTCTTGAAAATTAGTTTGGTGAGTATAATTATTGATTTAGAATTTTTGGTGAAAATTTGGATTTTTTTGGATTAGTAGAAATGCTGAGTGACATGATAATTGATAAATGGTAGTAGAAATAAGTGTCAAATGGTAGTAGAAATAATTGGCAAATGGTATTAGAATTTATTAAGAATTGACATTCAAAATTAGGTGACAATTGGATTAGAAATTGGGAGACAAATGGACTAATAGTTAAAAGAGCTTAGTGGAGACCACAAGGAGGTGACATATGGCAACTGACAAATATCAAGCCACTTGCGCCACACACCTCACTCTCGATGTTCACCTAATTGAAAGACCATCTCATGGTCTTTCACCATCATTTTCATTTCATGCTTTCTCTTCTTCTTCATTTTCTTTCTCCATTCATGACACTCTCTTCTCAGCTTCTCAACATTGAACCTTGCTCTCATCTTTCACCTGCTACTTCCATTTTTCCTTGTTTTCTTCATTTTATTGATAAAAAACCTAACTTATCCTCCTTGAAAGATTGATGATCGTGTAAAGCTTGGAGACTAGGGTTAAGTGTTTTTTTGAAGACCTTGGAGTTAAACAAGTAAGTATATTATGGTTCTTTATAGATTGCTTAAATAGAAATGTTTTTGATGATAGTAAGAG
>JAOTAY010000007.1:15716655-15742669 GCA_025629805.1 Erythroxylum baracoense
TCTCAATTTTAGGCTTAATCATCCAAAATTTTCATGTATCAATTTATCCTACCACTTAACATTTTTCCTAGTCCAAATGTACCTCAAATTCACCAAAAATTCTGAAATAATGCTAATGGTCTCTAAATAAATTTTGAATGCAAATAACTCACAATTCACATTTTAATCGTATCTATAAATCAATTATACCCAGAAAATGTCAATGAATGCATGTATAATTTTTTTAATGTATCAAAATAAATATTCACATATGTGTGAACATACAATGATGCATGAGCATGAATTATGCTTCCTAATTTCTCATTAATCTCTAATAAACACTATTTTAATCTTAATTCAAGTAACGGGATGTTACATATTATCCTCCCTCTATGGACTCAGTTAGTTTCCTGTTTTGGTTTCAAGCTCTATGGCACCTCAAACTTCTTCCCTTCATTCTAAATCTCTCTTTTAGAACCCCTCTCCAGTACTAAATACGAGCACCTCTGTAACTATTAAAAGATCGTGGGTTCAGGTTGTAGGGGAGGCCACACCTGAGCTGAAACTCAACTATTATCTTCCTTCTAATTCTTCAGATACTAGGATTGAATTAACTCCCTTGGAAGTTTTTAGAGTTTTGGCTAACCAATGGAACTCTACTCTCCTTGGTTTCTTCATTGACAAGAGAGTGGCTTTTCCAATAATAAAGTAGTGAGCTATGAGTAATTAGAAGTCCCTTGGATTGCAAGATGTCCTTATCAATAATGATGATGTGTTTCTATTCAAGTTTTCCAATCCAGATAATGCAAAGAAGGTCCTTCATGTAGAGCCTTGGCATGTAAACAACAAACCCCTACTTTTACAAATTTGAAGACCTGGCATAAAGATGGAGGATATAAAAAAGGATCATATTCCTCTTTAGATCTATATACATGAAGTTCCACTTGAGTATTGGACCACTTCTAGACTTAGTCACATTGCAAGCTTCATTAAAAAGCCTATTTGCATGGATCAAACTACAATTGAGGTGAAGAAAATCTAGTTTACTAGAATTTGTGTTTTTGTTACTTCCATAACTGGCTTACCAAAAAGTATTCCCGTTATTCGATTAGATGAGAGCTTGGACCTTTTGAAGATCAACTAATAGTCTCATATTCTTGGAAACCTCAATTCAATGATAAGATGTTTTGGAAACCAACTGGTCGAACCTTTAAGACTAGAGAATATTAGAAGGTTATGGGATTTAACACAACTAAGGTTACTCAAACAATACAAATTGTAGATGTTAATGATCAGACTTAATCCCAGATAGTAGTAAACACTAGCACTCCTAATAGTTCTAGGGAAGAACAACATAATAATATAACACTCTCTAAGACTCCAACAATAAGTGAGCTAGATGCAATTGGGTCACTTTTAGTAGAAGTACAAAGCAAACTGAGGACCTTGAACCTGTAATTAAAAGGAGATCAAGTAGATAGAAGGTGGCTCTAATTAGGAATTCAAAAACATGATCATTCTAACTTAGAACATTAAAGGGGCTAATGCCTCTCATTAAAAGCTTTTGGTGAAGAGCTTATTAGCTCAAAATAAAGCAACTATAGCTGGGATTTTAAAGACTTGAATTAAGCTACCAATTGCAGCCTTTTTGAATTTTACCAAGGCATTGAAATCTGATCTCCAACCACATTCATCATCCCAATGGTAAAATAGTGGTTGTATACGACTCTTCTGTTATTAATGTCATCACGAAGTTTACCTCAAATTAATTGGTTCATCTTGAAGTTTATAAAAAAGATACAAGTATGTCCATTCTCATATCTTTTGTTTATGCCCATAATAGTGCATATTATAAATGCTTTTTGTAGAATCAACTTAAATCTTTAACAAATAAATCCTCTCTTCCTTAGATACTAGTTGGAGACTTGAATGCACTTATCAATCTAGATGAGGCATAAGGAGTTAGATATATTGGCACTCCTTGCACTGAATTGAGTCAATGTTTGTTTGATATACAAATTTTTTATCTTCCTTATGAAGGTAACTTCTATACTTGGTGTAATAAGCAGTTTAGGGATAACTTAATTAGAAAGAAACTTAACAGGACTCTTGCAAACCATATATGGTTTACCACTTATCAAAGCAATAATTCTTCTTTTATAAATCAAATTCTCTCAAACCACTTTGCCATTCTTACTCATCTTGGTACTGTCAAATATCACTACCCCTTTAGATTTAATAATTTTCTAGCTGATCTAGCTAAGTTTGAGATGTGCATATTGAAATCTTTAAGTGTCACCATTCGAGGCTCTAACTAATTTATTTATGTAAGGAAGATTTCACTTATTAAATAGGAGATGAAACTACTTTTTCATAACAACATTGGCAACACTTATCATCTCCTAAACACTGCTAGGATTGCTCTTGACATGATTCAATTTGAACTTCAAAATGATCCCACCTCTGTTAATCTTTAGGATCAAGAAAGGCTTGCTATGCAACACTTCTACAAGGCATTAACCTATAGCTTTTCACTAATGAAACAAAGACCAAGAGTTGAATGGAAGAAAGGAGGAGACAAAAACATAACTTTCTTCCTTAGAGTTGTTATTTCCAAGAAAAATAGCAACAAAATCATCTATCTACACTTAAATAATTAGGAACAGAATACTTAACACTTATTGCTCTAAAGGGCCTTTGATTATTTCTTAAACATCCTTAGAGCTCCCACCAATGCTACTTCTTCTCAGTTGCTTCTGAAAGAGCTTATGTAGGAATGTATCACTCTATAGGAAGCAAAATTTTTAAGTAAGCCCATCACCATATAGTAGATTGAAGATTCTCTAAAATCTCTGAATCCTTTTAAGGCACTTGGTCCTGATGGCTTTAACCCATTTTTTTCAATAAATTGTGTAATCTAACTAAGGATATTGTGATTGACGGCATTCTGGAATTTTTCATCAAAGAAAAGATGTTGACTGAAATCAACTACACATTTGTAGATCTCATTCCTAAAGGGGCCGAGCAAATGAATTTTTTCTTATTTTTGATCCATTTCACATTGCAACATAGTGTATAAGATCATTTCCAAGATTTTGGCTGAAAGGTTGAGGACAGTACTCCAGAATTACATTAATCTTTCTCAAGGGGCCTACATACCAGGTAGAATTATGGGTGATAACATCTTATTGCTTCAAGAGCTTGTCAGAACCTATTCTAATAGAAGAGAAAGCAAGAATTGTCTCCTATAAATTAACTTGAAGAAAGCATATGATATTGTGGATTGGGAGTTTATTCTAAACAATCTTTATTCCATGGAATTTTCTCATAATTTTATTCAATGGATCTCACAATGCATTACAGCTCTTTTTTTCAAAATCTTGGTGAATAGACAGCCTAGTAAATCTTTCAAAAGCTCCAAGGGGATTTGATAAGGAGATCGTATCTTTCCATATTTTTGCTTTAGTTATGGAGGTCTTTCAAAAGCTTAAAGGGGGATTTGACAAGGAGATCGTATCTTTCTATATTTTTGCTTTAGTTATGGAGGTCTTCAACAAATTACTTAAGAGAGTTATGGAGAGAAAAAGGCTTTCAAATTTCACTCTAAGTGTAAAAATCAACAGATCACCAATCTTTATTTCACAGAAGATCTTATACTTCTCTCCAAGGCTGATCAAACTTCTATTACTACTCTTATGAAAGCTTTGAGAATCTTTAGCAAACTTTCTAGTTTGGAAATCAATTCTTCAAAGTGTTTTCTATCTTTCCAAATATGCTTTAGGCGAAGAATCTATTATCAATTATGTTACTGGTTTTAGAATTCATCTATTTCCAATACTTTATCTATGCATTGCTGTTTCAAACTTTAATCTTTCTTCTGGAGATTTCAGCATTCTAATTGATAGAATTAACAACAAAATCTCCTTATGGATTTTTAAAGCTCTCTCCACTATTGGGATAGCTCAATTTGTTTCATCTGTACTAAATTCAATTAATTTTTTTAGACTGCACATTTAACTATCCCCATGAAAATTATTAAGTCGATAGTGTTGTTATGTAATGGATTTCTATAGAGTGGGAATAAGGAAACTTTCAAAAGAGCTAAAATGCAATAGAAAGAGGTTTGTTTGTCAAAAGACAAAGGAAGGCTTGGGATAATCTCTCTTAAGTTGATGAATACTATTATGTTGTCTAAAAGGCTTTGAAGATTAATGATAGACAAGCAATCCCTTTTTGTGTAAATGGATTCATCACATTTACATAAAGTGCAGAAGCATATGGAGTCTAACAATTATATCATCCTCAACCTCAAACTTGAAAGTTATTTCAAGAACTATGGATTTATTAAACAATGATTTTTTCACTCTTATTAGAGATAGAAGACAAACAAACTTTTGGTTTGATAATTAGCTATCTTGTAGCCCTTTATTCAACTTGTAAAAAGTAAAAATCTTCAAACCACTTATTGGTCTAAGGGTGATAGTTGCAGAAGCATTGGTTGATATAAGGATTTTCATATAGAATGTAATTTCTAGATCTCTTTGTAAAGAGATTTCTCAAACTAGTCTACTTGGAGGGGAAGATAATATAATTAGGAAACACACCAAAAATGAAAAATTCACCAATCAATCATGTAGAAAGGTCTTTCAGAATCATTATAGCATAATACCTTGGACTAATGTGGTATGGTTCAAGCATCTACATCCTAGAGCATCTTTTACATTATGGTTAGCTATGAAGGATAAATTTCCAATTTTTGATAAGCTGAAGAACTTCCTTAACATTCCTGATTGGTGCTTTCTCTATTAGAGGGCTGAGGAAAGTAATGATCGTTTATTTTTTTCCATATGAATTTGTGACTACTAGCCAGAGATTAATATTACACAGATGTTACGTCCAGAATGCTCCAGAAGATTGGAAGTATATTAAGGAGTGGGGTGTTGAAGTTAAGTATTCTAATACAATAATCAAATGGTGCTTCTGCCTAGCTTTCTCCTTTCTTGCTAAAGTCATTTGGGATGAGAGGAATGTTCGCATATTTTAGAATACAAGTCTAACTAAGGAACAATTCAACAATAGATTCATTATATATATTAGAAGCTACTTTAGCTTATACATGTCTAAATTTTAAAATGATGATTATCGTACTAGAATGTGGAATGTTTGGTTTTTAGTCATCCCAATGTCTAAGAAAGTTGAACCTATAATTCCCTTATAGTTGTTACATTATCTGGCATACTTATGTATAACTCTTTGTTAACTCTTGATTGCCTTTAATGGCTTAATTCATTACCATTTTATAAAAAATAAAGAATAATTACATCAAAAAATCATACAGTAAGAATAATATAGATCTATGACTATATAAGAATTATAACAAGAGCTTGTGTCGAGGAACACAAGCAAGTATAAATGAACCTGAGACAAAAACACTTTAGTTAAAAATTTTATCTTTATATTTCATATATAGAATTTAATATATACATCCAATACAAGTGAAATTAAGAGAAAAGAGAAGATTAAAAACATGGAACTTCATTTGATGGAATATCTACTGAACTCATATTGAACCTAGTTTTCATTTGGAACAAAATCCTCATCATTAAAAGGAGTCTTATCATCACCATTATTCAAATTCATTATTCTAAATGGCATATTAATATTTTTTCATTCAAGATGATCTTCCAAGTCACTCTCATATATGAAATTTGGTTCCTTAAAATCTCAATTTGCTAAAAGATCCATATGGTCAGAGGAAATTATATCTATAGAACTAATTGTTCTAGTAAGAGTCCTATTAAAAATAAAATTAAAGTATTAAGAAGTTACAAGAAATTATATTCAATTTAATAATGATAATAACAAACTTTTCTCGAAGCGTTAAGTTGTATCAAAAAAAGATCAATTCATTTAATTTTTTACGTTCCAATCTATTTCTTTTCTTGGAATGGATGAATTCAAATGTTCTTTAATTCCTTTCACTCTTAGTTGCACTCAGATGTTTACTCATAATTTAAATTAAAAACTTTTGCAATTTAGGAAGATTACTTCTAAATTAATCTCATCAGGCAACTGTAAGATAACAAAAGTAACCTTATATAAACAAAATAAAGTATGATTAATTTCAAACAAGTAATAAAAGTAAAGAAAAATATATACCTAGCTTAAGTTTGTTTCTTTAATGAAATGCAATAGACATCCTAAAATCACTACATGCATCCTTGTATACCTTTATTTATGGGACAAAATGATCTTGCATCATCTTATGTATAACAATTGTTGTGATAGCTAATAGATTCTCCTATTAAGTTCAACATTCGTTGTAAATTTTGGTCTAAAATAGACACTAAGGTTCAAAAACTCTCCAACAGCTAACAACAGAGACCAAAGTTACCTTTCCCATCTTTTATTGTTGATTGCAAGATAAGTTGTAAACAAAGAACACATATTTTTTAGATTGGCCTTGATTGCTTCCTTCGCTCTCTCTATGGCATCACAAAAATAACTTATTATTTCCTTCTCATCACTATCATTCAGACAAAGTACTCTCACCAAGGCTCACAAATTTGAATGAAAAATTTACATTAGGACCAAAATTCATGATCTTTAAATATGATTATAGAAAAATCCATTACAACATTAGACCTGGCATATTGAGATGCAACCTATTTATCAGATGTAAACATATGTCTCAACTCCCTCTTCACTAGAACAAAGCTCGAAAGTGATAAGAAATTAGTTGCAAATCTTGTAATGATAAGACAACATAATTTTTATTATTAGCCAAACCCTTTCTCATTAAATTAGAGCTTATACAAGATTAAAGATGATTTTTGCATTGTTTCATCAATGATATGCAAGTATCTAGGATCTCTTATATTTTCTAACATCATGTCAATGCAATGTGTAGCATAAGGAATCTAATAAAAATAGTTATACCTGCTTTATAACCTTTTTCTAGTTGCTTTATAAGCAGAATCATTTTTAATGATGAAATGGACAATGCTTTTAGGCCTAAATTCATTCATAACTTCATCAAATTTCTTAAACAAACTATTAATATTTCTAATAAGGCCATATTTATCAATAGACTTCAAAAAAGTTGTCCACTTAGCATTACAAATCAAAAAATTAATAATAGGTTAATGTGTTCTATTTGTCCAACTACCACACATGATTGAACACCCATAAGTTGTCAAAGTCATTTTTCTTTCATCCAAATAACTTTTTATTTTAGAAATAGAGTTGTTCTAAAAATTAGCTATATAGTCATCAATTGAAGGAGCTTTATATCCTAGACCCTAGGAGGCAATAACATCCACTATAAGCTGGTAATAATAAGACTAAGCAACATTGAATGATACATTTGCATCATACCACCATCTAGCCATTGCCATGTCCATATTATGAGCTACTTCTTTAGATTATAAGGTACTACATATTGAAGGTTTAGCTTTAGGAGTTGTTTATGATCTAAAAAAGTTGGACACATTTCTTCTTCTCTTTCTCACTTTAAGTGTATTAATCCCTTCTTATTGGGTAAGAATACCACCTTCAACATTCCCAATATCATCCTGACCACTATAAAAAGAACTTACACTACCAATTTCGTAGTTCAATCTTTTTGTCTTTCTAATACTAATACTCTTCCAGCAAAGTTTTCATTTGTCATTTCACGTCATGACTAAATTTCTTACAAGGCTCCACATAACCTTTGATTCTAACTAAATGCTTATTTAATCTTGTGATTTCACTACCTTTCAAATATTTATTATAATACAACAAATAGTATAGTTCTTCATACTAGAACCAATCTTAGTATGAGCCTAAGTTAAATCATCGAATCTTCCTAAACCTACAGTGGCTCAATTATTAGAAGTACTTAAACTTTCATCTATTTATTTATAAAAATAAATGCAACTAAATTAAGTAAAGTAAACTAAGTAAACAACACATGCAAAATAACCAATAAACAAACATAACTCATTAAGTGAATAATCAAATTATCACATCCTAAACATGTATCACATAGTCACTTTAAGCCAAAAGTAAAGGTCAAGTTAGTTTTCTTCATCAATTTTGGGAATTGGAATTATAGAGGAAGAAAGTAAGTGAAGCAATGGTTTCTTCTACTTTTTTTTTTCTAGAAATGGTATAGAGAGGGCTTGTATTTAGTTGCTTGGAGGTGTATATTAATCAAAATAAGCTTAGCTATCCATGACATCACTATAAAATAAAACATACAACCAAGGGTTATAAACTACATAAGACGTCATCTTGAAGAGGAATAGGCTATGGCTTTCTAAAGAAATATATTATTATCTATTATAAGCTCAATCAAATTTCTGACATTTGGTATCACTTAAGAACAAAAATTATGAAAAATATGAGTTGGTAATTTATGATCTGCATGAAAGAAAAATAGCTAAGGAATCAATATCATATGATAACTCCCCTTAATGTATATATGTTGGTAAACCTTAACAAATAATAAGTACCAACACAAAATCATCAATAAAATTCTTAATCTAAGTGAAATAAAGTATTATGTGGTAACTAATCTTTAATGCCAAATTCCACCATTCTATGAGAGATCTCAGCTTGAAGAACTTTATAGAGGTGAAAAAATACATTATTAAAAATATCTTATAAAATTCTAAAACTTTTTCAATACTTAAGTTTAATTAAATATGTTTATAAACTCTCGTGAGATAAAAATATGCTAAATATTCAAATAAATTCATTAATTAAAAGAATGAATTTTTTTTGTTAAATTGAAAATTTTGATAATGAAAGTTTTCTAGATTATTATACTAAAGTAAAATAAAGAGTTAAATGAATTTAAGTGAAAAAAAGCTAAATTAAATTATTGGACTAGAAGTATAATTTATATCTACAATTAGGATTACACACAAAAAATGAAAATCACAGTAAACGATTACAATATCACACACACACAAAATCTAGTTTTATGTCAGCATTTATATAATACATAATTAGATACAAAAAGCTAGCATTCAATAATTAGCAAGAAAAACATAGGGAGGAAAAGCATGAACGGGGAATAAACATCACAGATGACCAATGAACATGAGTAGCAAAGAGGGAGAGACAAGCTGCAAGAGGAAAGGAGGTTTAGAGGTGCAAAGAGTGGCAAAAGAGAGGAGGATAGATATGGAGTGCAAGCTGGTGATAGGAAATCTAGAGGTTAGAGCTGCAAAGGCATGGTAGACATGAGAAGGAGAGGAGAGTTGAGTTTGAATTGAAGATTTGGGGTAGAATAAATGCCCAAGAGTAATAGAGGACATTTTACGGTTTAGGTTACACTGTACCTTTTATTAATTTTAGTCCTTAAAATTTTGGAAAATTGAACTTAGTCTTAATATTAAACCGATTTTCTAAGTGTCAGTCGGTACCAGCTGGTACCCACCAAAAAGTTCAATATGTAGACTGATACGAAATTGGCATATATCATACCATTTGTGGGGATCAAATCCTCTGTGCCCATAACCCTGTGCCAACCCTATTCCAGACGACCTTATCCACACAAATATGTGGGACTCAAAGAAATGTGTGGATGAGATCATCTGGAATAGGGTTAGCACAGGGTTATGGGCACAAAGGATCTTGTTCCCCATTTGTGGTTGGTGCAATACAGTACTTATTTTTTTGGTTAGGGATCAATGTATCCTATCCTAATATAGTTGTATTTTCATGTATTATGATGATACTTTCTTTTATAGACACACACACACACACACACACACACACACACACACACACACACACACACACATTGATGATCATCACGTTATTTTTAGTCATCCAATTTATCGTAATTTTTTATAATGTAGGTGAAAGTCTTAAGATTTGTATCAATCTTAAACATTTAATAGTTATTGGCCATATATAGAGATTGACTTTAGCCCTATATCTCCATGACACATTTACATATTTTGAAAAATCCATAGATTATAGGACATTAGGGAATATGAGTGTTTAATCCTATACAAGGTTTATCTAACGAAATTTATCGTCTGGTAAGAGAAAACAAATTTTTTATTACAGTTTAGTGTAAAGTTAAGTTTGAGATCTACAAAAAAGTAATGATACATTTAAAATCATAATGATATCATTGCAATTTGTCACACTCCATTTTCATTCATGTTAGTACGGTATTATATATGCGTAATTGTATTAGATTTCACATATGATACATGCATTTGATATCTTTGGGCATTTAAAATCTTATGGGATCAAGGATGGACTTTCATTATCTTTGGAGTAAATGTTTTACACTAATCGACCATTACTTTGATTTTTTAACCACCTTTATTGCTTTCTACTTTTATTATAACTGTTGATAATTAATATTTGTTCATTAGGACAATGTTGAAATTTTAAATTCCTTTTTAAACAATTATTAATTATAGATTTTGTAAAAGATTAAGGCTAAGAATATCAAATTTACTTTGAATTAAAGATAATGAAAAAAACCTAATTAAGGATTTAGTTAAATGGGCTCAAATTTAGTAAGAAAATGGGTCCTTATTTATATAATTTGGTTAGTTATTAAGCCTATGATGGGAAAGTCTTTTAAAGTTACTATAAAATAATTGCTAAGATTTCGCATTGCTTAATTGCTTAAATCTCACATTGCTTATTTAAGTAAGTTTAAGAATATTTAATTTTCTTAATTCATTAAAAAATTTAACATTAATAAAGGTAAATAAGATAGTAATAGCATAATGATATACATCTTTTGTTAAAAATCATCAAAATTTGTAACAATTTATTTATTGGTTTATTCAAACCGAGCAATGTCTTGCTTAAGTTGATCAGCAACTTATTTATCAAAAAATAGATAATTTTGTCATCATCTCCATTTACAGAAGTAACTGACACTAAATTTGATGTTATATATAATATCCTCGCGTGCACTTGACCTCTAAAATTTGAGCTGGTTATACTTATGAAAACTTCCAACCATTAAGGGAAAACTCAACTAAACCACTAAACAAAGAGGAAATAAGCAGGACTAGATCTCCCCATACTTGCCATGGAGAATCATTCAAAACGTATCACCATCAACCTTCAAATGAGAAGAGGTCATTTTCTCTCCCAAACTTTAAGGATCTTGTAACTAAACACACAAGAAGTTTGGTTAGTTTACAATTAAAGAAAAGGACTTGATCACTAACTGAGCACGCTAGGATATGATGAGTCATTGACATGCAACCAAATGAATATATTTTAACAATCCACATCATATCCAAATATTAATAGATAAACGTTTGGTGTTTTGCTTTGGGATGGGACAATTGTGATACAGGGGAACATCCAGATGGAGGCTCAACTTGCTAGACACAGCTCACCTTTGCATCTCTCTTTCTCTCTCTTACATGATCAGAGGAATCAGAATGAAGGATGAATCTCATATTTTTCTATTAAATAACTCAATTTCTTTCCTCATCTTATTTTTAACGCACTTTAAAACAAAAATTTATCGATGGCTCATAGAAGTAGTAAGTATAACCCAGTGTTCTATGCTTCTTAAGTGACATTTAAATAGTTCATCTTTTTCAAAAACTATTAGCTTAAGGTTTACGTTGACCATTTTTATGGTAACTGTATAATATTTCAAAATTCAAAATGGATTTATTTCCTTGTATAATCAACGGTCTAATTCTCAAAAGGAAATAAAATCATAAGAAATATGTTTTTTTCTTGCAGGAACCTTCGTTATGAACTTACCTTATTAGAAATGGTTTTTCTGAAAGGATCCTACTAATTATGAAGGTCGTATATTAGCCCCGTGATTACTAGAAGATTTTTAGCAAAGATGAAATCAAATTTATCTAGATTTAAATCCATCCAGTTGACTATGCAAGTGAAGCAACGACTAGTTGAAGAAATTGAGTATTTAAGGAAGAGCAATAACACTTATAAATGAACATACTCAGACTTTTGAAACATTTGAGCAGCATCTATATTCTTGAGAGTCATATCATTCTTATTGTGCCTTAGAAAGTGAAATCACTCTATCAAGAGAGGAATTGTTATTTTATTTTTCTGTCAGCTTTTAAAAACTTGTTATACATTTTGAGGAAGGTTGGAGAACCTTGAAAAATATGTACTCCTGAGCTTGGAAAGGTTCATGAAATTTAATACTTAGATTTTTATAGTGAAAGACTCTAGTTGGATACTTGGGGACTGGATTTAGGCTTGGATTGTAAGCCAAACCGGTATAAATAGACTATGTCTTTTTCTCTCTCTTATTATCTTTTATATTTTTGCATTATATTATGTGTGTGATCATTTCAGCGAAAGACTCCTTAACTTTTATAATAGGTCCCTTCTATTTTTAATTTGCTGACATTTCCTTTCAGTATTAACAGACACCTTCTGTTTTTTTTAAATTGTTTTAACAGGATTCATCATTCAATAAGCTCCTTTCGTTTAAGTAGAGTTCTATTCCATAAAAGGCTCCTATCATTTAAAAGACTTTATCCTCTAACATGCTCCTATTGTTTTTATTCGTTAACTAGGATCTGCTTATTATACGAATTGAAAGAACTTGCAAAATTTTTATAAACCACACATAATTCACCCTCCTTTTGCGTGTGTTTGCTTTATCATTTGGTATCAGAAAGAGGTTTCACATTTTTGTGTTTTACGACACGTGATAGATTATGGTAAACACCTTGAGAAGTTTTGAAGGACAATCTGTCTCAAAATCTCCTTACTTCAATGGAAACAACTACTCATACTGGAAAGAGAGAATGACCATATATCTCCAATCTATAGATATCGCAGTATGGCAAGAAATTAGAGTTGGAGCTACAATTCCTAATTCCGATAACTTAGAAGTATGGACTAATGCTGATAGGAGAAATTTATAGCTAAATGCTAACGCAAAACATCACCTGATATGTGCATTTTCTCCAGAAGAATATGAAAAGGTATCCTACTGCTCTACAGGAAAAGAAACGTGGGACAAACGACAAGTCACATTTGAAGGAACAAATGAGGTAAAATAGAATAGAATAGGTCTTTTAGTGCATTAATATGAACAATTGGCATGAAATAGGGAGAGACTATAAACGAATTATTTGGACACTTCAACAACATCATCACGACCTTACAAAACTTAGGAAAGATATATCCCAATGAAGAGCTCATAACAAAGATTCTTAGTTCACTACTAAAGGAATAGAGACTTAAGATGACAACTCTAGAAATAACAAAGGATCTACACACTATTTCACTCAATTGGCTACGAGGAAATCTGATGATCTATGAAATCGAGCTTAGGCAAGATGAAGGATCCTCTTATAGAAAAAGAATGACATTGAAAATAACTAACAAATGAAACTGTGATGAAAGTGACACTGAGTTACAAATAGATGGAGATGATGAGTTCAACTCTATCGTCAGAAAATATGTCCACTTCTATAAAAAGATGCTGATGAAGAACAGAGAAGGAAACAAAAAAGTTAGAAAGAAAAGATTAAGGAAACAAAAAAGATGGAAACAATAAATTCCTATCAAAAGGCAGCAGCAGCAGCAATAATAATGCATAAAACAATTAAATCATATGCTATCATTGTAAGAAACCTGGACACACAAGACCAGAATGTTCTCTTCTTTAAAAGGACAAGTTAAAGAACAAAAAATCCAGAAAGCAAACAATTACTGCAACCTGGTAAGATGAGGATTTTGAAAACTTTGAAGAAGAAGAACCAGAAGAAGTCAACAATATTTGCTTCATGATTGAATTAGGAGACAATGAGATATGTTTCAAAAACGGAGAGAAGGGAGAATCAATGAATAGTTGATAGTGGCAATTTGAGACACAGGATAGGTAAAATATCACACTTCAACTACATTGAAAGAAAAAAACAGAAATAATGTTGTCTTTGTAGACAAAAAAAACAATGGTCACTGGAAATGATAAAATTGGTGATTCTAACTCTACCTTTACCTTTATTGATAACATTCTCTTTGTTGATGGTTTGAAACATATCCTGTTTAGTATGAGTCAGCTAAATGAAAAAGGCTACAAATTCATTTTCTATGCATTTCATTGTGAATTTTTTGATATTCATAATGATAATATTGTGTTTGTTAGTCCTAGAAATCAGAATATATATTATGCTCAACTGGAAGATATATCCTCACAAAGGGTTAAGTATTTTGTCTCTCTAGAAAAGGATTTGTTTATCTGGCACAAAAGATTTGGACATGCCAACATTAGCATTCTATCAACACTATTTAAAAACGAGTTAGTAAGACAACTATTAACCTTAAAGTTTGAAAACAATCAGGTTTGTAAGGCTTGTTTAAAAGGTAAACAAATCATAAGCAACTTTCCTCATAAAAATATTGTGTCTACTTGCTAACCATTTGAACTTATGCACATGGATTTATTCAGTCCCATTAGGACTCAAAATTTTAGTGGTAAACATTATAGTTTTGTTTTACTGGATGATTACTCTAGATTTGCATGTGTTTATTTCTTATCAAATAAGGATGATACTTTTGAAGTGTTTGAGAAGTTTTGCAAAAAATTCAAATAGAAAAAGGATACTACATCACTTCAATTCAGAGTGATCATGGAGGAGAGTTTAATAACAGAAAGTTTGAAGAATTCTGTGACAACAATGGTATAACTCACAACTTCTCTTGTCTAAGGATGCGTCAACAAAATGAAGTTGTCAAGACAAAGAACATAACTTTGGATGATATGGCTAGGACCATGTTGTGTGAAAGTGGACTACCTCATAGATACTGGGCAGAGGTAGTATCTATGACATGTTATGTACTTATCAGATGTCTTATAAGACCTATTCTAAAAAAGACCCCTATGAGCTGTGGAAAGGAAGAAAACCAAATGTTGCTTATTTTCAAGCATTCAACTGCAAATGTTTCATTCTAAAAAATGGAAATGACAACCTTGGAAAGTTCGATGTGAGATCAGACGAAGCTATTTTCTTAGGCTACAGTACTGCTAGAAAAGGATTCAGAGTTTACAATAAAAGTACAAGAAGATAGAAGAATTACTACTTATGGTATTTGATGAAGCACTACCTTCGACAACAGCAACTGACTCAGATGGTGAAGAACATCCTTTGTGTAACATCCCGTTATCTCATGTTAAGGGTTAGAACCCTATAATACTATACATGAGAGATTATAGAGAAGTTAAAAAGTGCATTTCATGCTCATGCATAATATAGCATGCACACACATGTGAATATTAATTATTGTACACATTAAAATGATTGCACATGCATTCATTGACATTGTTCAGGTATAATTGATTTATAAGTGTGATTTTCGACATGAATTGTGGTTTATATGTATTGAAAATTGAATTGGTGTGTGTAAGTATTGATTTAGGACTTTTGGTGAAATTGGGAAATTTTTAAAATTTTGGGTATTTTTAGACTAAGAAAAATGCCAAGTGGTAGGACAATTGATAAATGAAATTAGGATTTATTGACAAGTGTCATTGAATATTAGGAGACAATTGGAGTTAAATGGACTAGTTAAATAGAGGACTAAGTGTAAACTTATAGAGATTGGACATGTGGCAAGTGACACAAGCCATGTCTTAACCCAGGATTCTTTTAACTTCTTAGAAGACCATTTAATTGTTTTCTATCTTGCGTTTTCTTCTTCTCTTCGTAATCTTCTTCATCTCCTTCATTCTTCTTCATTCACGATACCCATCTTACCTTCATCAATGTTAAAGGTTTTCCTCACCTTTCACTTGCTACTCTCACCTTGTTGTCTTCCTCATTTGACACAAGAAAACCAAACCTATTCCACCTTCAAGATGATGCTCGTGTAAGAGAAGAATGTTAGGGTTAAGTGATATCTTGAAGATATTGAAGCTAAATCAAGTAACTAGCATGTTGATCCTCATAGGTTATTGGAATATGAAACAAATATGGTGATTAATTGATATTAAATGATTATGAGAATAGTGGTCATTATATATGATGATGCATGGATGAATATGTAAATAGGGTTATGTCTTGCTTTTGGTATTTTGATGAGTGATAATTTATGAGTTATGATATAGGTGATTTTGAGATGATTAAAAATGAAAAAGGTACTTAAAAGGGTATTGAAAGTTGAAAAATGGAGAGATGTGATCATATTCTACATTTTAGCGTGATAATGAAGGTTAAGAAGTGATAAATGAATTTATATGTTGTGTCTTTGTTTTGAGAATATGAAAATCATGAAAACAGGCATTTTTGTGGATGAACTAGATTGAGAACTTAAGGTATAAGAATTGATGTTGGAGTAATATTCTTGAAATGAGAATTACATATAATAATGAAGGATTGATGAAATGATTTGTTTTTATATGATTTATGACCTTATGTGACTTCTTTTGTGAATGTTTTACTTGAGTGATTGAGGTAGCAGTGAAGAGGGTATGGATTAGAAATGATGAATTATGAAAATGAATTGTTTGAGGCTTTATGAACGAGATATGTTATGGAAAAAGGATAAGATTTCAAGAATGATGAGATTTAGTTGAAAATGATAAATCAAATGAGTAGAAGTGTGAGAGTCAATCAATTGGTAGTGTAATTAGTATGAAATGATGTTGCATTAGAGGAGGTGAATTTTGGAAATTTTGGAGTAGAATTGATGTAAGTATATATGTTAAATTCATGTGAATGAAGCAAGAAAATACAGGGCAAGATTGTGGCTTTCACCTCACGATCGTGGCCTAAAAAAATGAGCTTCTGTCACAATCATATCATAGCCTGGCCAGAAAAAGTTTCTGTCATGATCGTGGCAGGAGCATAATGATTGTGGCCAGCTCCAAAAGTTTCTGTCATGATCGTGGCTGGGACACCACTATCATGGCCAAACCTATGGAGAAAAAGAGTTGTCTTTTGAGTGAAGTATGAACCAATCAATGCCAGGGTGCTTCCGTATGAGGTATTTAGGCTAAATAAGATCTTGAATGAACCTATTAGATGATGAATGACGTGATTAAAGTGAGTAAATTGTATTAGATATTAAAGAATGATTGAAAGGTGTTGTTAGTTGATTATGAGATGTGAATTAAGTATGAGATGTGAATTAAGGAAATGTACCCGAGATTTGTCATTGAGCATACATTGTACATAACATATATACATATGTGCATAAATGAGTACTTATGTGATTGTGCAAAGTTGTAATGTGGTAAATGTGTATGTTTTTTTGATCTAGAGGAGCAATTAGAAAGACTACATCCAGACATTGCCGGGACCTCGAGGTAATAAACTATCTCGAGCAAACTATAAGTAACCTAAGATGGTTTCACTTTAATTATTTATTTGTTAAACTATGTATTGAATTATTATGTGATGTGTACGTACTAATTTCAAACATTGAATGTCTGGGGCGTTATATTGAAAGTGCTCATTGAATGTGAATTTGATTGAATAAGTGATTCTCAACTTAAATGTTGAATGCCATACCAAGGTCCGATGACAAATGTGAATGACATTGTGATAATGAATATGAATTTGTAAGACAGACACAACTGATTGACTGAATACATATGATGCATTTCATTTCATGAATTCATGACAACATAAAGACAGTTATGACCAAAGTCACCAGTGAAAAAAGAGTTTAAAGCTCAGAATGTGATAAGAGCCTATGGTCATTATATAAAATGAGATCTATATCCCTAATGGATAAGGGACAGTATTAATGAGCCTGGTATCTACAACGGATAAGGGAACATAAAAAAGGCACTCGGTCACAACAAAAAAAAATGAATGTGAGTGTCATGAACATTGCATATATACATGATATATATAATTTGAATGATTGCAATGTATTGTTGAATTGTGTTCAATGAAAAATATGAAAATTGTGAACAAAGTGCTTTTTGATGCTACATGATGATAGATGAAATGATGTGAACTAAGTGATTGTACAAGTTGTAGTGTTATGTGATATGAGTGAACCATCGAGGATGGTTAACTCACTAAGTTTGCAAACTCACCAAAATTGCAACGTTGACTTTTCAAGTAAGAGAGAGGCGACTTAGATACTAATACATTCTAGAAGAAGCTTAGTACTACTTTTGTGATAGAAGAAATGGCTTAAAGGTCGGTCAGCTGGACTAAAGGATTTAGATACATTTTTTTAACTCCTCATTATGTAGCATGTTTTGTAAACAGAGCTGTAGACTCTAATAGGTCTTTGACATTGTACATATATGGATGATGTTGTAATGATACAATGCACATATTGTTTATTAAATGAAATGAGGAATCTGGGTTTTAGTCATTGTGATTTTTATGTTTTAAATTTATAATGCCATAAGATAAGTGAAAATGATATACTTAGCGCACCATTTCCGTCGGGCATATGCTCGAATGTCTGATGGGAGTACAGACACGTGTCGAATGGGAGTGGGGTGCTACACTTTGATTCCTAAAAATACATCAGAGAATTAAACTACTCCTATAATACTTTTAGAATCTTAAAATCAAGAAGGATCCTCTGAAGATAGAACAGAGAAAATTCTTTCATCACATCAGGAGCCTATACAATAAAAAAACATCGAGAGAATAGAGAGGTCTTGATACACATCAATATATTCTTAGAGATCCCTCTGAAAGTCTAAGAACAAGATCATCATTCAAGAACAATTGCTCTTATCTCATAATTAAAACCAAAGTCTGTTGAAGAAGCTCTTACTGATGACAACTAGGTCTGAACTATAAAAGATGAGCTAAGTTAGTTTAACAAGAACAAAGCATAGAATCTAGTGCCTTGTCCACAAAACAAGTCAATTATTGGAACTCGTTAGGAATTTCGAAACAAACTTTACAAAAATGGTAAGGTGGTAAGAAACAAAGCTAGACTTGTAGCTCAAGGTTACAATCAATAGGAAGGTATTAATTTTGATGAAACTTATACACCTGTTGCTAGATTGGAATAGATTAGAATTTTACTTGCCTTTGCATGCTATAAAAACTTCAAGTTATTCCAAATGGATGTTAAAAATGCATTCTTAAATGGTTACATTAGCGAAGAAGTATTTGTTAAGAAACCCTCAAGTTTTGAAGATGAAAAACATCTGGATTACGTGATGAAGTTATCCAAAGCTTTGTATGGTTTAAAACAAGCTCCTCGAGCATGGTATGAAAGGTTAAGTAATTTTCTTCTTGAGAGAACTTTGAAAGAGAAAAGGTTAATAAAAGCTTATTTATTAAGAGAAAGGAGAATAATTTACTTATAGTGCAAATATATGTTGATGACATAATATTTAGTGCTACTAATCCATCTTTCTATGAAGACTTCTCAGCATTAATGCAGGGGGAGTTTGAAATGAGCATGATGGAAGAATTATCATTCTTTCTCGGATTACAAATCAGAAAAACAGAAAAAGGAATCTTTATTAGCCAAGAAAAATATACAAGGGAACTCATCAAGAAAGATCATTTTAAGAATGCCAAACTGATGGGTACTCTAATGTAAAATGGAACTAAACTTGATAAAGACGAAAAAGGCAAAGTTACAGATGAGACAAAGTATAGAGGAATGATTGGATGACTACTATATCTTATAAGCTCAAGACTAGATATTATGTTTAGTGTGTGTCTGTGTGCACGCTTTCAATCCAATCCAAAAGAAAGCCATCTTTAAGAAGTCAAAAAAATCTTTCGATATCTCCACGGAACTATAGATTTTGGACTATGGTATCCAAAAACTGATTCATTTGACATAGTAAGCTATTGTGATGCATATTGGGCAGGTGATAAAGTTGATTGAAAAGGCACAAGTGGTCACTGACAATTTTTTGGAGGATGTCTAATATCTTAGTCTTGCAAGAAGCAAAATTGCACAATGCTCTCGACGACTAAAGCTGAATACATAGCAGCTGTCAACTGTTATGCTCAAATCTTATGGATGAAGCATCAACTATAGGTTTTTTTCTATACTTTTCTCATATTCCTATATTATGTGATAATACGAGTGCTATAAATCTTTCTAAAATCCTGTTCATCACTCTAGGGCTAAGCATATAGAAGTCAAACATCATTTTCTTAGAGATCATGTTATAAAAGGAACCATTGACCTTTTGCATATTAATACTGAGAATCAAGTATTTGACATTTTCATCAAGCCACTCTCTGAAAATATATTTTGTGAGTTAAGAAAAGTGCTTTTAGTATGTGCAAACTCTCTGATATTATTTCTGCATGAATACTCTTTGTTACTTGTCTTTGCATTTCATTTCACAGGCTCCTTCTATTCTGATTCCTTATAAACTCTCTTTTGGTTTGGTAGGCCCCTTAAAGTTTAAAAGGCCCCTTTATTTTATAAGGCTCCTCTCGACTTAATAGAGCAAGATTACACATATACTAAAAAGGTAATTTTCTTTATTTTGACGTTTCAACGTTTAAAGACATGCGCGAAGTTTTGATAAGTAGCTGTATGGATCTGTTAGAAGATACAAAAATGATCACACTTCCACCTATACTGTATTATTTTTGATAATGACAAAGGGGAAGAGTTTATGTGGATATATTTTTGCATATATGATGATATATTTCTCAATGCTGCCTATATATGTGATTGATTCTGCTATTAAACTTGTGAAGAATCTGTGATATATAAATGATATATTTTTACGTATATGATGATACATTTCTCAATATATATTTCTCAATGTTGCTTCGATCATATATATGATTGATTTTGCTATTGAACTTGTGAAAATCTGTGATATATAAAAGATAGGTTCCTTTTTTAAGAGACAAATTCCTAAATGTCTAAACATATAAAAGTCACAGGTATCTTTCGAAATCATCTATTATCTCTTTGAATTTTGAAAAATATATCTATTACTGCTTATCATCATCAAAAGGGAGAGATTATTAGCTCAAGTTTTATAGATTTATTTCCTTGTATAGATAACGATACTTTTTTATAGATTTATTTCCTTGTATAGATAACGATATTTTTTTAAAGGAAATAAACTCATAAAAAGTAAACTTCCTTTCTTGCAGGAAACTTCATTATGAACTTACCTTATTAAAAATGGTTTATCCGAAATGATCCTACTAATTATGAAGGTTATATATTAGCTTTGTATTTATTAGAAGATTTTTGGCAAAGATGACATCAAAGTTATCCAGATTTAAATCCATCCAGTTAACTAAGGATGTAAGTGAAGCAACGACTAATTGAAAGAAATGCCTATTTAAGGAAGAGTCAATGCAACTGTGAACAACAACAGAATGATACAAAAGTTTGCAAAGCTATATTGTTGATATTCATCAAAAGCATATATATTCTTAAAAGTGATATCTTTGTAAGAATTTTCTTATGCGTTAGAAAGTAAAATTATGTTGAGAGATATTACTAAAGCTCATATCGAGCAAACCTCATTTTTATTTGAGAGCTTGTAGATACTAGCTAAATCCTACTAGTTTGGAAGGTTGAAGAATCTTGAAAAATATATAATTGTGAACTTGAAGAGGCTCGTCAAATTACTACTTGGGTTTTATAGTGAAACACTCAAATTGGATACTTAGGGACTGGATATAAGCCAAATTAGTATAAATCAACTGCATCTTTCTTCTCACTCTCTCTTTAACTTTTAAAATTTCACATTATATTGTGTGTGTGTTCTTTTTAGCAAGAGACTCCTTCAGTTTTATAAAAGGCTTCTTTTGTTTTCAACTTGCAAGAAATTACTTTCAGTTTTAATTGGCGCCTTCCATTTTTAAATTGTTTTAACATGATTTATCAATCAATAGGTTCCTTTCGTTTAATCAGATTCTATCCCAAAAAAGGTTCCAATCGCCTAAAAGACTCTTGTCGTATAAAAGACTTTATCGTCTAAAAGGCTCCTACTGTTTTTATTCGTTAATTAGGATCTATTTATTATACAAATTGAAAGAACTTGTGAAAATTTTTTGTCATACACAATTTACCCCATGTTTGTGTGTGTTTGCTTTATCGCTATATATTTTGGAATAGAGCTGGAACCTTTAACACCGGAGGAATAACAAGTTTTGACAGCAAGTTTGTTTTTATGGGTCAAAGAAGTTTGTTCATTATTTTCCATCTCTCTCACACGCGCGCGCGCGCGCGAGAAACTATGATACAAATCTGATCATTCTCTTGTCACTTAAAACACTTATTTTAGTCAAACAAGCAAGCAATAGCAATTTACAAATGAGAACATGCTTATGCTGCATTAACAGACTTCAACAAAACTAATAATTTGCATATAAGATAAAAAAATTTTAGTTTTAATTGTTGTAATATTTTGAGAAACTTCTAGACAAGTTCAAAATTACCCAAATTATATTATTCAAATTTAATACGACATGATATACAAGTCATC
Source organism: Erythroxylum baracoense (assembly GCA_025629805.1). Classification (NCBI taxonomy): domain Eukaryota; kingdom Viridiplantae; phylum Streptophyta; class Magnoliopsida; order Malpighiales; family Erythroxylaceae; genus Erythroxylum; species Erythroxylum baracoense. The sequence continues at coordinate 15,739,031 of JAOTAY010000007.1, forward strand.
ATATCATTTGTTCCAACCATCAATGTTGTAATAACTCATCAGTACGTAGAAGTGCTTTTTTATCACACGGACTAAAATACTGGTGAATATGATACATGTGTATTTTTGCCCGTATTCCTCTTTAAAAATAAGTTATATTTTTGGCAGTTTAATTAGATTGGTTATTATTATCAAGAAGAAGAGAGTTGAAATTTGTTATCGAGTGAATGAATACACCAAAACGAAATGATTGTCCATAGGATAAAATTAAATGCTAGACAATAACATGTGTTCTTTTTTAGTGCTGTAATTGAAATAGTTCCTGTAATTTTCTCAATATAGTGCATAATTGTCGTCCGTGCATAAATTTTCTCAAATATGATATTTTTACATATTTACCTTTAAAAAGAAAAAAATATTTTAATTATTTTATTTAAAAAATATATAACAACAAAGATAACAATAAATAAATTAAATAATTCAAAAGAGATACGAAAAATTTTTCTATATTAATTTATAATAGAAATTTAAACCATAGTATTTGAGCGAAGTTAACGAAGTTAACAGTGAATAACAAAATATCATATATTACTTCATCATTTATCATAATAGACTAAGATTTGTTAAATCAATCTAGAATTGATAAATATTTTAACTTCATCCTCGACTCAACACAAAAGGCTGGTAGAATCTAAACTTGGACAACATAGGAACATTGTCTACCTGAAAATAAAAGCAGCTGTTTATTATCATCATTACAAAATAAAGCCATGCTCGTTGCCAATCTGAATTTACGTACAAAACTGCGATACTTCCCAACAGTACCATAACGTAAGACACCCCAAAGCTTACGTAGAAGACCTTCATGTCCATGAAACTTTCTTCTTTTAATTTCTTCATGCTTTTTTTTAATTAAATTTTTTCTACTATAGTTGAAACTAGATCTACATGAGAAGGAGTTCAAGACCTTAAGTTTGCCATCATATTACAATATGATTAAAACAACTCCCTAAGCAAGGCAATATATCTACCTTGAAGATAAATTACAAAAAGAACCACTAAAGACACCACTTATACGTCATGGCCCTATACGGTGCTTTGTTAACCCTCTATTGTTGGTATTTCAGATTTTTCTTTCTCTTCCTTGCTGACTTACGTTTTGAAGTTTTAGGCTGTACACAAAATCTCCTAGAATGTCAGAAACTCGATCTGCAACTGATGGGTAATCATAGTCCTCTGCTGCCAAGTCTGAACTGCTTTCCCGAGAGGAAACTATTGTCACATAAGAAGAAGAATTACAATTCAATGCCAAGACGTGCTCTACCCCAGGATGTGCTGCACTCTGAGAGGTGATTATCTCATTATATCCCTTACTTGCCACATTGTTATCATTTAAAGTTTCCATTGTTGTCTGTTTTCCAGAGCCCAACCTAGTCTTAGAGGTCTCATGTTGCCTAATAGATGCTACTGGGATCAATATGTTAGCCCAATCCACTTGACATTGCTCCAAATATTGTGAGTTTGATTGTTCCATGCCAGTATCTTGATACTCCACATTGTCTGCTCTATTGTTTTCTGTAGCTGATTGTTTTGGCACTACGCCAGCAATCTCAATCTGTTGAGTAACCTCTACAACCGTCTCAAATCCTGGTTCCTCTATAGAAACTCCAGCTATTTTACTTTGCATTACATCAACAGTACTAACATATTCTGCCAATTTCAGACTCTGTGTAATATGCTCTATTGATTGTTCCTTCTTAGAAAAAATATCACCCTTATTTTGTCTGTCAACCGTTTCAGAGTGCTCCCCTATGTCCCTCTCGGTTAGAGGAATCTGGGTAGGCTACTCATGGATCTGCCTCTGAACTGTAGTGCCAGCATTGACTTCAATACCCATTAAATCCTTTTAGCAACCAGTTTTATACCTCTTCCCAGTTAGAACACATTTCTTACCATTGTGTGGCTTCCAAGGATAGGATAGTTGTATTTCTCCTTTCACCATCTCCCCAGATTCACTAAGATGGATAATTGGAAGACAATCTAGTAGTGTAGCATGTCGACTCACTTCTATGCATATTTTTGCATATCCTATCCTTTCCATACCTGATGTCTGTGTATCCATACCCAACCGTTTACGCAAGGAACTAGCAAGAAACTTAATCCTTGCACAGTCCACAATTCAAGTGGTAAATTATGGAAATGGAACCAAATTAGGAAAGATTCAACATATTCCTTATTAAAAGCAATCCCTGGCTTCCATTTCTGTAGAAACATGGGTTGTCTACAATTTCTTCATTCTTGGTAGAATTATCTGACAATATTTCTAGCAATGCAAAGTTTTGACAATGGTGGTCCATATAAGAAAGGATTTCCTACATAACTTTTGTTGACAAATGTTGCAAATTGTGCAACTATATCAAGTGTCCTTCCAGATATGTTATTGTGAGCAACACTAAAAACTACAAGAAAATGTATTTGAGTGAGTTGAGGAGGTATCTTCCCCTCTAATATGTTGTATGAAAGATCCAAACTTTCAATTTGCTGAAGATTTGAGAATATAGGAGGAATTGGTCCTACTAACTTATTGCAAGACGAATTTAGCACCCTGATTGTGATCAGACTCAGAATAGAAGAATTGTTTCTTGTATATCCTTTACTCATACAATACCGAGTGATATATACAGAGTGTTTGTTATACAATCTCCTATTTGTATGGAGAGACATGCATATGTTTGAAAGCCTAGAAATTCTACCTGTACATTATAACTACATCCATATTTATCTAACAATTACAATCAGTAGTAATAATAATAATTCTTCTTCTTCTTCTTCTTCTTCTTCTTATTATTATTATTATTATTATTAAAAAAACTTAACATCCCCCCTCAAATCGATATGTGTATGTCACGCATATTCAACTTGTGCAGAAAGTGTTGGAACTATGGTCGAGAGACACCTTTTGTCAAGACATATGTGAGCTGTTCCTATGAACTGACAAATGAAAAACACACCACGCCTTGGTCAAGTTTTTCTCTAATAAAAGAAAATGATCAATCTCGACATGTTTTGTCCGGTCATGTTGGACTGGATTATAGCTAACTTATTACCATAAAAAAGCATCAATCGAAAGTAACTCACACAACCCAAGAGCTAACCCATGAAATTCCGCCTCTACACTAGATCTTGCTAGAACCAATTGCCTTTTACTCCTCCATATTACCAAATTTCCACCTACAAAGGTAAAGTAGCCAGATGTAGACCTTCGGTCAGCACCACCACCCCAATCTGCATCAATGTAACATTCAACTCCCAAATGACCATTCTTAGCAAACAAAACACCCTTACTAGGGCCAGACTTCAAATATCTGAGTACATAGCCTACCAACTTCATATGTGTCTTCCTTGACTTAATAAATTTACTACAAAAGCAATATCAGGTCGCATATGTAGCAAATAAATAAGTCTCCCCACAATTCTTTGATATTGTTCTTTATCAACCTATTCTTTAGCAAGACATGGCCCTAACTTCATATTACGTTCCATAGGTGTCTCACAAGGCTTGCTATCTACCTTACCAGTCTCCACGAGAAGATCTAAAACATACTTCCTTTGCGACAAATAAATTCCATGGTTGGATCTAGCAACTTCAATGCCCAAGAA
>JAOTAY010000007.1:15762126-15792328 GCA_025629805.1 Erythroxylum baracoense
GCAAAGAAAACATTCCAGTACATATTTTGTTTTGTTTCTCTCTATTTTTGTCTTTTCTCCATCCACCGAAATCTCTTTTAACCCGTCTCAACTACTGAAATTTTTCTGAAGCAAGTAAGTGATGCTTAAAGTTGTATAGATAGTGTAAATGATATTAAGATGAGGTTTTAATGTTTGTAAATTAGATGCATGCGTGAATGGTGTGGATGCATTGTGGGTCGTGAAGGAAGAATCAAATTCGGTGATATGATTAACAAGATGAAGGATTTTAGCGATGAAGTGAGTTGGAGCATGTTATGTGCAGTGTTTTTACTAAACATGCATTTGTATTTTGGACATAACTTGATCTGTGAATATCCAAATTAGATGGATTTTGATTTAAAGTAAACTAGAGACATATGGATACAGTTTTTATGAATGAATCAAATTTGAAATCTATCATTAAGAGTCTTGAAATTTGTTTGAAGTTACTAATTGTGTTATATCGAAGTATAAAAATAGTCTGTAGCTTTTTTATTATAACTTGCATGATAATGAACCAAAATGTATGAAATTTATGTCATTAGACACTTAAGACATTGTAGAACATTTGATTAGGAGAAGGAGTTGTCTAAATACCTCATTGTCTAGGTCATAATGGTCATACAAATCTGATTCGAAATTTGCTTAAGAAAATCTAGAAAAAAATTGCATAACATATGATATGGAAAAAGTATGGATTAGGTATTGTTTTAGGGTTTATGAACAATCATGAATTGTTGAACTGTGCATTGGTGTTATTGAACTGAAACTAAAGTAAAAATGAAGAGATGATCAACTGTAAATGATGGAATTTTGATAATGAAGTGTTTGATAAAATGGATATCATGTTATGGAAAAGGATAGGTTTCATGAATGATATTATGTAAATGAAGAGGTTTAATCAATTGATTAGAGTTTGCTAATTTCATGAAAAAAAATTGGCATATGAGTGAGTATGGAATGATGTTGTGTTTGTGGTAAAGTAATATAGAAAATTGGAGTGAAACTTGGTCTTAAAATGTATGTGAGTTTCGAATAAATAGAAGAAAGGAGGAAGAAAAACAAAGTAGGGCACGATCATGACCCTTACTGAAGAAGATGAAAGTCGCAATCGTGAACTTGCATGATTGCGACTCTGCTGAAAAATAAGGAAAGTAGTGATCGTGCACTTGCACGATCGCGATCTAAGAGGTAATGCAAAGGGTTATTTTTTTGAGTTATTTTCGGACTAATAAAGGCTAGGATGTTTCCATATGAAGTATTGAGGTTTAAATGAGTTCTTAAATAAATTTAATTGATGTTGAATGAAATGATTGAAGTGAAAAAAAGGTATTAAGGATTAAAAGAATGTTTTGAAGGTGTTGTAAATTGTTTATAAAGAGTATTAAAGAAACATATCCGAGAAATTGTCATTGAACATGCATGATACATGATAAATTCATAAATGTATTTATGAATGATTATTCTTATGAAAATGCACATGAGTGACATATAAATGTATATGATTGCATATAGAGGAACATGTCGAGCAGCCATTTCTAGACATTGTCGAGACTTCAAGGCAATAAGCTAAAGGGAGCAATTGTGAGTCAACCTAGATGATCTTCCTAGGATTGATTGATTTATTCTATTTAACTTCTAATTATTGAATTGTTTGTGATCTGTATGTGAATTTTGGACTTTAAAATTCTTAGGAGTTTGATATTAGAGAATGTATTGGAAGTGTTCTATTTGTATCTGAAATTTGAATGATATCTGTTTGCAACTAATTTCTGAATACTCAACAAAAATTGAATGCTGGACTGAGGTCCGATGAATATAAGATTTTGTCTGTGCATCATAAATGGATGCTATTCGTGGCATATTCTGCTATCTGATGCATTTCATTAAATGCATGATCAGTTAAAGACGTTGTGATCAGAGTAGCCAGTCTGAAAGAGCTTTAAGCTCATAATTCTGCACGTAGAGTTTTGCTCTGTGATTTCTGTATCTGACTGAGCTTAATAGGCTAGTATCTATACTGAAAGGCACTCGGTCATAACAAATAATAATAAATCTGAAGTCTCATATACATCTGCATTTGTATATTTATGATTATGAAATATATATTTGTGAAATCTTTTCTGAATTTGTGATGTTAAAGTGAAATGCCATGATAATGTGATTGATTGGGATGTACAAGTTTTGAAAGAATGTATGTGATGTGTATAACATTCATTATGTCTTATTGTGATGGAAAATGTTGTGAAATTGGTTGGTTGTATGATATTTGTGTGTTTGTCTATAGTGAGATCATTAATGATGGTTCGCTTATTAAGTTCGCAAAACTCATTAAAATTGCAACGTGGCTTTTCAGGTACGAGACAGGAGACCTAGATTTCTAAGATCTTCTAGAAGAACATTTTGGACTAAACATATCTCAAAGGTCTGTCAGCTGGCAATTGAGGAGTTCTAGTTATAACTATGTAATTTTTTTCTATATCCTGTAAAACTTGTGTATAAAGGTTGTAAATATTGGTTTTAATGTCAACTATGTAAACCTTTATGAATGAAATGAAGAGATGAGATTTTTAAGTATTGTGTTTTCTTTATAATGCCATTTAAGAGATTAGGTTTGATCCAGCATACCATTGTCATAGGATATGTACTTGAATATCCTTTGGATGTTCGGGTATGTACTCTATGGTAGTGGGATGCGACAAAAAAACTATTATATTCCTTATCTATTCCATCCTTTGAATCAAACAGACTATTAGTCTGATATCAAGGCCTAACAATCCATTTCTTTTGGTGCATCAGATCAATCTCAAACTCGAAGTAGGATGATCCAAATGCAAAAGTCAAAGTAATCAATGTTACAAATACCATGCCGGACTTGATACTAGATTAAGTTCTAGTACAATACTATGTCGGTACCAATCAATATCGAATATTGTTTCAGATAATTTTTTAATTTATGAAATAGTCCCTGAATTTTTTAAAAAAATTACAAAATAGTCCATTGTCATATTATACAGTTGTACTATATATTTTTAGCCCTGTCTCTAAAAATTAAAATAATAAATAATAATCACAATTAATATGAAATAACAATAATTTTCATATATTTCACATGTAAATAATAGCCACAATTTATATAAAAAAGACAATCATTATCATACAAATATAAAACTAATAACAATATAAGTATTTAAAATATTACAATCTCAATTTTCATTATATAATAAATAATAATTACACCAAACATCCAATAAAAAATAATAAATATTCTTAACTCTAAAATTATTATAATTTACAACAGTTCGTGATAAGGAAATAATCAAGTAGAATTGAAACATGAAATAAAAACATATATTATTTAATTTACTATCAATTAAATATATTAATTATTATTAAAATTATAAATATCTTAATTTAATTTAATTTAATTTAATAATTATTAATAAATATAATTAAATTTAAAATATTTTAAAATAATATTTCAAATAAATTTTGATTTAATAATTAAAAATATATAAAATATTAGTTTTTAAAGAATAAATTTTAAATTATTTAATTTAAAAATAAAATATTTTTATTAGTACTTTATTAATAAATATTATATAAAAGATTAAAATAAATTTAAATAAAATAATTTATTTTTAATTTTTATTTAATGTATAATTATTATTAGTAACAAAATATTTATTTTATTTTTAAAATAAAAATTAAAAAAATCACAATAAAAATTTAACTAAATAACAAATTAAAAAAGCTTTGAAAAAAGGAGGGGGTGAGGAGAGAGAGAGGCGGGGAGGATTAAAATTTAAATTTTTTTGAAATTTTTGCAATTTAGTCCTTATATTTTTCAAAGCTTTTTATAGTGCCGATCGGTACCGATTTCAGTACATAATTACCCCTATTTCATACCAACCGCCGGTACTTTATGAAATCCATTTCTTTGACTTAGATTTAACTCTTTGTTTTAATCTAATTGTTTATTAATTTGATTAATATGATATGTTAATTTAAGGTGTGGATGGGCAAGTTGACATTAATAAGAGATTGATGTTTTTAAGTTTAATGATTAGATTATGATTTGTTTGAGGACAAGCAAAAACTTAAATGTGGGGATGTTTAATAAACATTCAATAAGCTATGATGTTATTCACATATTTAGTGTTTTTTAATGTTATTTGAGAGTTTTATGTTGTTTTTGGTACTTATTTTATTTCTAGTGTATTTTGAGATCTTAATTGTCTTTCAAAAGGAGAAGAATTTGAGTGAAATTAGGATAGAAAATAGAAAATTTGGATCTATTTTAGAGGTGCACAGCTGTGTGACAAAGTACACAACTGCGTGAGTAATATAAACGATCTTTTAAGTCATTATGAATGTGAAAAGTTTCAAAGATGTGTTCACCTGTGTGAAGATACAAGCTTATGTAAGTCACATAAACAACCATGTCTTATGCCTGTGTAAGCTCTTAGAAATTTGTAAATTTGTGATTTCAAAGTATTTTTGAGATACACAGTCACTTACACGACCGCGTGACTCACTATGTATATTCTATAAACCCTAATTTTGTATCATAAAAGGAACTTATAAAGAGGAGACGAAAAAGAAACAATTATAGTTGGAATTAAAGGAAAAGTTAGAGTTTGAGACATAATTATAAACTTAGGACGATAAAATACATGAAGATTACTTCAGAGATCCGATAGAGAATAATTTTTCATCAAAGTTTCAAAGGATTACATTAGAGGAAAGGGGGATATATATATATAATGAATTCTTTTCTTTTTTAATTATTCTTTTGAACTTTTGATGTTTATTTTGTCTTTTATGTTTTTTTCTCTTTTCAATTATTCTTCTAAACTTTTGATGTTTTTTTTGATTTTTATGTTTATAAACTAAGCTTGTTTGGTGCCTAGGTATGAGGAACCCCAAGTTGGGATGGATATTGCGATTTGATCCCTTACTTAATGAAATTTCAATGATTAATTCATTACAATTCAATTATATGTTTTTATTCTTGAATTAATATGTCCGAGATATTAGTTCAATGTATGATTTCGTATGATTAAGATTAAGAAATCCTTGTATAATTGGAAGGAATTGCATGTAAATCTAGTGATAGGCTGATATAAATTTTCTGAATCAGGGTCAAACCTAATAGTGAAATTCATGAAGCAAATAATATGAGGGTTTTTACAAGAAAAAGGTTTCAGTTAATTAATCGATGATTAGTTGTTAATAGTCTTGAGAAAAATATTAATATAAGATAGGAATTTCTTAGTGCAATGATCAATAATTAAATTGCATGATAAATGGTTAATACTTAAGAAATCTTACAGGGATTCATTGCCTAGGTGCTAGTTATTTAACAATGATTAATCTTAGTATTATCCATGTTTTGGTTTATTATTATGTTAAATTTTAGTTTAGTTTAGTTTTAAATTAAACCAGCATCTTATTTGTCAGTTACATAATAAAAAGAGGTTACTACTAGTACTTGCAGTCCTGTGGGATTGACACTTGATATTCTCTGACACTGTACTATAGTTTGATAGGTGCACTCGCCTATGAGATCTATAGAGTAGAGATTAACTTGTATATTAGGCTATTGTATAAAATTCTCCCTCTCTAGTAAGACAGATCTCTGAAGGGTTCAGGTGGCATACTACACCAAATATGATGGAAGTTAGTGAGTGTAGTCATTCTTAAGTGTATTCCTCTGTAGAAGAAACATGTGTTTTTCTACGTAAAAGAGAGGATATTCTTATTTTGCCTTTATGTATTAATTATCGAAATGGTTGATAGGTAGTTTGGCCCTAGGCTCCTAAAGACAAAGACTTGGTCTTAAATTTGAAACTAATGGACCAAATTATAGCCTAATGGAAATATTTTGTTTGTGAACTATAAACATGTTCCTATTATTGTTGCTTCTCTACAAATGAGGTTTTAAGTTGATATGGATGATGTTAAAAAAGTTGTTTAAGAAGTGTATAGGCCTAACTTGAGACATATTAGCTGCCCATAATTCTATAAACCTTATTTAAACCATATTAATCATAAGAATCCTTATCCTCAGGGCTATAAAATTATTAAGTTCACTTTATTTTCTAGGGAAGATGGCTAGTTAACTATTAAGCACATTATCAGATTCATTATTCAATGTGATAAATTGGCTAATTACAAAAAATATCAATAATTTTAACCTTAGGTTGTTTCTGAATTCAATGATAGGTATGGTTTTTTCCTGGTACACATTGTTATTAAAGAATTATGACCTTTCTTGGACAAAAATGAAAAGAATGTTTCATACTCAGTTTTGTCAAACTAAACCTAAAGTTAGTATAGTTGAATTGGATAAAGTTACTCAGAAAAATGATGAGAATGTAAACAAGTTCAATTCTCGATTTAAGAGAGGGTTGGTTTAATGACAAATTGCACTCCTAGAGACCGAGTATGTGAAGCTAGCTTAGAGGTGCCTTGGTATTGAACTTTCAAAGAAGTTGCATAGTATGGAAATTTGTGATTTTTATAAGTTGACAACAAAAGCATCTGGATTTGAAGAACCTTTTAGAGAAAAAAGACAATGGGAAAAGAGTAGTAGGCATTTATTTTATGGAAGCAAGTTCATATGACTTGGCAGTGGATGAGGTTAATATCTTTGAAACTTGCATTTTTCCTACTCTATAACAAAAATCACTTGAAACCATAAGGAAAATACAACCACCAACTACTCAAATTCGATAAACTTTTGATACTTCCAAAATAGAAGAAATCTTTGAGTTCTTGTTGCAGGAAAAATTCATTACTTTATAGTCAAAACATAAGATTCCTACAAAGGAAGAGATTCGAAGGAGGGATTACTATAAGTATCACAATACATAAAGTCTCCTTAAAATTCATGCTGGGGACTCAAGAATGTTACTCAAGATCGAAATAACAAGGGAGTTCTACTATTTGCTAAAGCTATTTATATTATGTTGATAGATGAAGATCTTTCCATCAATTGCAACTGTTAATGCCAATGAGTTTGATTTATGGCTTTTGTTAGATGTTAAAAGGAAGATGAAGATTGTAGAGGATCGATTATTATCATCCATGAATTTAGGTACTAATATTTTCATTCCTAACTATAATTTAAATACTAATAATAAGAATGAGAATCAACATATTCCTAAATTCTAACAAAAATTAGAGAATGTAGGATGGAACCACAAGAGAGAATTCAATCAAAATTTCAATCAAAGATTTGAAGTTTGAAATCTTAAGTTTTAACGTACATACACTTCATTTGTAGTACCACCTCTGGATGCCTTCATCCTACTTAGATTATTGAGTGAGTCATCTTAATAACCCAATGCCATTAACTAGAACCTAAAAGAGAAGACGTTAATGGTAAAGAGCCGCCACAAAGTGTGAGGGAAACATGCTCAGCCTTAAAAAAATCACCTTTTACAAGACCTGTTCCTTCTGAGGAAAGTGTTTTAGACCAAAAGACCAAGAAAGAACATGTAAAAGCTAATAAAGAAAGAATGAATGAAATAAAGAAAAGGTGAAACCCCAGATTTTATAGGAAGTCATACCGATCTGAAAGTCAAGAAAAAAGTACTAATGAATTCTTTACGGTATATGAAATTCGTATTCAGTTGTCGTGTGTCATTCCTTTTGCGAAGCTTCCTACCTCTTTTAATAAAACTTTGGAGTAGTAAATAAAACATTTTCCTGAGAAAAGACAATGCTAAGTATCTATATTGGCCATGGTTCTGGGAATTTGAGAGAAGGGATTGCTAGAGAATTTGGATGACAATATGATTCCATATGTAAGATCTATGTACATTAAATCCCACATTAATGGTAGACCATCCTCAAAGGTTTTGGTTGACAATAGGTCAGCTATAAATATTATTCCAACTAAAATGATGAAAGTTTTAGGAAAACATGATAAATATTTGATCCTAAAGGAAGTGACTGTTACTGCATTTATTAAGGAGACTACTAAGGCATATGCAATTCTTCCTTTATCTCTTTGTTAGCTTTTGCTTATGGAAATGTAATAAGGTTAACATTTTGGGGTTAATTCTTAGCCTTTTCGTTCTAAAGTGGATACAGTAGAGGCAAAATTTTACAATGGTCAAGTGAGGCCAGTTCAAATTTGAAAGTGGTTTTATAAAGATTGTTTAAAAAAACAAAGATGAAGAAAAGATAAGGTTAGAGTTAGGAATATTGGTGAAGTTAACTACCATCATACTTACTAATACGCTGATGAACATTCTAATTATGGAGGAACCTAATGAATATGCTCTCATTAAGAAGTTATGGTAACTACAACCGCAAAAGTCAAATTTCAAATACAACAAATCACTAGGAATTTTGAGGAGCTAGAAGGATGCGAGATTGCTGAAGTAGTTCTTAAGGAGGAAGAATTATTGATTGAGGACGAGGGTCACTTTGAAGATTGAAAACCTGTTCTTGTAAAAGTCGATGATTTTGGGTGTCAAAATCATAAACCACTAGATAAAGTAAATTTGAGTAGTTTAGGAAAATTTTAAAGTGTGTTTCTGAGTAAAATTCTTGATCACAAAATAAGAATAGAATTACTCAAACTTTTGAAGGAATTTAAAGATTATTTTACTTGAAATTATGCTAAAGCCATGATTAAGCAGAAAGTTGGTATAACACAGACTTCCTATAAAGTTAAAATTTCATCCTTCTGTTAACCACCTAGATGTTGGTCTAAAAAAGTCAAGTTAAAAATTAAAGAAGAAATTGAAAAGTTGTCGGCCACATATATTAAGTGACTAACTAATGTTGTACATGTAATAAAGAAGATGGTAAGCTAAGGGTTTGTGTTGACTTTAGGGACTTGAATGCTGCCACTCTCAAAGATGTGTATATGATTCTAATTGTTGACTCCTTAATTAATGCAACAATCATTCTTTTGTTTTCTTTTATGGATTACTTTTCAAGTTATAATCAAAATTTTATAACTGAGGACGATATCTCTAAAATGACCTTTAGATGTCTTGGATATAGGAAAATTTGAATGAATTATAATGCATTTTAACTTAAGAATGTGGGGGCCACTTATTAAAGGAACACGGATATATCTTTCATGATTTAACAGGTTGGATGTTAAAAGTTTAGATGATATTTTTGTTAAGTCCAAAAGGATTATAGACCATATACCAAATTTGAGGGAAGCTTTCTAAAGGATAAGAAAACAAAAGTTGAAGTTAAACCCATTAAAGTGTGCTTTTGGAGTAAAAGCAAGAAACTTTCTGGGTTTCTTGATTCATTAAAGACAAATTAAATTGGTCAACAAAATGGAAAAGGGCAATTATTGAAGCAAAATCACGTCAAAATAAGAAATAACTTTAAAGGTTTTTAGGCTAAGTAAATTGTGTCAGAAGATTTATCGCTAACTTGGCTAGTTAAAACAAAGAATTCTTGGACCTCTTAAATTTGAAATTTTTTGAGGAATTATGTTAAGAAGAAAGGCATCAAGTGACATTTGATAAGATTAAAGAATACTTGACTAAGCCTTTAGTGTTGATGTCACCTCGGAAGGGAATACCTTTGAAGTTACACATTTCTATTTCAGAGGAATCTATTTGGTGCTTAATGGCCCAAAATAATGAGGTAGATTATAAGCAAGCTATTTATTATTTAAATAGAAATCTAACACCGACACGAAAAAAAAAATGTCACTATTATGAAATTATGTTTGGCGTTATATTTTGCTTACTCAAAATTAAGACATTATTTTCTTTAAAATCAAATTATGTGGTTTCATAAACTGATTTGATGAAATATATGTTTAACAAACAAATTATTTTGGGAAACATTAAAAAGTGACTCTTTACACTTATAGGTTTTAACCTAGTTTATCATCCTCAAAAGTTAGTAAAGGTTCATGTGTTGGTTGACTTCCTAGTAAGCCACCTAATGGCAAAAATTTAACGAGATCTGAAGTTTTTAGTGTTTATATGTCAAAGAAAACTTTAGGAGTTGAAATTTTATGGTTGTAGCATAGTGAAATCAACTAGTGTTAGATTAGTCATTACTTCACCAAATGAAACAAAAACTCTTCTTCCTTTCAAAATGGACCTTCCATACATTAATAATTAGGCTGAATATAAGGGCCTAATAATAAGGATGGAACTAATGGTAGATCTTGGAGCCAAAGAAGTCCTCATTATAAGAGATTCTAAGTTGGTATTATGGGAAGTAGTAGGAGAATATAGCATATAAGTTTAAATTTATCGCCTTATTGTACCACTGCTATTCAGTTACTACAATTCTTTAATAAGGTAGAATTCCAACATATTCCTCGAAAAGAGAATTGGGAGGTAAATGAACATTATCAAATTGCCTATAGGTTAAGGACGTCTAAGGAGCTGGTTCATAAATGTGTAGTTATATAATGAAAATCTCATTTGTCTATCTTTAAAAGCGGGATTTCCTTAGAAATTTTTCAATAACAATAAAGAAATCGTTCAGAATTGGAGGGATTAAATTAAAAATTTTTTAAAGTAACCCAATAAAAAGGTGCCTCATAAAGTTAAATTGCAAGTAGTTAACTTTGTACTGATTGAGGGAATCATATTTAGACAAGGTAGTGATGGACTTCTTTTAAGAAGCCTTAGGGTGCCTGAGACATTGACAGTAAAGAAGCAAGTTTATAAATTCGCTCATCCATCTAGAATTAAGATAAGATGGATTATGAAGCATCATGGCTACTACCGACCTTCATTATTAAAGGAATGTATATCCTATATAAAAGGGTGCCAACAATGCTAGAAGTATGGAAGAATACAACAAGCTTCTAAGTTACATTATATCATTAAACCATGGTCATTTAGAGATTGGGCCATTGTTATTAAAAAGAATACCCACATTCCTTTAAAGCTAATAATTTTTTATTGGCAACGATTATTTTACTAAATGTATGGTGGCTCAACCGAATAAAAAAAGGTTGAACAAGCTGAGGTAGTGAAGTTCATTAAGGAAATTATTCATCAATTTGGAATTCCAAAATCAATAATGAGTGACTAAGGGACTATGTTTATTATTCAAAAAGTTCTACCAAGGAATATGCCATATAATTCCTGAAATTGACTCCTTATTATGCTTAAGCTAATGGATAAGTTGAGACATTAAAGAAAGTAGTCATGGAAATCCTAGACAAGATGTTAGAGGAGAATCCCAAAAATAAGGTAGATGTATTTCAAAGCCTAAGGATTTAATAAAAAGGATAGGCTTCAGAGCTTTATCACTACTTACAAAAACTCTCAAATGGTGTAAAAAAGGAGTTTTTGATAAATAGTTAAGCAAAAAGAAGCAAAAGGCTTGAAAATTTTTAGCCAATAGGGTCTTTTAGCAAGTTCTCAAAGGGGTTAAGTTGGTCAATTGATATGGACTTTAAAGGCAACAAAACATTAATAATATCCTTGATAGGTTTACTACATAGCTTATTGAAAGATGAAGGCTAAGAAAATGGAAGAATCTAGGGTCTATAAAAGGAAGGTCTTCTTTATCACTGAGTTTTGCGAAATAAGCGATTGTCCAGAATTGGATAAACTATACACTTAAATTAAACTTATAGAGAGGGAGATTGGACAAATAACTTCTTATATTGTTATAAAGGAATCCTTGAAAAATATATTCCATAGCAAAAAACCTACTCAAGGCTATTACTCTACAAAAAGATAGTGACTGTAAACTCGGTTTATTGTTTACTACACAGAAGACGAGTCTATTTAACAAGACCCAAACAAACTAAATATGCACTTTTTTAAGATATAATTTTTGGAAACAAAATAATATTGATCAGACTAGAGTAAGAAAAATATTTGAAGGTGTTGGGATCTAAATCAGAAGTTTCATTAACCAAATAAACAAAATAATCTCCAATAATGGAAAGTCAGTCTAATGGAAAACATCTTTAAAGGAAATAAAGGAATGGCTAAAAGGAAAAATAAAAGAATTGTAGGAAGGACTTTAGAATTTCAAGACAAAAAATATCAAATTGGGTTAGTACTCTAATGGATTCCTAGATAGAGTTATTAATTGAATAATTCCTAAGTGCTTCCAAGTAGAATAGTAAGAGGGGTAAAGTTTATCTACACATTTGACCCATTATCCCATATTCTTTGGCCATTATTTCAACAATTTCGAGGCTTATGATAAGGAAAATTCTAGTAGGAAGTTTGATTTACTTACCTCTCCTAGATATAGGAGATACAAATGAGGAGATCTAATAAATGGGGGGATTCCAATAGTCAAAAGTAATCCTTTTTTATGATCAAAATGTGGAATTCCCCCTTGAATGCTGGAAAAAGGAGATTTTGATGATGGAATTAGAAGAATGTTCATAAAGAGGTTTAAGGTGCAAAATTTTCTTCCCATAATCTAATAAAGGTTGGGAGAGGCTTGGCAGGAATAAAGACTACCTTGAGTCTTATAGCCTGCATGGAGAACAAAATTGAGAAAGAATGGTAAAATATTTAAATAAAAGACGAAGAGAAGTTGAAGGATTACATATGTCGCATTTAACTTGGTAGAGTTAATAGAGGATAAAGAAGATGGATGATGTGTAATAACTATAATAAAAGAAGAGATTACTAGGTTTTGTAGGAATTTGTAAAGAAAATAAGGAAGAGAGCTTAGAATTAGTGGAGAAGATGGAGATTGTTTGGAGTTTAAGATGGTAAAAGGTGAATAATAAGGGAAATTTATAATAAAATGAGTGAATTCTAGAGGAGCAGGAGGAATTTGAAATTCAAATAGAGCAAATGTTTTAGTTTTTGAAATAGGTTGAGAGTTAAGAGTTTTAGACACAAAACCACTAAGCTTAACATTATGTATGAAGGTTATCTTGGCATCATTTCCAAGCCTCTTTTTTGTAACTAGATTCTTTTTGGGTCATGAACTTCCCAAAACCATTGGACAATATTTGAGAATTTGATAAATAGCCATAGATTCATTTTTGTGGAAGTCTAGAAGGTCTTTGATACTATATATTTGGTTTGGTCAACCAAACTTATGGTGGGGCAATTATTGATAGCCTAAGTGGAATTAAGCTCATTTAACTCAAAGATTAAAAAGGCTAGTTGTTAGGATAGCCAAAAGTCAACTAGATTGCCTAGAAAATTTCTAGGCACTAAAATTAGTAAATAAGTCTAAGACTTGATAGTCAAATGGATTAAAAATAAGAGGAATGTATAATCAAGACATAAAGAAAAATTGGAAAATAGTTTGAATTTTAGTAGTTACAGGAAAACTGAACGAGGCAGTTGAAGCTGAGAGAGGTGTACAAGCACACCAGTAGGATAAAATATGGGGATGAATAGATTGAACATCCAACACAACAAAGGAAAGCTGAAACATTTCTGGGATGTGATGAAAGATGGTGTACTTACCCTCCTATGGAGCTTTTTAAAGCTAGAGCTACTGTTTAGTTCACAACCCTGGTAGGTTTCTTCTAGAGTAGAAGGCTTACATTCCGAGTGTTTCATGCCCGGGCAATAACGAGATGAAGTAATAAAGGGCTGGAAAAAACAATGTTAATAGAAGATGGACGTTGGATCCTTTCTTTTCAAATTTAATTTAGAAACTTGTTTAAATGAGATATTTGAGCAAGGCTCTTGGAATGTAGACTAGACATCCCATGTTTATTCAGAAATTGAAGCGAGGTGCTGAATGTGACATAACTAATATAGATATTCTCTCATCTGGATTAATTTTCACAATTTCCCCGTAGATTTCTGGAAAATTAAAGGACTAAGCTTCCTTTCTGGCTCCCTCGGAAAGCTAAAATTTATAGACTCTTAAACAGCTAATATAGAGAGGATTTGCTTTGCAAAAATATGTGTTGGAGTTAAGAAAAATTCTGAATTACTTTAGAGCATTCCAATAGATAGAGAAATGGTGAGGATTGATATCCCTATAACTTATCCATGGAAGCCTAACAATGTTAACAGAAAATGGAAAGCTACAAAAGTCTTTAAGATAGGAGGGTATGATGAACTCATAAGACTAGAGACCCTAGAAAATCTTCAAATCTCTAATATGGAGGGAAAGAGACATAAATAGAAACAATTGTACTAACTAAAGAAATGGAGGGTACTCAATGTGCAACTAACATGATCAATACATAGATGGTGCCTGAAACAAACTTGGGGAAATCTTCAGTACTGGTAGGGAATATATTGGATAACAAAGAAGTCAAGGATCTTGTTACTAATTCTAGGGGAAAATTAGCTAGAAGAAAAAGAAAAACAAGTTAAAAGGGGACCAACCCCCTGATGACAGTCCTTATATAGAATGTTAAAGGGTTAAATGGCCCTCTAAAAAGGTTAATTGTGAAGGAGGTCATTTTTTACAAGAAGCCTTATATAGTGGGGCTCCTTGAAACTAAAATAAAGTTACCTTAGATGCAATATTACCTTAAGCTTTTTGGGAGTAGAATGGAAAATCATTTTAACCCGTCTTTTTAATTACAATCTATACCTTTATAATTCAGACAATGTAAATGTCTAAGTAACATGTGAAAGTGACCAATTTTTACATTTAAAATGTCAAATTGATGGTTTGCATATAAAATCTGATTTGACTGTGACATATGCTGTTAATTTCTCATTTCAAAGGGAGAAATTATGAGAAGACCTCCAAGCTATTCAAGCTGGAATAATATATCCTTAGTTAATAGAAGGAGATTTCAACTGTACCCCATCGTCTCAGGAATCAGAAGGAGGTAAGAGGTGTAACTTAGGAACTTGTAGATAACTAACTAATGTGATCCAAAAGATTAACTTGGTGGATCTCAGCTTCACAGACAAATTATTCATCTGGACCAATAATTAGTAAGGAGACTTATATATCAAGAAAAAGCTAGATAGAGCTTTGGTTAATCAATTTTGGTTAAACCAATATTCGTAATCTTATGCGTGAAAATTTCTATTTTGGTCATTCTTATATGCATACAACTTTTTTCCTTTCAAAAAGTTTGGAGCTCCTTTTAGATTTTTCAATGGAATAACTCTTAAAGATGGTTTCTAAGAAACAATGCTTAACAGCTAGAATCCGAAAAAAGCTCAAACTTATTAAACTAGTTCTTAAGAGTTTTACTAGAGATTATATTAAAAGTGTTATTGAAACTAGGAACAAATTACGAGAGGCTTAGGAGAATTGTTACAATTTTCCTTATAACAATGCCTTCAAAGAAGTTGAAACTTAAAGGCTAATGGAACACCAAGAAGTTCAAAACCTGCACAAATCAATTTTAAAGTAAAAAGAAATGATTAACTGGCTAAGTGAGGGAGATGCCAACACCAAATTCTTTCCCTCTTCCTTATTAGCAAGAACAAATAGGAATAAGATTACTGAGCTCTAAGGTAAAATGGCAAACACTTTTTCTAATCAAAGTAAGCTGCAAGAACTAGCCAAGAATTTCTTTATTAATCTAATGGGGTTAGATGAATCCAATCATACAATTTTTAATTTGAATAGATTCTTTGATAGAACCATTAGTCAGGATCTGAAGGAAATTTTGGTGGCCCATTTCACACATTAAGAAGTCAAAGAAGTTTTATTCAATTTGGATCCCTCCAAAGGCCCAGGACTTGATGGGTTCTTTATTTTTTTATTTAGAAAACTTTGGATATCACAGGCAATCTCTTTACTGAAGCAATTTTAGAATTTTTTTCTTCCTCAAATATGCTAAAAGAAATGAATTATGCATACATCTGCCTCATTCCTAGAAAGCAGAATCCTTCTTCTATGGTGAATTATAGACCTATCTTATGAAGATGGCTTTGAAGGAAGCTATAAATCTAGCTTAAGGAGCTTTCATTACTGGGAGATCTATTGGAGATAATATCCTTCTAATCCAAGAGTTAATGAAACGTCACAATTTAGGAAGAGCCATCAGAAGCTGCTTATTTAAAGTTGATTTTTGTAAAGCTTTTGACACCATTAGATGGAGTTTCATTCAATCTTGTCTACTTGCACTTATATATCTAGATCAGTTTATTAAGTGGATTATAGTATCTATCACAGCTTCATCCTTCAGTATTCTAGTTAATGGAGCTCCTACTCAGTCTTTCGAGAATAATAAAGGAATTAGGCAAGGAGATCCCCTGTCCCCTTACCTATTCGCCTTAATGATGGAAGGGCTTTCTAGAATGTTTAACAAGCTCACTGCCTACAATGGTAGATTCCAATTTCACCACAAATGCAGAGAGCTCAAGATCACTCACTTGAGTTTTGCTGATGAACTAATGCTTTCAGTGCTAAAATCCTGCTGAAAATTTTGAATCTATTTACAGATTGGTCAAATTGAAATTTAATACGAATAAGAGCAACATGTTTATCTCTTTTGATGTGAGCATCCAAGCTATTTTGAGTATAAGCTTAGGATTTGGAATTCTTACTCCTACTTTTAAATATCTTGGCATCCCTATTACTTCTATTAAACTAAACATTTATGATAGGATTCCTCTCATTGAAGCGAACAAAGACAAAATCAATGCATGGAAGAACATGTTTTTATCCTTTGCAACCATGCTTAGTCTAATTAATTAAGTCCTTAACAGCTTGCATGTTCATTGGACTGCACTTTTTGTTACCAAGGAGAGTCATCAAAGAGATTGATAGAACCACCAAAACTTTCCTACAGCTGAGAAAAATAGATAATTCAAAGGGTGCAAAAGTCAAATGGGAGGAAATAACTAGTCCTGAGAGGCAAGGGGGATTGGGGATTATTCCCATATCTCTTATTCAAAAAGTACTATTAAGTAAAAGGATTTGGAGGCTACATATTGATAAGGGATCTTTACGGATCAAATGGATTGATGAATTCTATCTTAAAAACTAAAATTTTTGGCTGTTGCAAGTAAAATGGAACATTCTTAGAACGTTATCCATATGATGAACTTGAGGAACTTGTTATATCCCTAAATTAACATAAATTGGGAAATTGGGAAAACAGATGGTTTTGGTATGACAACTAGTCTGATCTAAGTCATCTCATATTAAGAAATGAAATCCTTCATTTGAGGAACAAAATCCCTAATAATGATAAAGTCTCTTCACTGATTTAGTATGGAGAATGGTCTTTAAATTTTAGAGGTTTGTGCTCTTTAGTAGCTTATTTACCTTAAATCCATCATTTACATAAGAAGGACAACATTGTTTGGACTTTAAATTACAAGGGGATCTTTGTAAATGAATCCTACTATAAAATCTATAGAACAAGCCTAGGAGATGTACCATAGTAAGAATTACCTTGGAAACAATCCTTGAACCCCAAAGCTTCATTAATCACTTAACTTATGATAAAGAACAAAATCAGAACAAAAGAGAGATGGTTTAGTATATACAATCCCATTTATGTTTTACACAAAGAAGTTGAGGAAGATAGGAAACATCTATTTTTCCTTTGTAGGTATTCCAAAGTTGTTTATATTAGAGTGATGTATATGTTAGTGGAGTACTGTCAGACATACGAATGGAATGGACTTTTTACCTTAGTCACCAAGAAACTAACTAACTCAAGCAGAATGTAGAACTCTTCAAGACTACTTTCACCACAACTATTTACTCAATATGAAAAGCAAGAAACAATAGATAATATAAAGGAGTTGACACTGGGAAGCATCAACTAGCTAACAACATCCTAAATTGGATTAGAGAGATTATGATAGCAAAAAATGTACCAAACAAACTCACTCCTAACATGAAATTTAGATGGAATCTTTACGTTTGGGTTGCTTGTAATGGTGGGAGGAAATTTCTTAAGAATATTTTTATATAATTTAGTAATTTAAAATTCATGCAATAAGAGTTTGGGCTTTAAATTGCATTAATCACTTTTTGCATTATTGTCTTATAAGTACATTTATTAAAACAAGACTTATTATTTATGCATAAATTTTATATTTATCATTTTTAGTCATAAAATGGCCAAACTACGATGATGAGGTGCACAAATAAATGAAAGGTCAATTATTCTTATTATTTAACAAAATGCTTATGAGTAAAGTGAGCGATAGATTGTTATTTACTATTTTAGTATTTAATTCATCCAAAGGTGAGTTAAATTATTCTATGAGATAGTAAACATAATGAGAGTAGATTAATATTTTTTCAAATATATATGTACATCTAAAGATGATATTTGCTTTTGATTGAGAATATTTATTTACTTATAATTAATTGTAATTGGAATTTAAATTATGATAATTTATTGAAGTATTTACCCGAAGAGGAACTACAATATCCTTTTGATTATTTATTCTAAATCCAGAATGATATCATACATAATATAAGCATTTATTTATATTTTTTATAGTAGTTTCTTTTTATTTAGAAGCTTCATTTATTGTTGTTTTTGATGGTTTGAATTTCTCAAAATGATTAAACAAGTTAATTATTACTTAAGTGTTTTAGAACTTAAATTAGAACTATTAGAGAATCAATTTCCTACTCTTATGAGTGCAAATAATGAGGGAGAGAAGTGATTCCATAAGGCAAAAGATTGTTCTAATAAATTGAATCTAATATGTTTACAGGTGACTATTGCTAACAATATAAGAAAACTATTCCAAAAACGAATGGTGTAAGAGAATTCTTGAAGTTTATGGAAGAATGTTTTCATTCTACAGATAACTCACTTATTAAGACTATTATAATAGATCTCATAATTATAAAGCATATTAGGTCGCAGAGGTTATACGACCATATTATTGAGATGACTAACATTGCAATAAGGCTAAAGATATTAGGAATGACAGTGGATGACTCTTTTTATTACAATTCATTTTGAACTCATTACCTCATAAGTATGGACTTTTTCAAATTAACTATAATGTTATGAAGGAAAAGTGGAATATTAATGAATTATCTAGTAAGCATACCTAAAAGGAGCAACAAAAACAAAGGAGTAATTTTGTCAACCTATTGCATCAAGAAGCTAGTAAAGGACTGAATGTAAAATATAAAAAATTTAAGAAGAAGAAGTTGTCTTTTATGCTATACAAGTGAATCAAAATAAACAAAGGGTAGAGAAATGTAAGTTCTGTAAGAAAGTTGGACATTAGCAGAAAGATCACTCAAAATGTAAGGCTTGGTTCCAAAAGAAAGACAAACATTATGTTTCTGTATGTTTTAAATCAAACTTATACAAAGTTCCTCTTAGTTCATAGTGGCTTAATAATTGTGCTACTACTTATTTTTATAATATAAAGCAGAAATTTCTTAATATCTAAATTATAAATCCAAATGAGAATTTTCTCTTTATTGAGAATCGTATGAAGGCTCCAAATGAAGGAATATTGACTTATCATTTAATCTTGAATTATAGTCTTCAACTAGACCTTTTAGAAACTCTTTATGTACCTCTAATTTCTAAGAACCTAGTTTTCATTTCAAAACTTGTTATTATTAAGTTTAAAAGAGATTTTGGACATGAATGTTTCAATTTATTTGAGAATACTTTTTTTATTGGTTATGTTGTTCTTGCTGATGGTTTATATAATTATAAGTTGAAGGTAGATAATGAATTTATTGAACGTCTACTTTTTGTTCATGGAAATGTTGGATTTAAACATAATTGAACAAAAAATCTACTTACTAGTGGTATAAACACTTGAGCTATGTATCTAAATAAAGGTTAAAAAGAATAGTAAAGAATGAGATTCTTTCAAATCTATATTTTACTAATTTAAGTATATGTGTAGATTGCATTAAGGGAAACAAATCAAACATAATAAGAAAGGAGTCATAAAAAACACTTAGGTTATTGAAATTATACATAATAATATTTGGAGAAATTTTGATGTTCCATCTTTTGACGGAGAAAAATATTTCATTATCTTTTTTAGTAATTTCTCATGAAACATCAAAATTTCTCAAGTAGCACTTGCCTTTGAGCTCTACATTATTGAGATTAAAAGGCAATTATACAAAACGATGAAAGATTTAACAGAAGGGGTGCTATGAAAAATATAACAAGTCAGAACAATGTCGATGTATATTTGCAAAGTTCTTTGAAAGATATAGCATAGTGAACAGTATATTACCTTTAACAAAATAGTATGTCAAAAAGGCATAATAGAACATTGATGGATATACTTAAGAGTATAAAAAGTAACTCCTTACAACCTAAATCATTGTAGTCATATGCCTTAAAAACTACCATGTATTCATTAAACAAAATCCTTGGTAAGGTGGTTCTAAAACCTCCTTTTAAACTATGAACTAGAAGGAGACTTAGTTTGAGACATTTATGTGTTTGGGTATACCTAACAAAGACAAGGATCTATAATCCACATGAAAGGAAATTAGATTCTCAAAGGGTTAATGGTTACTTTATAGTAGCCTAAAGAAATATAAAGGATTTAGGTGTTATTTTCTAAATCATAGTCTTAGAATTATGGAAACTGGAAATGATAGATTGATTGAGAATAGTGAATTTAGTAGGAGTAATGAATGACAAAATATGCATATCAAAGAAGTAAGGGTAATTGTTTTTGTATCAGTAAAGGCTTATTTATCCATAATCATTCCAAATATTGTTCCAGTAATCAATAAAAATTTAGATAGTATTGAATAATATTTGAATGAAGGTAGACATGTGTAAGAAACTAACTCATAACCCCATTGTACATGAACCACAAGAAATAATAAGTTTGACTAGATCTTAAAGAGAAAGAAAGTCAACTATTTTGAGAAATTATATGGCTTATTTATAAAGGTCAGATGGCAATATTAGAATCAATAAAGATCTAACTTCATTTTCACAAGCCATTAAATATTCAACATTTAAAAATTGGATCAATTTCATGAAAGATGAATTAAAATCCATAAAAGACAACAAAATTTTGGACCTGGTTGAATTGCCAGAAGGTTCTTGGTTAATAAGGTGTAAATGGGTATCTAAAACCAACTACAACTCAAATGGCAATATTGAACAATATAAGAGTAGACTTGTTGCTAAGGGTTATATTTAGAAAGTTGGTAACAAAATATAAAGAGACATTTTCACCTATCTCAAAGAAAGACTCATTAAGGATTATAATGGCATCGATTGCTCAACATGATTTAGAGTTACTCCAAATGGATATGAAGACAGTCTTTCTTAAAGGGGCTATTAAAGAGGATGTCATTATGTACCAACTTGAAGGTTTCTCAACAAAAGGTCAAATGATGTGTAAACTTAAGAAACCAACATATGAACTTAAGCAAGTTTCTCGACAATGATATCCTAAGTTTAATGATAAACATTGTTAATCGATGTATATATTGAACGTTCAAAGGTACTTGATAGTAAAAAATCTACATTTAGTTACATGTTTCTTTTAGTGAATTGAGCAATATCATAAAAGAGTAATAAATAATCTATTATCACTTCATCCACTGTGGAACGAGAGTTTGTAGGATGTTTTGAAGCCACAATTCATGCAATACGGTTGCCAAATTTTATTTTACCAAGCTACTGAAAATTTATTTTGATTCCATAGCATTTTTCTCCTAGAGTGAAAAAAAATCAAAAGGTGTTAGATATATGGAATTGAAGTATTTTTACCGTTTTATGGATATTCAATGTAATCTACCTTTCAACTTAATAATTAAGTTCTTATACACCTTATTAATTTTATGAGTTTGACTTGATAAAACACTAAGATGAGGATGATGTATTATAAATTGTAATATGCTAAACGTATTTAGTTTTCTACTAAATAAGAAAAAGAGGAATGCCTTATGAAATTGTGACTTATTAAACTTATAATTAGGTGATTGACAATGCATGGTTTTTATTAAAAGAAATATGTGACTTGATTGATTATAAACTTCTAAATACTTTCTTGTAAGATGATAAGTTTTTACTATGAGTAAGTTTTTAATAATATTATAAGTTGGGCTTTATGCACTTTCTTGTAATGTTTAGAAATCAACAAAATATAAAAGAGTCCATAAGGGCTTACTGTTGAATTCAAATATAAAAAAGCAATTACAAATATATATAATGTGATTTTGGTATCCGTTAACGTCAACATATGTTTTCGTTATTAGAGTGGTATCAAAGCTTTGTGAGATCCATCAGGTCTTAGGTTCGAATCGTTGCCTTCGAATTGACATTATGCGGTATCGAGTACCCCAATATATATCTGTGTGTGTGTGTGTGTGTGTGTGTGTGTGTGTGACATTTGCCTTCATCTTTTTCGCAGCCAATATAATCAAATCCTTTAATTTTGATTTTGGTTGATTAAAAATAATATAATTCATATTTTGATCATGTTTGTAGAATAACTTAATATAAAATTCATTTTTCTTTTACAAAAGTCAATCCCGGCTGAAATAAAAAATATATTTATTAGAAATAACAGTCTTAATCAAGTCAACCTTAATTTAAGTTGATCGGGCCAAATTCTTTGACCTAACCGGCTTAGGCTTGACACGGCCAGGCCTGCCATTACAAAGTCCTCGAGTAAGCCGAATCTTATTACTTTCCCTTCCCGCCAAAACCAGGAGCCAGACAATCTTCGCGCCACAAAGCCCTCCGAGTCCCACGCTAGTTAGATACATAAACAAACTCACCACATTCAACTAATCGAAATCAAATCTCTCGCCATGAAAATCCGTACACTGAAGCTCCGAGAAGCCCACAGGTCAACTGCCAATGGAAGCTACTGTTCCGTACTGTGGGATCAACAGGCTCACCACCTGGTGACGGCCTCATCCTCCGACCAAACCATCGCCATACACGACCCTCTCCTCCCCTCAAATCCACCCAGGATGCTCCGCCACCATCGTGACGGCGTAACGGCGCTTTCCATTAGCCCCAACTCCACTTGCCTTGCTTCTGGCTCAATAGATCACTCTGTCAAGCTCTACAAGTTCCCTGGTAACCTTAATATTCACTCCTTTCAATTGTGTTATTCGCTATAGGGTCTTTTGGGAAAATAGTATTTAATTCATTTAAATTGGAACTTTATTGTAGTCCATCACATTGAATTGTTATGTTTAATTGTCTAATTGTTACGAATATGTTAATGCTAATCAGTATCCTGTAATTCTTCCGACAGGTGGCGAGTTTGAGACGAACATTACCAGATTCACTCTACCAATTCGCGTACTTTCATTCAATAAATCAGGAAGCATTTTGGCGGCTGCTGGTGACGATGAAGGCATTAAACTTATTAATACTGTTGATGGTTCGATTGCGAGGGTTCTGAAAGGACATAAAGGACCGGTTACCGGCTTAGATTTTGATCCTAAAAGTGAGTACTTAGCATCTGTTGATTCAATTGGAAATGTCATATTCTGGGAACTGCAGTCCGGGAGAATATTGCATGACCTGAAAGCTGTTGCTCCTAATACTATATCTGACACTTCTGTTATGAATGTCCTTTGCTGGAGTCCTGATGGGGAAACCTTGGCTGTCCCTGGTCTAAGAAATGATGTAGTGATGTATGACAGAGACACAGCTGAAAAGCTCTTTTCATTGAGGGGTGATCATGTGCAGCCTATATGCTTTTTGTCTTGGTCACCTAATGGCAAATACATGGCTACAACTGGTATGGATAGGCAGGTTTTGATATGGGATATCGATAAGAAACAGGATATTGACAGGCAGAAATTTGAAGATAGAATCTGTTGTATGGCATGGAAACCAGTTGGCAACGCGTTGGCTGTTATTGATGTCAAGGGAAAGTATGGTCTGTGGGAATCGGTTATTCCAACCTCAATGAGATCTCCTACTGAAGGGATTCCGAGCTTGCAATCACGGAACAGTAATGGGCTTCTTTTGTTTGAGGAAGAGGATGAGGAGCCTAATACATCTGGTAGTTTGAGTGATCTTGGTGAAGATGCACTAGATGAATCAGACCTAGCCGGCAGGAAGAGGTTGCGTAGACAGTTTAAATCCAATGATGATCAAGATGAGGACATGGACGATGATTGGAACTTGCTTCCAAAAAGTCAAATGCAGAAAAAAGGACACCGAACTCGCAAGGAAAATTTTGATGGTGGAAACAATAACCAAACAGGCACAGTTGTATCAGGTAGATCAAAAATGCAAGAGGCTTTTCAACCAGGTGCAACGCCTTTGCAGCTTGGGAAGAGACGCTTTTTGTGCTATAACATGCTTGGAACAATCACATCAATTGAACATGATGGTTGTTCCCATATAGAGGTGACGTGCATACATGCGTAACTTGCTTTCCTGTCTTTCCCTTTCTATATGTTTACAGATATGATTAGTTTTGATAAGATTATTGTGATTGGATCCAGCGCAGTTTCTGACTTTGCAGGTCCTTAATGAGCCTATTTCTTTAACTCTAGCTAACTTCTCCTTTTCCTATTTTTCCTCCTATACCACCTGGTAAACCAAAAGGGACCAGACCTTGGCAAGCGGACCGATTGAAGCATCTCAGATGCTTATTCAAAGACTTCTTGAATAGAAGTTCCTAAAGCGGATGGCACATGAAAGCTTTGCTTTTGAAATAGAGCTTCTTTTATTGTTTATAAACTCTTATTATCCATCATGAGATTGGTTAAGCTATGGATAGGCTAGCAGCTTTCTTAGCTTAGAAAAAGTTTAGTATCTTGGAATGATTGTCCTCAGCATGAAAAAACAATACAGAGTTCTCCCCTGTTGCTTGATGGTTACTTGTGCTTGGTATGCATGCAGATTGACTTTCATGACACTGGCAAAGGTCCACGTGTACCCTCAATGACTGATTATTTTGGTTTTACAATGGCTTCGTTGAACGAAAATGGGAGTGTTTTTGCAAATCCTTGCAAGGGTGAGAAGAACATGAGTACTCTCATGTATCGTCCATTCAGTAGCTGGGCCAACAACAGTGAGGTCAGAATGGCTCTTTGATGAATCTTTCATTCTTTTATTTGAAGTCCTACCTCTGCAAGTTCTTCATTTCCCTTTTTACGGAAGTGGATTTTTGTTTATTATTACACTTGATGCATGTGCAAGTTCAGTGGTCTATGCGGCTTGAAGGGGAAGAAGTTAAGGTTGTGGCACTTGGTACTGCTTGGGTTGCTGCAATTACTAATCTTAATTTTCTGCGCATCTATACAGAAGGTGGATTGCAGGTTTGTCTTATGGCCATGTAGTGGATGCAAAATATAAAAGCCGTTTACGTTTACTTATAACCCGATCTCTAAATGCAATACTTTGAATTTTCATTACTTGCATCTTATTGTCTCATTTAACTGTTTCAACAGTTAATGACAAATCTTAGGGACATAAAATTCTCTCTATTAGTGAAATCTAAAGATATTTGAAATGAAGAAAAATTAGGAAAGGAATAAGACTATGTGCATTTTTCTATACTGATATTATTTAAAAAAGAGTTGAGTATTTCCTTCCGTTTGATGTTGCATATGAATAAGCAAGCAGAAAGGACTGATTTGTCAATTGGACATTTTGCGATTCTTGTCTAAACGTGTTGGCATATGCATAAAGATTTTAGTTTTGCATGCTCTTGATGATTACATATCATGTGCTTATTTGCTATGACACATGTATTTCATTGCAGAGACATATTATCTCGCTTGACGGGCCTGTGGTGACTGCATCAGGGTTTAAAAATCAACTTGCCGTTGTAACCCATGCTTCTGATTGTCTTCCATCAAGTGATCAGGTCTGAAGTTTAATGAAATCCTAGTAATTTAAGATTCTGCAAACTGGTCCTTAGCTAGTCCCAGTCTTGACTTTACATAATTAAAGGACTGACAGCAATTTGATAAGATTGCTTGCAATCCAAAATCGCTTTCCTATTGCTAAATAAGTAGCTTAAATAGTTTCATTTTTGGTTGAGGTCACTTAACCTTGAAGGCAAACTTCAATGGCATATAGCTTGATCTTGCTTCATAATTTCTTTTCATCTTCTTTGCTGAAAAAGGCTTTCTGATATCATCTCTTGCCAAGTCATGCAGATTCTGGAGTTCAGGGTGTTTGACATATCTGATGGCACCCAGCCACTTAGAGGACGTCTTCCATTATCTCCGGGGTCACTTCTGACGTGGCTTGGGTTTACTGAAGATGGTCAGTTAAGCTCATACGACTCTAAGGTATGCAATTTATACTCCCTCCTCACTAAAGTTATGTCTTTTTAGCATTAGTCCTGTTGTGTCTGAGTTTGCAAAGAAATTTTGTAGGGTGTCTTGAGGGTGTTCACAAGCCATTATGGTGGCAGTTGGTTTCCACTCTTCAGGTTTGAAAATACTGATCTTCAGAAAGTAGATATTTTTTTGGTTGCTTGTTGACATTCCCTGTTATTGCTTCACAGCCAGAACTTATTAATAAATGTACTCAATTGTATAGTGCTAGTAAAGAACAGAAATCTGATGAAAACTATTGGGTGGTTGGACTCAATGCTACCAAGTTATTCTGTGTTGTTTGTAAGACTCCTGATCTGTTCCCACTGGTAAGATACCTTGCTAACATCAACTTATTCTGATAAAGATCTTTCCATGTGTTTGGGTTAACTTCTTATCTGTTCAGGTGATGCCCAAACCAGTTCTCACTCTACTAGATCTTTCATTCCCTCTTGCATCATCTGATTTGGGGGCAGATGCCCTAGAGAATGAGTTTATCCTGAACAGTATGCATCTCTCACAGGTTTGTTCGTCTTCCTTTCTCCAAAACATAACTTTTTCCTCCTTGCTTTAGTATATCAGACACAAGTTTTGATATCTTGCTCTCTCATTCTTGTTCATAAGGCTATTTTTTGAGAAATGAGAGCATTTTCATTGCCAGTAAACAGGCTTTGCTTCTGGTTTCTTTCCTTTCAACATTTTGTATTGGTATTTTTCAGTAATCCAGTAGTGGCTAATCTTGTTGCATTTTCTTCAGATCCATAGAGAAATAGAAGAAGTGGCAAGTGCTGGTAGGGATTCTTCTACACTGGATGATGAGGCTTTTAATATAGAGACAGCTCAAGATAGATGTATTCTAAGGCTGATTGCATCTTGTTGCAATGGTTAGTTTTTTTTTTTTCTCAATAAACTGTCATTTAATCTTTAATTTGGACATTCTTTCTAGAATAAGAACATATTTTGAGCTCTATGTTTGCTTTGGGGAATGTTCCAGGTGATAAGCTGGTGAGGGCTACGGAACTTGTGAAGCTTTTATCATTAGAGAAATCACTCAAAGGGGCAATAAAGCTTGTGACTGCACTGAAGCTGCCCAACTTAGCTGAGCGATTTAACAATATATTGGAGGTGAACTTTCTACTCTGAATGCAGTTTTCAATGTCAGTCTTACATGTATTTTGAAATATTAATCTTGTACCTTGCTGCACATCAGGAAAGACTTCTTACTAGTGAGTCCAAGGGGACTCCATGTACCAGTCTTTTGAACTCAGATGCTGGCAATTCCCTCATAGCTGATGTAGGAGTCAACAAGAGTTTGACTGATTCTAGAAGTGAAAAATTAGAACTTGGGATTCAATTGAAGCCATTGCCTTTGACTGGAAGTCGTGGAATGTCTGAACCTGGGATTACATTGTCATTACCAAAACTGTCTGCCCCCTTATTCACCAAAAAAATAAAAAACAGTGAAAAGGAAAAAACTGACCAGGACCAAATAGTGAAACTTGAGAGTGGTACCAAGCTGGTGCATTCAGCGAAGGTTGATAATGGTGGAAATGTGAACAGTACAGAAGGGAAGATTGTAGGCCAGGTGCTGAAGTTGCACTCTCAGCATCCCCTGAATCCATTTTCTAAGACATCAAACAATGAAGAAATTATGAATAAAGAAGATATGAGTCAGCAAAACTTCCAGCGAGCTTCTAATCCATTTAAGAAGTCACCAAGGTGAGCCTGATACAATCAGTTGCTATCGAAAGTCACCAAATTGGAATTCTCAAACATGATCAAGTGCAGGTTGAAGTTGGAGGGGTTCATGCTAGATGACTATGAATGGCCTAGGCTACGCTGTACTCAGTACCTGCAGAAAACATCTGCTACTAATTATTCAGGCGTTACATACGGGACAATTGTATGGAATAGGAGCAGGTTTTCATTACCCTAACCATCCTGGTGGAGGAATTATGCCATTGATCTATAAAGGAATGCATTGCTGGCTGAAGCAAGAATCGTAGTGTAACACTTGGGAACTAGGCAATGAAATGAAACGTTACTTATGAATAATTTGTTCATATATTTTAACTCCAAGTCGCTAGTTCCATTAACTCGGTAGTAAGAGGATTCAGTTTGTATGTTAGGAAACCATTGTTAGATGTCTACCAGATGATATGTTCATTCCTTCTCATCTTTGGTATTCGCAGTCTGTTCCAATGTGAAAAATGATGCTCATTTTCCTCTGAGATGTTTTCTTTTTGTAGAAAAAGAGTACGACAAAAGGGTTAAAATTGACTACAAGGCTTTTGTCAAAGTTTAATACAAAAAGTTTTGAATTCAAATATTTAAGAATGTTCAAATTAAATCTCATCGTTTTGAGATAATCCCAACAAACTAATAATGTTGTTAATTTTTTCTAACCTTGAGTTATATATTTATTTAGTTTGTTCTTTATCCAATAGGCGTTAAAGCTAAGAAATGGGGTCTATTTTAAATTTTTTACTTTAGTATTGGGTCCCAAATATCCTGCACGCACGTTTGCGCTCCCCAAATGGGCCTATTTCATCCCTTTCTTCTCTGCTTTATCTATCCCTCTCTATTCGTCTCGTTTTCAAATGCGAGTTGTTTGCTCTTCCTCTTTATTTAAGCGCATGAAATCCTTTGTGCCATTTATAGTGTTTAATTATTTATCATTTAATTTTATTCACATATTTATGTAAACTCTATATAAATACGTAGATAAGATTTAAAAAAATAGGGTAAGAATTAATTTACGAAAATATAGAATCTGTTATACTGTTCTGTATTTAAGTGGGAGTTGTCTACTTATCTTTTTGGAAGGTAGCAAAATTTTTAATGTGGTCTTAACTTATTAATGTAGTGTTTGAGGAGCTTTTTATTGTAGGGACGTTTTGCCTAATGCTTTCGGTCTCAAATGATGCCCCAACTTATCCTGCATCGCAAGAGACAAAAAGAAACTTGTATTACATTAGATAACAACAAAAAATAATTTTTCATTGTTGCTTTATTTGTCGGCTTTGCTTTCTAAACACCTGTATTTTATGTAGATAACATTATTGATTTTATTTGCTTCTCATGCGGTAGTAAGTAATTCCATTAATTATCAACAACATATTTACCTGCAACCTATAAAATTGTTCATATTTCATCAATAAGAGCGTATATGTGAAATGAATACTCCCTTCTCTTGGTTGGTTTACTCACTCTTGGTGAACCGTCAATTAACCCAAAATGAGATGCAAATTGTTTTCTACGAACTCCATGGCATGTATCCTCATAAATAAATAGGAGTTACAAGAAATCAGAGTTACATTATCATGAAAATCAAATGCAACAAAGTAATTAAAGATACCCTTTATGGAGAAGTAAATTTTCTTTATCACCTTTTTTCTAAAAGCTTTTGCTACTTCCTGGAATGTGGATATCACCTTCCATGAATCTCTAAGCGCAAAAAGCCACAGCTAAGAAGGAAGTGATAAAGATGTTTATCGTCAATATGAATTTCTTGAATTTTCTGACTTAAAAACAAGAATTAGTCTTACCTTTCTTATAGGGTTCTGATATATAAAGTGTGCTTCTATATCTGAATGAAAGAAGCTTGCTTTCTGATATGAATTCAGATATTGTTAATTCATTATACTGAATCTATACAAAAATCAAGAAGATTAGAGTTATTAAAGCTAGAAATGAAGTGTCAATGGTGAATCCTTTAAAGCTTGAAATTACTATAGAAGAAACTAACCAAAGACAAAATGGGTATGATTTACACCTTTTTGTTAAGCACGATCAATATAGGAAGTTTGGTTTATGGATCAATATTGAAAAACTTTGCAACATTTGTATCGATAGTCAACATCAAAGTGTTGGTTTATGCCCTACAGTCAATCGCTTTGATTGTATTTTAGTAACAAATTATTTAAAGGCATTATTTATCTTGAACATGTTTAGATGTATATGATAAAGTCCATGGAATAATTATACAATGCAAATGAAATTATAATGAGATTATAATTATGAGATTCATATTGCATTTATGTATTATTCCTAAATGTTCCTAGTC
>JAOTAY010000007.1:15794510-15810865 GCA_025629805.1 Erythroxylum baracoense
ACCGTCTTTCACATCAAAGATGCTCATAATGCTGCATTGATCATATCTCTAGTAGGTGGGTTCACTCCATTATAGAAAGTCTACAAAAGCAACTCCTTCGGTAGGTTGTGGTGTAGGCACTTCCTTTGCAGATCCTTGTATCTCTCCCATGCTTCATAAATTAACTCCCCGCCACCTTGTTGGAAATTGGTTATTTCCTTTATTATCTTCGTGGTCTTCGTCAGTGGGAAGTACTTGACCAAAAAAGCACGCACAAGCTACTCCCACGTTGTGATATTAGCGGGACTCAGTGAATGATACCAGGCCTTTGCTCTATCTCTAAGTGTGAAAGGGAGCAACCTTATCCTATCAGTGTCCTCTAACATCTGGTGATATCAAAAAGTATCATAGATCTCGAGGAATTTCACGATGTGCACGTTAGGATCCTCATTTGCCAATCTGTAAAATTGGACGTTCTGCTGAAGCATATTCAGGGAGGCTGGCTTTACCTCGAATGAGGCCACTTGAACATACGACCTAGCCACTACTTGGTTTGATGGGTTTAACCCTGGCCTCATAAAGTCCACGAGGGTCCTCTACTGTCGTCCTTGATTAGCTTTTTGATCCATATTTTTCTAAAATTCCTCGGCCATTTGTGATTTTCCTAACCCTTCGTCTTCCTCTCTTTGAGCTTTCCTAAGGGTTCGTTCTAATCGTGTGATATCTGAATCTATTGTCTCTGCTACACGACTCGAACCTCTCATGACTTGTGTTCATGCAACAGCATGCTTCCTAAAATGAACGAAAGAAACGAAAAAAAAATGAAAAACTATTCTAATGCCTTAAACTATAGAACTAAATTGTCATCCCCGTTAACGGCGCCAAAAACTTATTCGTAAGGTTACACATGCTAAGTTTTAATATTTATTAACCTTGGTAAATTTTGCAAGCACACGGGTTGTTCGCATAGTACTTAAGGTATCGATCTCACGAAAAGGGAAGTCTAGTCCTAAAATCTAAGGTCGTGCTAAAGTACAATAATTCAAAATGAATAACTAATATAGAAAATAAACCAATCAAATAATTAATTTCAAGAATTGAATTGCAGAAATTTAAACAAGATAAAAAGTCACAAATACCAATCCCAAAACCAACCTAGAAACCATCAAGTGAGAGAAAGGGGGTTTTAATCTAAAATTAATGAAAACCTAATCAGTTGTGCAATTAGTGAATTAAGGGTTTAGACGGTCCTAGGGTGAATTACTTTCTCTCGAGTTATAATTCTTAACCCTAATTGATAATCCTTAATTTAAATTATGAAATTGTGATCTCTCGATTCACAATTGACCCAAAACCTAAATTAGTTCTAAATTATCTAATAACCTACCGGGAACCTATGCTCAATCTCTCGTTACACGATTCTACCAGTTTGATTCAATTATTTACCTATCAAATCACCTAACTCTCGTTAGCCCAATATGATTATTTTCACTTGGCTTACCCTTTCAGTCTATTGCCAAGTTATTTAGAGTAGAATTAAATCAATAAAAACACAATCAATCAAACTTTATTAATCTCAAAAATAAAAATCCCAAAGGTGAGTATAAACAAAAACTCAACATTCAACACAACCTATTCTCAACATCTATTTCAATTCTATATATGAATAAAATTGAAATAACCAAAAAATACGTTGGGAATGGAATTGCGGATGCATCGACAGTAGGAAACCACCTGTTCCAGGAAGTACGGCACGTCGAGCTTCTTCTCCGTGTTTCTCTTTCTTTGTCTCCTTTCTCAATCTCTTGATTTCTCTCTAGGGTTTCGGGAATTGGCTGACGCGAATGCTCTTTTCAATCTCTCCAAGACTACTGCATCTGTCTCATAATGATGTATTTATACTTTAGATGCTTTAGGTTAAAGTCGGGGTTGAAATGGATCGAAAAATCTTATGAAACTTAAAATTTTGCTTTAGCCCGACACAGGTCACGATCGTGATCCGTAGCCAGCGCCTAAACCTTTCTGTCACTATCATGCTTAAAGTGCATAATCATGACCTGGCTGCACTAGTTCGTCCCTCTCTGTCACAATCGTGAACTATGTTTTTAGCGCAAAACTCTTCGCAACTTCTCTGTTCTTTGTCGTTTACCCTAAAACACTAACAAACACATCAAGGTACATAAAAATATAACAATTAAGCTCAAAGACTCATACTAACCCATAAAAACAATTAAACACATAAACTAACATAATTAAACCATAAATACACACTCAACACTCAACGCTCAAATTCACACTAAATACATAACAAATTAAACCCTAAAACACAATGAAAATGACAACTATCAATAAGCTTGACATAACAAATTTGACTCCAAAAGTTTTAGCTATAATAGAACTTATGTCTGATGGGGATGTTCAACCTGATGTCGATGCGGGTCCTCATAGGGATGTTAAGCTTGATGAAGATGTTGTGCCCAATAAGGAGATTCGATGTCATAGGATCGTTAAGCTTAATGAGAATACTGAGCATGATGTCAATATGGGGGGGTGTTTAGCCCAATATTGATCTAAAGTTGATAAGGATTTAACTTGAGGAAGGTGTTATGCCTAATAAGAATATTTAACTTTATGGGAATGTTCAACTTGATGAGGATATTGAGCTTGATATTGATGTGTGGCTTAGCATGACACAGATGATGATAATTTAGTTGGTGGAGTTTCTTCATTTAATGGGTTAATTCTAGATGGCCACCAACTAGCAAAGATTGACTAAACTGATTATAAGAGTTTCCTTGATAGTAATGAATATCCTTGCAAATAGGGGTTTGGGGTCCTAATTAGAAGACTTGTTAGAAGTGTTAAGCATTAATTAGGTAGCAGAACATTAGAATGAACATTAGGTATAAAATTTGGCAATGTAAAACAATTCAAAGATGTTATTATTAATTATTTAGTAGCTATAGGATTTAATATCAAATAGAAAAAAATATGAGTATATGCAGATTATAGTTGGATGTAGTATTCAAGTGGGAGTGGCATGCAGCATGTGATAGTAGTGATAAATGTTTTAAAATCAAGATATTCAAATCCAAGTATATATATATGTTTCATGATAAACAAACGTAGAATGGTATCAACCAAGTTTTTGAATAGACATTTCAAAGGCATAATTCTAGAGAAGCCTAGTATAACCACAACTAAGATGATAGAAGAATGTAGGGAGAAGTTGAATATATTTGTGAATTCAACTATGTGTAGGGCTACCAATAGGTAGGGATGACAATCATGGCCTAACCTAGCCCAGCCCAAGTTTGGCCCGCATTGGCAGGGCCACGGGCCAAGACCCCTAGACCTGACTGAGCCATGGGCTTAGGTTGGGGCTATCTTGGCTCGTGACCCGATCGGAATGTGCAAAACGACGTCGTTTTGTCAAAAAATTTTAAAAAATAGTGTAGACAAGCCAGACTGGGACAAGTGCGATTGCCATCCCTACCAATAGTTAGTTACCGAAGGAGAGAGCATTAAACTATGCTTGTGAATATTCCATACTTTAATGTTATATCAATAGCTTGAAACTAGTTAATTCATATTCAAATGTAGAATTTCAATTATCAAGTAATTATGATGCCTCATTGTTGTAATTTAAAAGGTTATAGATTTGTTTTATAGTAATGAAAGGTGGTTGGAAATACTTAAGGCCCATACTTGGGATGCATGGTTACAATTTGAAGAATGAATTCCAAAGGCAATTAATCAGTGTAGTAGGCAGGGGCGGAGATGGAATACGCATCCTATAGCATTGATTATTATGGAAGTTCAAAATACTGATTCATGGAGTTAGTTCATATCATCAATATTAGCCGATTTAGAGTTAGATCAGGGAGATGGAGTTAGTGTAATATCTGGCATGCAAAAGGTACATACATTTTGTTGTTTGTTATATGATATAATATTTCCTTGTTAGATGTTTCTCATGCATCTAATATGCATGCTTCATTGTGTATATATGGATTAATAATACTTGTTGAGATTATGCTCCTTAATGCATGTCATAAAATGTGTGCCAAATATATTTATCATAATTGACATGCGTATTGGAGTGGAAAATACTTAAGGCCATAATTTTAGGCATGTGCATGTTCAATATATGTTGAAGATTTCAATGAACAACTAAAAAGGCTCGAAAAAATTAGGCCTAGATGTACTTCTATTTTGTTTAAATATCTAAAGAAGGTTTGGACTAGATCATATCATTCATTCAAGTCAAAGTGTTAAATTTTTGATAATAATATGAATGAGACTTTTAATTTATAGATACTATCATCAAAGGACAGACCAATGATTAGTATATTAGAGACCATTAGGACAATGATTATGAAGAGATATGCTGAAAGGAGGGTATATGCATGAAATCAGATTTGGCACTTGCAGTGGCCAAAGGTTGAAAAATATAAGGAGGCAATGCAATAGAGGATTGTATGGAATGAGGATGAAGCATATGAGGTGAATAAAGGAGATAAGAAGTACATTGTTAGAGTAGGAAGAGATAGGACTTGTAGTTGTAGAGTATGAGACCTATATGGTTATCCTTGAGAAAATTAAAAAATATCAATGTGATTAATCACCCTAAAAAAAGATTTGAGGCATTTGTCAATGACTACTATAAGAAGAACATCTTTCTAAAGGTATATGGTAAAACGTTGTACCCTATTCAGGGGTTAAAATTTTTCCTAGAAAATAATTATGAGCAGATTCATCCACTAGTTAAGAGGGTGATGCTAAGAAGAACAAAACAGAAGGAGAGATAAGAATGAATTGACTAAAGTGCTTAGTGTAAGCAAACTATCATAAAGGGGTCAAGCGTAAAAATGTAAGAAATTTGAAACCTCTAGACGCAACAACAAAAGGTGTAATATAATAAGACTAGCCAATGTAAGTAATTACTAGTTTGCCATTATGTTTTTTTGTAGTTTTCAATGTTAACATTATGTATATATAGATTTCAATAACTTTAATAGAAGGGCCAACGTTTAGAAAAGCATTAGCAAGACCAACATTAATAGATACATGTTTACAAGCAAACTTGCATTGAAAACATGTCAATTAATAAAAAATGTATGTCTACTCAACAAAGCATAAATGCAAGTTTAATAAGTAATTAATTACTTATATTTGTTGTCACTACTAAAAGAGTCAACATATGAATATTCAACATGACATCCATAGGTTGTTTCACATGTTACTAATCCTAAAACAATGATTAAATAAAAATTTGGACATGAAAATGTTAGATCCTTCAAGTTGTCTTTTGAATGAAGAGGCCTTATGTTCAAAGGTAAATCTAGCATCACTTGAAGACAATTTCAAGCTATAATAAGTAAGAAAAGAGCAAAAATTGAAAGCAGTAAAACTTGACCTCTAAACATGTTTATTTTATACTTTATGTTTCGTTTGTTTTGGCAATCGATGCTAGCATTAAATTCATGCAATTTCTGTGTATTACAAAAATTTAATCTCTTTTCTAGTGATATTAGTGCTAAAAATGAATTCATTTGTGTGGTTGTAAATATGTCTAAATTGTCCTACTCTATTTTAAATGATTTATGACATTACAAAGCGATTGAAATCTTTAACACTTGGTACTTATTGACTGTTAAGTTTTGTGTTTTGAAATATAAAATACATTTAACGTAATGGCGATTGGACATAATTGTGCTTGGGATGTTAATTGGCATAATTGTTACATAATGTCAATTTACAAAGTGCTAAATTGTGAATGATGTATTTTCCTAAACCAGCCTCATCAATTGCCTTTAACTCCTATTAAAAGATATTCCAATTACAAACTTTAAGGATAAGATATTAAAACTCGTAAATAAATTAGAGCAATGTAATGGCAACTTTTAGATATTGGATATTAGAACTTATAAATAAATATTTTACCAATTTAAATAACTTCAACCTTTAGTTCAATTTTTTAGTCTCATATATCTCTTCTTCGTTTTTTCCAAGAAACTTAAAAATTAAAATTTTCTTTACAAATATTTGAATATATGAGGATCGAACTAAATCTATTCTTCAACCAAATAAAATGTAAATAATGAAATCAAATTTTAAATAAATCTTCACTTACTTTTACTTCAATTAAGTTCATCTTAATGAACGAATAATTTCATATAATAACATCCATAATAGTCAATCCTTTTACTTCAATTAAATTCACCTTATTGAATGAATAATTTCACACAATTACATCCATAATAGTCAACTTGATAATTATACACGAATATATGGAGATCGAACTAATTTTTTTTTCAACCATATAAAAGAAGAACAATTAAACTATAGTTGAAATAAAGCTTACAATTACATTGAATAACATCAACATCAACATCAACATCAACATCAACATCAACCTCAACCTCAACCTCAACTTTTTATTCTATTTAATTAACATTTCAATATGTTGCTTCAAAATTTTAATTTGGTCATCAAGTTCCTTTGTTTGATCTACATTGCTCTTTAATTTAACCTCCTTTTTTTTCTAGTACATATATATCTTTCCTTAATTTTTGAATAAAATAGACATTTTTGTTAGGAAATTCTCTTCATACCATTAGAAAAATTTATAATCACCAGCTGGGTAATTAAAGCACCCTAAAAATCTTCTCCTAAGATTATTATTACTCTGTAAAGTCATTAAAGAAACTTTTAGCCCACATATACAAATCACTTTTGGCCTTTTATTATAGGTAGAACTGCTAGACTCTATAAATTCCATTAGCAAAATTTCGTAAATTTTTGTTAGAGCAACAATTTAAATCAACTTTATACATTAGAAAACACTATCATTATTGAAATAATAAGTTAAATAAAATTTATACATTAATTCACTATCATTATTGAAATAAACTTTATATCATTATTAAAACCAATTATATGTGATGAAAATGCAATACAGGAAACATAATCAAAATCTATACAAGGACACCTGAAGTTAAATAGTTATCAACATCCTTGATACAAAAATTAAACCTTCCCAATCGAAAGGAAGAGGAAGCCACACTAAATGAGGAGTGGGGTGGTGATGTTCATTCCAATTCCCTTGTTACATGTTACTCCACTCATATAACCATCAATTAATCGATCTTTTGTGTGTGTAACAAAAAAGAAAAAAAAATCTTACAATGAACAAATAGAATGAGTAGAGAAATTTTCAAGCCTATGAAACCATAATTGAAATAAGACTTACAATTATGAATTGAGAATATCATTTGGAGGTATAAAAAACAAAGAGAAGATGGCATGTTAATTAACATTACAAATATATCTCATATACAATTCCTTCCCACCTTTATTCATTTATGAAATAAAAACATACAAATCGACTTCTTTTTATAATTTCCTCACATATGAACTAGTTTGTGGTCAACAAAAACTAAAGATATAAGAAGCTAAGAAGAAATATGCATCCAATCAACCTCCACGCGCCAAACATATAGAAATGTGATCTCACTAATTGTATGGACCTTTTGCATTTCTCATTGCAAAAAATATAGAAACCATTAAAAATTAGAGCTTTAACTGTGATGAAGAAGAGGAAAATAATATAAATTTAAAATTTTAGTTACTTGCCAACCAGAGAAACAAATACAATGAGCAGAGAAGAAGAACATGAGATGAGATGATTAGAGAAGAGAGAAAATAATAGCTTACTAACTCCCAATTGAACACAAGATGAGCAAAGGAGATGAGCAAACAACTTCCAATTCAATACGAGGCGAGCACAAAGGGAAAGGAGGAATAGAACGAGTAAGAGAAGAAGAGGGATGAAATAGGTTTTAAAATTATTGGCAGGCTAACTAATTTTAAACATCAACCCACTACAAAAATCTTGGAATTGGTTAGAAATAAGCTATTATTCTCTACACCTATTAATAAGTGAATTACATGTTAAAAAGAAACTAGACCAACGAACTGAAATGTTCAATTAATCAATGTTTTGAAAGAAAAGTGATTATAGTGAATTGGATTCAGTTGCTTGAGAATGGAATAAAAGAAACTATCCCCACCAACTAACCACAATTAAGAAACCACCTCCAATTTTTAATATCATTTATTTATTTATTTCAGCTAAAATCCCAAATTGGGACTTAACCTTTTTTAGTTTGATCAGTTTGGGACTTAAAACTTGTAACTTGCTCATAGGAGGTCTAAAATTTCACGAATTTGCTTAATTTAAGACTTTTATAGATGAAAATTAGGGCCTATTTTACGCGTGTCGTTACATGCAGGTCAGTTAGTCTTTGGCCACGGGTTAGTTAGTCTTTAGCCATTTGTCGTTCGTATTATCTTGTTATCGGCTTCCTGCAACTTTATTCAGGTCGTAGCGTCAATATTCTATATAGCTAAAATTCGTTTCTTCTTGCATAATCTGACACATCTTGTTGGAGGGTGGGGGAGGGGTTGTTAACTATAATTGGATGAAACATCTATATTGGGGTTTTATAATGTGCCATAATTGAGGTTTTAATGGTTTGAGTCCACGATTGGGTACCAATTTTTGCGTGGCTCTTTGTATGTTACGGACAGTAGTTTATGGATATAGATTTTAGGTTTGAAAGTTTCCCACTTATAATGATGTCTCAAATTGTCAGAAGAAGTGTTTCTTTATTCAGCCAGAAGGAAGAAAATTTAGATATATTACAATACATTAATTAAGTTTCTCAGTCAACTCTCACCTAATGCTATTTGATGTTTCTCATTTTTCTAATATTCTCTTCGTGATGCAGCATCTAAAGCTTGTTATTAATGGTAGACCTCAAAGAATGTCTACTGCCTCCAAAACGTGCTTTAGCAATGAACCTCAAAGAAGAATCTTATTGACCATCTTCCTCTGGACGTTAACCTTTCAAGGTGTGGATTTTTTGGGTCTAAAAAAGCGTGGCCAGGGTCTTCTGTCTAGGATTCGTGTTGATGCATCTGGAAACTCCCAAAATTTTGAGGTTGACAAGTTCACTATGATGCGTCGTTGTGATCTACCTACCGTGATCTATGCTTGCTTGATCCTTTGTTTGTTTACCTCTCAACAATTCTTGGTAGAGAGAAGGCTATTGTAGTAAACTTAGAGCATATTCAGTGTATAATAACAGCTGATGAGGTTTTGCTGCTCAATTCCCTTGATAGTTATGTGTTGTATTATGTTGTAGAGCTACAAAGAAGACTAACAAGCTTCAGAACAAAATGGTTGATTTAGGGTTGAAGAGAATAAATTTAAATGAAATTGAACTTTTTTCTTAAATTCCACTTGGCCTGGACAATAGCTTATATGTTCTGAACTTCCCACGGCTAAAGACTAACTGACCTGCGTGTAACAGTGCGTGTAAAATATGTCCTAATTTTTGTCCAAAAAAGTCTTAAATTGAACA
The DNA here is from genome assembly GCA_025629805.1 of Erythroxylum baracoense. Classification (NCBI taxonomy): domain Eukaryota; kingdom Viridiplantae; phylum Streptophyta; class Magnoliopsida; order Malpighiales; family Erythroxylaceae; genus Erythroxylum; species Erythroxylum baracoense. The sequence continues at coordinate 15,803,921 of JAOTAY010000007.1, forward strand.
TACTCGTGAAATTTTAGACCTTTTATGAGCAAGTTACAAGTTTAAGTCCCAAACTGATCAAACTCAAAAAGGTTAAGTTGCAATTTGAGCTTTTAGGCTATCTCCAACACATCTTCAAAATGGAGGAGAAGCACCAAAATGGAGGAGAAATCAAGTCCAATCCACCAACATTTTCTCCTTTATTTTGGAGAGATGTTATAGTGTCACTCCAAATTATTGTTCATTTTTTTAATTTTTCAGTTTTTGTTCTCTCTCAATCTTTTCTTTCTTGCTTTTTTCTTTCTTGCTTTTTTCTTTCTTTTTTCATGCATTCATTCTTTTTTAATTTTGTTATTTAAATAATATTCCAATATTTTCATTATATGTTTATTTAAGTAATTATAACTTTATAATAATTTTAAAGTTTAGTCTCATGTTTATAAATATTTTCATTATATTCTTATAACTTTATAATTATTTACTTATGAATAAATATTTTAAATAACAAGTTATAGATTAACAAACATTTTTATTATTTATTATTTATTAACAAAAAATATAACAACAATAATATTGTGAATAAAAAGATACGTGAAAAAGTAAAGTTGAGTTAATTTTATAAAGTAATTTTAATAATTATTAATGAAAAGTATTAAAAAAATATGTTAATAATATTCCTTTTTAGTGTTAAAAATAAAATTATAGATTAGAGTAAAAAGTACTATAACATCTCTAAAATAGAGAAAACTCTATTTTATTTTGAAAGAATGGATTGGAGAAGCCGTTAGCCACTTATTTATATATAGAAAACATACATGCAAGAGAGCCATTTATTTATGTAGAGTAAACATATATTCAAGAGAGATGCAATTTTATAATAGGGGCAATTACGTAAATTTGTTAATGTTTCCTTAACCCTGAAATATCCACGCTTTTCATTGCGAATTGCAAATTGCAAGGTATTATCGCATTTGGGGAAACAAAAAAGGAAAAAAGAATATAATTAGGCTTTTCACACTTCCTGTTGACAATGGCGAATGTCTCTTACCTTCACCGTCACCTTCGCCAACGCGACGTCGTCGTAGAATCCGATCACCGCGGCCACCGCCACCTAGAACCTTACTTTCCTAAAATATCTGCTTCTTCGTCCTCCTCCACGATCACCGCTCGCTCACCGACGGCCTCTATCTCCTGTTATCGACAATCCGAACCCTCGAATTTCAACTTTGGGCTAATCGACGACGATGAAGATATTTCGGATCCAGACTCCGTGGTTCTTAATGAACCGGATCTTCTAGAACGCGAGAACCAGGTCAGTTTCGTGATGGATCTGTTTCAACAGCGTGTTGAGCAATCTCATGTGGCTGGTTCCGATTCGATGCCCGAATTTGGTTCTCATTTTGGCTCCGATTCGACAAACGAATTGGGTTTTGGTGTGACTGAGGATGGTTGTGAACCGGGAATGGATGATTTGGAGCTCGACATGGAGTTAGGGTTTGGTTTAGATTGTCAGGAGAATTGTGGGTTCCAAAGTATAGAGCATGAAATTAACGATGATGATTACGGTGATGATGATTTTTTTGTTGAGAGAAGGGTTGCTGCTTTTGAATCTTGTGAGGCCGAGTCTACTGTTAGCGTTCGTGCGAGTGGGGTAGGGGATGTTGGATTTGAGTCCAATTCTGATTCGGAGCAGAATGAAAATTCTTTGAGTATGGACTTTCATTCAGGGGATGAGTATGGGTTGGATCATTTCAATGTCGCAGATGGTAATTATCATAATGATGATAATGATGAAGATGATGATGATGTGAGTGTTACTATTCCTTTTCGTTGGGATTCACTTCAATTGGATGACCGACGGGAAAACAATGAGGATTTTGAGTGGGAGGAAGTTGATGGTCGTGTTGATGAGAGAGAGGTGCTAAGCGTGTTTGTTGATGATGAGGAAGCATCAGTATCATTCTCCATTTCACCTATTATTTCTCCTGAGGATTTGGTGAGTGTAGAGAGGAGTGGAGGATTGGGCAACTTGGAGTGGCAGGTTTTATTGAACACAAACAATCTGGAATCGAATGCGGATGAGGAGCCGGACCGAAATGTTGAGCCTTATTTTGGTGTTCATGATGACTATATTTACACAGCAGAATATGAGATGCTGTTTGGACAGTTTGCAGAGAATGAAATCGCATTGATGGGTAGACCACCGGCTGCAAAATCTGTTGTTGAAACACTTCTGTCGGTTGTTTTGACAAAAGAGGATGTAGACAGTAATAATACTCTTTGTGCTGTTTGTAAGGATGATATTAACATTGGAGAAAGTGCGAAGCAGTTGCCATGCTCACATCGGTATCATGGGGAGTGCATTGTGCCATGGCTGGGAATCAGGAATACTTGCCCTGTTTGTCGCTATGAGCTGCCCACAGACGATGCCGATTATGAAAGGAAAAAAGCAGCACAAAGACCTGTAACTAGTGGTGGTTGACTTGACAGTAGCTCTATTGTTAAGGTTGATTTTTGAAGTTTGTCCAAGCATTAGGTTCTTAAAAATGTAGATATTGTTGTTGGATGAGTTGGTTTCTTTGTGTCAAGATAATAGGGTGCTTATTAATTTTCCCTCCTTAAATGACTGTCTGCCACTGCATTGTATGCTTGAGAATGATTTTTTTCCTGAATAATATTTGATGATTTGCATTGTTTTCTATGTAGTTTCTTCTGTAATCTTAACTGTCATAATGTTTGTAGTATTAGTCCCTGTTGTTGTTGGCCAGCATGTTGTTGCAAGACCAGAGAAGATATGATATTTGAATGACTTTATTTTCCCTAATATCTGGAATTACATTCAGGACTGCCATTTGAGTTTGCCTTGCAATTATTGAAGATGTCTCATAGTCTAATACGTAATGTGCCAAAACAATATAGGGACAAAGTCAAGTAGTTCGGACGACTTGACCATTTTTTCTTATGATATAATACTGAAATCCAGCTGAGCTACAACTTAAAGTCAGTTGTATGAACTTAGATTTTTCATTATAGTTACTAACATTCAGGACAAAAGGAACTAGGTTTATAGAGATGGGGTTGGGTATGGACCGTGTGGTGGCTGTTGAAGTTCTACATCTGAATCCTTGTGACATTTACACCTAGTGGGGAGGAAGAATGCATAATTTCGGCCTCTACTTTTCTCTCATTCAGATAATTTCTCTGCGATAAATTCCTGGCTGTGGGACACCATGGTTAGAAATTCCTGGCTGTGGGACACCATGGTTTACGGGCTCTTTGGGTTTGCTTTCTCAATTGTGTGCCTATAGACGGGGCTTTCAAAATCAGGCTTTTAGTCTTATGAGGGAGGGCGTACCTGACATAATGTGAATAGCCTCTCAAGTAATGATCTCTTCTTATTTTTTATAATAAAGGCATTGTTGTCATGTGCATTGTCAAAAGGAAAGATATGAGATACAAGCAACCACTGCAGGTCGGCATCCAACCAGAACCTATGTTGTATATATGCGGTGTTTTGGATAAAATAAGGTTGAGTGTTAGTTTTCAGTTTTAGAGGTGAAAAAGAATTGAGAGCAACTTTGTGTGTCACCAAACACTCTCCAAAGAAGGGAGTTACTAGAGAAAGAAAATGATGTCACCCAATAGAGGTCTAAGAATATTGACTGAACCACGAAGAAATGTGAGAGAGTTAACTGATTAAGATTAAGAAAGTACGTTAAAATGGAGAAATTCAGAGACAATGGAAAAAAGGCGTAATCGATCTTAGTGGCTTCAAAGAAAATGAAAGAAGGTTTTAAGGGTAGAAGGGAAAAAGATGAGAGGGGAAAAAAGTCTATTTAAAAAATAATTATATTGGTCTGCATACCAATTGAAGCATAATGATCGTACATTTAGAATGCTTTGTATCTCCGTAATAGGTCTCATTCTTCTACCTTTTCCTAGGAATGGCTGGCCATTTATAGTTATTACCTTGACACCAAAGAAGAGTTTGACCTAATGCTTTATTTCTAGCTTAGTTTATGCTTCACTAATAACCAAATAATTTTATTTGTAAATACTAAATAATTGTTTCTAGCACCTATTTTCTTCCCTATGAGTTATATTTTTAGTAAGAATGCTAGTTCTTATTGTTCATATGATATGATATGAACATACCACACCAATTTGTCATATATGGATGATGAGATTATGTTGATGCACAAGCAATTCAAATAGACTTATTGGAAGGTTTCATTGGCTTACATCTAGTAGGAATTGAACCTACTAATTCTCCAATTATGAGTAGGGTGCTTTAATTGTTTAGCTATAGATGCTTAACAGGGATCCTTGTACACAACCACCTATTCTCAAGTTTATTAATCAATATCTCTATCCAATTAAAATTCTTAAGCATGCATTATGTTATGTAAATTTTTATGAAAAGATTGACCCTAAAATTAGAAGATTTTATATAAGATTATCTCTAATACCCAATAAAATTCCAAATATTTAGGTCATGGTCAACTTACATATAGGTTCTCTCAAATCGGCCATAAATAAATTAATATCATATCTAATCACTAACATAAAATTTATAAATTAAGAATATTGAAAGATATTTCGACATAAATCTTACTTCATAAATAATATTGAATCAATCCTTACAAAGATAACACTAGGGTTCACCTTTTTAAAAATATAAAATAATCATCCATAAATCATTTTTTCACTAATAAATAAAAGACAAAAAAATAAAAGACAAAAAAGTAAAAATAATTCTACACGAAATCTTCTTATTCCATTCAATTTAAATCCTAAAATGTGCAACTAAGGGTTTATCTTGAGAACAAAATTTTGAAGGTATAGAAATAAGTTCATGTTTAGATCGTGTTTAGTCACGTGACAAATTCTCAATGAAACAAAATAAATCAATAGCATAAATAGGTAGAATATGGGTATATATTTGACCCATGTTATGAGTTTTACCTCTAAAAGTATACCAAAATTGCTCTAATATGACTCAAATATGGACAAAGTCATTTATTTTTCGTTGAGGAATTAAAAGGATACTTAAAAACACAATCAAATCCATAGTGAGTACCAATTCCTATAAAAAAATGAAAATTATCTAAAAATTATGATAAAAATGTAATCTAATTATCATTTATCAAATTCTCCCACACTTAAGCATTTATGTGCCCTTAAATAAATCAATTTTATCACTCTTAACTTAAATATGTGGCAACTCTAGGAATGAATTTAACAAATCAATTAGATCAATTAAGACTCTCAATTATTCATTCAATTGCAAAATTCATCAATTTACTAGGTATTTAGCTATTTGTATCAAGTAATAAATTAATTTAAGTAACTCCACAATTCTTCAAACTTTAACTTCCATAAAATTCAACTTAATATATAAAGTGAACATACATGATAAAGATAAGTCAACTTTCAAATATTTTCATAACCCTTTTTAAAAGAAAAACAAAACACTAACTTTAAAATAACATCGTCATCATCACTACCCAGTTTGAAATCTCGCCATGAAGCGGGATCTGGGGAGGTCTAATAGTACGCAACCTTACCCCTATATAGTAGAGAGGCTATTTCCAGTAGACCCACATGCAGATGTGACAGTAAAAAGTGATGCAGATGAAAACTGATATGGTCAGAGTGGAAGTAAATAAAATTAAATAAGTACATAAAGAAATAAAAAAAAAATATATATATATATAACTTTAAAATAACATATGAGCATTTAAAGGCTTATTTGAATAGTCATCTATCGTTTTGGTATGAAAGTAAACATTTTGTCATGAATACTCCTAGATATTAAATTAGGCTACTATTCCAAATAACTATAAACACTATTCTTTCACTTCAGTTTTTTTTACTTAATTTAAAGTTAGTAAAATGTATTTTCTTTCACTTCAGTTTTTTTTACTTAATTTGAAGTCAGTAAAATGTATTTATTTAATGCTCACTTATTTAAATTATTTTTTCAATGAGATAATTAAAATTCTTAAAAAGAATTGACTTCTAACTTAATTGTATGTCCAAAATATATAGAAACTATTAAAGTTAAAATCAAGTATCCATTTTTAAAATTAATGAAGCAAATTAGAATGAACTTGATTATACTCTTGACTATTTATCTAAACAAATCAAATCACTTCTAACAAATAAACTTGTAATGAATCATCTTTATCAATATTGTTTAAAAGTTAAAAATATTTCTAGAATTATTGTTAAGTCAAAAAGACTTTACGATGATTAATTTTGATAACAATCGAATAATAACAATGTTAGAAACAAATGAATGTTTTTGACAAGTGTGTTAAGTGTGTAGATAAAGTACAGAACACAGACGCAGAAGGAAACACAGACGCAAAGACCACACAGATGCAGACACAAAGTTAGTATAGACGCAAAATCGAAATACAGACGCAGACGCAGATGCGAAGTCAAAGTCAACATAGACGCAAAATCACAACACAGACGCAAAAACAACATAAACGTAGACACAGACGCAAAAACAAAACACAGACGCAGACGCAAAGTCAAGACACAGACGCAAAGTCAAGACGCAGACGCAGACGCAAAGGCAACACAGACGCAAAGAAGATATAGACGATATCATGAAGATACAGTAGCACATCAGACAGTTATTTAGTCAGAGTTAGTTACAGAACTCAACTAAAAGACGGTTATCAAGATTCAAGCAGCGGTTATCAAAGATCAAGAAGCAGTTATAGACGAAGGCTATAAATACTAGTCGTAGTCGAAGATGTTACAATGTTAGATAATCTTAGAAATCTTAGAGAAGTTAGATTTAGACAATCTGAGACAGGTTAGAAAATCTTACGATTTAGAAAAGAGAAATTATGTAGTGCGATACGAAAAGAGATAACATTACTGTAACAAAAGCTCACAATCTTTTTCTAGTGAGAGAAAGGAAAGGCTGATAGCTTGGAGAGGCTAAGA
>JAOTAY010000007.1:15828990-15845672 GCA_025629805.1 Erythroxylum baracoense
CTATGTATATTATGTAGGAGTAAGGCTGCGTACTATCAGACCTCCTCAGACATATATACAGTTTATCATCATCACCTAGTCCAAAATCCTGTAACAAAGAGGAGTCTGGGGAGGTCTGATAGTATGCAAGCTTACCTCTATATAATAAAGAGGTTGTTTTCGGTAGACTCACGTGTAAATGTAACAATAAAAAAGTGATGCAGATTATAAGAGTAGATATGAAAACTAATATGCTAAACGAGTAGGTAAATAAAATTTAAAAAGTAAATAAATAAATGAAAAAAATAAAACCAAATAAGATATCTGATTCAAGTTTAAGAGAAAAGATATATATATATATATATATATATATAAGACAAATATACTTAGAAAAGTAGAAAAGCTGTAAAGTTCTGTTCATACTTGCTATGCTGCAAACGTGTATATGTATATATATATATATATATATATATAAGACAAATATATTTAGAAAAACTGTAAAGTTATGTTCATACTTGCTATGCTGCAAATGTCTGCTCACCATTCTTCGAATTGTGCATGTCAATATTATGTAAGGATGATACTAATCTGCTCTGTATCTTTCTAATGATGTAATTAAACTTTGCTAATCATAATGTTGGCATGCAATTAGAAGCAACGCAATATTAAATGCTTATGCACAAAATGAAATAGTAAGGAAAATACGAAACAAAACGCACAGTTGCGTACAAGTAAAAACGCAACTACTAACTAATAGAAGAATAAGAAGAACAAGCAAAAATAAAAAGGAAATAATATATACAAAAAATCATAGAAAGGAAGCAATAAGGTGAAGCACATTATGCACATTATTAGTAATTAATCTGATTAAAAATTGATACTTCAACAATATTTTGGTTCTTTATCCGTAAAAAAGTATCCACCCTATTATGGTAATGAAGGGCTTGATTCTACCCAAGATGAAATCCATAAACAAGCACTAGAAAACTTTCTGATTGACACAAGCATTATAAAAAAGTTTGAAGAGTAAAGAGCTGGATAAGTTATAGTAGGAAATCAGGTAACTGTATGGCTCAATTGTCTCCTTCCTAACCTTGAATGGGCTATAATAAGAAAAAATGCACATGACACGAAAGTTGAAGCTTTTCTTCTTCAAGAGAAATGGGTTTTAGCTTTTGAGCAGGTAAGAACATATGAAAGGTTCCAAGTTAAAAGACAACATTTCAAAAATTGATTAGAGAAAGACCAAAGCTCAGGAAAAACAAGAAACAACAAACAAGAGAGACGGAAAGAAAAAAGTTTCAAGGGCACCAACAACTTGGAGCAAGAAAGGAATGAACTTGAACCCAGAGATCGACCAGAAAGCAAAGCATATCGAGAAATACTAACTTGATCCCAGAACGAAGCACTTAAAACCACAACTTAATAAGACGGAAACCCAGTCAAAAGAACGCATCAAAAAATACCAAGAGAAAAAGAAACAATATTTACGAGGTAAAAAAGAAAAACTCACAAATCAAGTAAGAAATGCGGTGTAGTGAAGGAAAAGGGGTAGCGGATTCATGACCCGGTCCAAGTTTGTACATGATATAATATTAAGTTATTTGAACAAATATATTTGCGTAATCGATGCACAACATTAATGTTACATATTAGAGTCAGGTGAGGTTGAGTCTAATGTTATGAATACCATATTTGACAATAGTACCATATTGAGTTCTGGTATATTACTGTAGCGATATTAGTCAATACTAGATACCATTTCGAGTAATTTTTAAATTTATAAAATAGTTCTTGAATTTTTTTATAATTGCAAAACAGTTCAATAGTATATTATAATGTATACTTTATAATTTTACATCAACCATGTATCTGAAAATCATAATAATAATAATTTAAAATAACAACAAGTTATTTATTTTTATTAACATTAATTTTCAAATATTTATATGAACATTAAATGAAGTTGTTGCATTCATACAAATATATAATAATTTGAAAATTATGGTTACAATATTCTATTAATTTTTTAATTAACTATTTGTATTTCAACGTTTTGTATAACATGAATGACATCATTTAGTTATTATTTTAAATTTTAATTTAGATCAAGGAGTTAAAATTTTTATGTAAGTTATATATTAAAGTTAACGACAACAATATTATATATCTAAAAATAAAATAAAATATTAAAAATTAGTGTTAAATTGAAAGTTGTTAAGAGGGTAGTCACTAAATATATACCACAATGTAATCCTTTTGTTGCGTTATAATAATGTAGTGAAATTTAAAAAATAATGTACTTATAAGAGATTTATGTTTTTAAAATTTAAAATTTACTCCACACCACAATAAAGTCATTACACATAATTATATAAAATATTATGAAGCTTTGTCATCTTACTAACGATCTTTTTTAAAAAATATATTTAATTAACAATAATTTTATGAGGCATAATTTTGTGTTATTAAATTAATTTAATAAATATATGATTAACAGTTATAAATAAAAAGCTTCTTATTTAATATAAATAAATAAATAAATTCATAGGAAGGGAGACAGAAACACTAGGAGGTATTTTGTAAAAGTTTTGTTAAAAGTTTTGATTTTTTTTCAAAAAGGTCTCTATATTTTTCAAAACTTACGGTACCGGTTGGTACAGTATGAAAATGCCGATACCAATGGGTACAGATGACCGATACCTAAGGGGGGTTGTTTCGTACTATTTTTCAGTACAGTTCCTTCCATCTAGTAAGGTACACAATTAAAAACACTGGTTGAGTCCTTACAGTGAAGGGGGATTCTCTAGGAATTCAATATGAATTTTGTACTAATTCATACAATGTATTTTTGTGATGGAAGTTACTGACTACCATATTGTACTCGTTGCTTGAATTTAAGTCCAAATGACTTGATTAAAATAGTTGATTGATGGTTTATTATACATATCTATCAATCCCATAAATATGGAATTGGTACCATATCAGTAAAAAGATGGTACCAAATTAGTGTCTTCGATATTGGCTGTCGGTATCGATCAGTACTCAATTTTTTGTATGGTATCAACCGATATTTGAAATATCGTTCAAATACTAACCAGTATCGTAAACTTCCAAATCTTTAGGAACAAATTGCAAAATAAAAATATACAATAAAAAACAAACTCACCCAGTCACGCTCCAAAGTCTCTCCTTTCTACACATTTTTTTAAGTTTTCATTGTTCATGCTCCCTTCCTCCAATGTTCACTGTCACTGATCGCCCACAACCATCGCGTCACTGCTTACAGCCACTACCATCTCACCATACCACGCTTCACTATCGAACCTGCCTAACGTTACATGCTGCCCTCCACCTTTGACTGGCCCGCATGTCTCTCCACCCATTTGCACTTTCACAGTTGTCTATACTCTACACCACTTCCTCATCACCATTCATCATTGATCCAGTCCACCATCGTCCCGCTGCTCACTTAGAAACTAGAATGATTGTAGAAATCATGATTTCTATTTTCCAGATCTATACCCGACTTGGCCTAACTAAAACAAATCGACCTAACCTGACCCAAATTACAATTTTTTATTTTTTGGTATGTTTTGAATTGCTTTTTTATGTTATAAATTGCAATTGCATTGTGTTTTGGTTGTCAAATGTGTTTTGTGAATGATTTATAAAATATGCATTGAAATTTGGGTTTGAAAGTTAGAAATGTTTGTGTGAGTTGGTTCAATTTCAATGTAATTTAGGCATTGTAAATGCATTGGAAAATTTGAGTTTAAAAGTTGAAATTGTTTGTATAAGTTCGTTTAATTTCAATGGAAATTAGACATTGTGAATACATTGAGGCATATGAAGAAATTAAAGCATTGAAAAATTTGGGTTTGAAAGTTAGAGTTATTTGTGAGAGTTGATTCAATTTCAATGTAATTTAGGCATTGCGAATTTGTGAAGAAAATTAATACATTAAAAAATTTGGGTTTGAAAGATAGAATTGTTTGTATGAATTGGTTCAATTTCAATGTAATTTAGGCATTGTTAATTTCAAAATTAATGCATTAAGTTGTTAATTTGTTAATTAATTTATATGAAACATTCAATTTACTAATTATTGTTTCTATATAAAAAGTATTTAACATATGATCCATCATTTAAATATAAGAATAATATATAGTTAAATCACTTAATATATGTAATTAAGTTAAGAAAATTAAATGTTTGGTTTTTTTACATTGTTTACTATTGTCAGAAAATAAAATTACAAATATTAATCTTATCATATGAGTAGCAAATACACATTTCATCTTATCTTATAGGTAGTTAAATATATAATAAAAAATAGTATGTGAATTTATTAATTTTATTTTGACACATATCTTCATTTATTTTTATAGATAAATGGAAGAAAGTTCAAGTACTCTTGATAATTCAACCACTTCAAGAAGATTCTATGATCCAATTTGAGCTCATGTTAGATTGGTTTCCATAATAAAGAGTTTCAAAGGTGAAAGAATCACCAGATTAAAGAACCATTTAGCAAGGGTCAAAGGTAATGTGAAACCTTGTAAAAAAGTTAAACTTTACTTGAAGAGTATTAGTATGAGAAAGATAGAAGACAAAAATTGAATTACGAAATTGGTAATGTAAGTTCTTTTGATGGTGTTTGGGATGATAGAGAGAATGTTGAAGGTGGTAGTATTCTTACCCAATAAGAAGGGAATGTTGCACCTAATGTTAGGAAAAGAAGAAGACAGGAGTCTAATTTTTTGGTACGACGAACAATTCCTAAAGCTCAACCTTCAATCCATAGTGCCTTACAATCTAGAGAAGCGACTCATAATGTGGATATGAAAATAACTACATGGTAATATGACTTAGGTATATCATTCCATGCTTTCCAGTCTTATTATTATTAGTCTATAATAGATGTTATTGTCTCTTACAATCCATAATGCAAAGCTCCTTCAATTGATGACTATAGAGATAAAATTCTAAGTAGTTATGTTTATGAAATTAAAAGTTATTTGGATGAAAGAAGAATGACTTGGGCTACTTTTAGGTGTTCAATTATGTGTGATGGTTAGAAAATAGAAGACATGAGCATATTATTAATTTTTTATTTATTCTGCAAAAGGCACAAAATTTTAAAGTCTATTGATGCATATGGTCTTGTTAGGAATGTTGAACTCTATTTGAAATATTTGATGAAGTTGTAAATGAAGTTGAGCTAGAAAATATTGTTCAATTTATTATTGATAATGATTCCGCTTATAAAGCAGTAGGAAGAAGATTTCAAAGTAAGTATAATTCTTTCTGTTGGACTCCTTATGTAACACATTATATTGACTTAATTTTAAAAAAAAGGGATGTTAAGTATTTTCCTATTATTAATGAGTCTGTGCAGAAAGCAAAAAGAGTGACCAAGTTCATCTACAATCGTGCATGAGTCTTAGATTTAACGAGAAATGATTTCACCAATGGTAAGATTTTGTGTCATCCTACTATTACAAGATTTGCAACAAATTTATTATCACTTTAATATTTTATTATGATGAAGAAAAAGTTGAGACAAATGTTTACAAGTAATAAATGTGTTGCATCTTAGCATGCTAGGTCTAATGATATATTGGAAGTTTCTAGAATTATTCTTGAAAATAATGAATTTTGGTCCCAATGTCAAATTGTCATCCAAGTTTGTGAGTCTTTGGTAAGGGCAATTCATCTAGTTGATAGTGATGAGAAGACAATAATGAATTATTTTTATGATACCATGGAGAGGGCGAAGGAAACAATCAAGGCCAATATAAAAATATGTCTTCTTTTTACATACCTTATCTTACAGTCATTAATCAGAGATGGGAAAGACTTTACTCTACATTGTTTGTAGCTGGGATATTTTTAACTCCTAGTATCTATTTTAGACCAAGTTTTACAAAGAAATCCAAAGTTAATAGGAGAATTCTGTTGACTATTACAATAGTTATTGCCCATGATTTTAGGATGTCAATTGCTATTCATTAAAAAGACAAACTTAATCCAAGTATATATTTTTCACTTTCTTCGTGGGACCAATTTGAAAATGGTGTTCTGGAATTGCAAAGATTTGCAATTCAAATTCTAAGTCAATATATGGGTGCAATATATTCTGAAAAGAATTGGAGCACATTTTAATTCATCTATTTCAAGAAAGAGAATATATTGGAGTACCAAAGATTAAATGATTTGTTCTTTGTTCGATATAATTTAAAGTTTTAGAAAGGTATGCCAATATCATTATTAAGTTAGATATAATTGCTTATAATTTTTAATAATTTAATTTTATTATTTACTAGGGCTCTTAATAGAACAAGTAGGTTAGTATATCACATTTTTATTGACAATATTGATCTTTTGGTGGATTGAGTTTTTGAGAAACTAGGTTTAATAGATGAGAGTGACTTGGAAGATAATCTTGGACGAGAAAGTATTAACATGTCCTCTGGTGCAATGAATTTGAATGATGGTGATGATGAGGGTTTACTCAATGATGAGGATTTTTGTACCAAATGAGAATTGAAGTCAATGAAATTTAAGTGGGTATACGATTAAATGAAATTTCATGTTTTTGTTTCTCCTTCACTTATATTGGATGTATATGTTAAATTCTATATGTAATATAATTATAAATATTTTTGTTTAAAGTTTCACTTCTAATTGGTTCTTCGGCACGAACTCTTGTTGTAAATTGTAATTATTAGAGAGTCAGGGATATTTATTCTTCTTTTCATTTGATGTTTTGATGTAATTATTGATTATTATATAATGAAATTAAAATATTTTAAATGCTTTATATTGTTCTTAATTTTATATTTGTATGATGATTTAATGATCTTTTTATATTAATTGTGGTTATTATTTATATATTAAATATGTGAAAATAATTTAATATAAATAAATAAATTATTGTTATTTTAAATTTCTATTATTATTATGATTTTTGGAGACATGATTTATGTAAAATTATAAATTATACATTATACAATATATTGAAGGACTATTTTGCAATTTTAAAAAAATTTAGGGACTATTTTATAAATTTAGAAAATTATTTGAAATGACACCTAATATTGACTAGTACCAGTATAGTACAGTACCAGAATGAAATTCGGTACGGGTACTAACTTTTTATAAGCTCTGGGTAAAGTATAAAAAAGGGCCCCAATAAATCGAAAAGATATAAATATGTAAACTTTAAAAACATATTTTTATTATTAAAGAGGTTACCTTAAACCCTTCATTGTGATACAATTGAAAATCTAATGAGTTACATTAATTCTTAACATTAAGATTCAAAGGACAACTCAAAACAAACAAATCAAATGAAAAAAATGTAAAGAAAAAAAAAGAAAGTTAAGAGGATTTGCCTCATTTTCCCCTTCATTAGTGTGAAGAGTAAGTTGAATTCTATTTTGTCTCATTTTATTCTTTATAAGAGTCAACATTTTGTTCTTTATGAGGGTCAAGAGTGAGTCTTATTTTATTCTTCACGAGAGTAGGCTCTGGACAGTTATCGTTCCTGTCCTTGCCAAGGCCGAGCTAGGTACGAGTAAGACATTTATAACATTAACCAATCCACCACAAACTTCATACATATTTATAAAAGTAGCAATTCTAAGTTTCTTAAAAGGAAAAACGGCTAACATCACACGAGACAAGATGGACTTAACCATAAAATGCTTGACTTTCATACATGGAAAGGATACAAGACCCCGGGAGATTTCATGTAATGTAATACCGACAGAAAAACAAAAATGATGTCTACAACAATGATTTAAGGTGTGAATAGCAATTTGATGATTGTTATGACGGTCAAAGAAATGGCACAGATAGACCAGAGACTGAACCTGAAGAAAAGAGGAAGCGGAATTGTGACGATATCGAAAAACGCAATGACTACAAATAAGATGCTAGCTTTCTCCATCAACCCACCTACCACTGGAAATGTATCATTCATCCAAGTAGCCACCAAGAGACACAGGAAAGCAAATAAGATTGCAAGACACAGTACGATGAGTGAAAGAGGATGCGATTGATCATCATCGTGAGTCTGCAGTGACAAGAGGGCTATTTCGAGGGCCGAAGCAAAGCAAAACTCGATGATTATCTGTCGCCAGTTCATGTTCTGATGATCATGGTCATTACGGACAACCCTGGCCACCCTACCACACAGTTCGGACATGATTTTTACGACCAAATTGTAAACGCTCTTAAACGGAGTAGCCATAGCAATGTCAATGCATATGGAATAAGCGCCATTATTAGTTACTTCTCTATTTATAAGTATTCAGAGATTATGTTGCCAATATAAGCGTGCTTGCGTCACTTGTCGACCAAAAGATCCATAGCGTGAAGAAGGAATTTTTATCACCAAGAAGCCGACAATTAACGATATGTGTGCTTGTATGGCATTTGGCTTATATTGCAACTCATCAGTATAACTTGGTTACAATTATATACTGTATCAACTTTGTTCTTTGCATGTTAAATGTCCTTGAAAATACTCAACTAGCCATATTATTGTCTTTAGTTCTCTTGGAACTATAACCAATTATAACTTGTGATATCCCCAAATTCTCCTCTATCTTCGATTGGTCCATTAATTTTATGCATGGGTTACTCTTGGGATGTACCAGGATTTTATTAATCTTCTCCTCATGTTCTTGTAGCTTTCACGTCCAAGCTGTTGATAATGTGGAGAGAATATAAAAGGAACTTTCCTAATCCTATAGTAAAATCTTGTTGGAAGTTGAAGCATGTCTAATAGTAATGTAAAAGAACCTTTATTAGCTTGATAGTAAAATCACGTCATGTTGGAACATTTTCTAGGTAGCAACTATATATATAGTTATTATATGAATTTCTGCTGCATATGTAATACTAATGGTCGCGAATATAATTTTCCTGCGAATTTGGATGTAAGTCATCTCGTGATTAGGAAACAACTCTAGGCAAATACTCTTAATAGTTCAATATAACTACAATCACAAGTTATACACACAGATAATCCTAAAATTCTTAATTGTTTTTACCTGCACATACATCATAAGTGATCTAATATAATTGCGTTCTCTTTTTTAACAACCAAAAAATTATGCCACATATAGCTAAACTACCATAGAGTTATGACGAGCAGAGCCCTCAGGAACTGTGGCGATGATATAGTAAACGAAAATCAATAAGGAATGAAATCTCAAATTATGTTTTACTAATTAAGAGAGGATACCCATAGGTGAGGACTGAGGATAGCACTTTTTAATATGATATGCAGTAGTAATATGTGTAACACAACAACTAAAAAATGAACTGAATTAATTTCTTTAACAATAATGACTCACCTTACAAAATTACTTTAAAATTTTTAAACTTGAGGTATTGAGAAGTTCACATAATTATATTTTTTTAAAAATCAATAAGTGAAACAATGCATTTGCTTTCAGATCGATTGCATTATGAGTTCCTACAAGTATACCATGAAATTCCTATGTTACTTTTTAATTAATTTGTTGATAAATACTAATATGATCATCTACTAATAGTTAAAATAACAGGAAGATGCCTTATGTGTAAATGAAGGCGTGACCCTAAGTCAAGGGTTGATTCTATTTAGTTTTACTCCCTTGTCATTTATGCCATAGTAGTAATAATGAAAAATGACCAGACATGCACGTTACTTCAGTGCCAAGTAAGGAAGAAGAAGCATAGATTTTGGTCTACGAAATCTCGGAACTATTGGATCTTTATGCCTTGGTTTCTTCTGGCGATTACACATGTAGAAACAGGCTCCCATTCACTATTAAATACTAAATATTCCATCAAGCTTCACCTCCACCTCAAGTTCCTTTATATCGACCATCCATCATTTGTCCTCTTCCCTTCTATCAATTCCTATTCCACACCTACAAGACAATCTTCCTCTCCCAATTTCCTCCATCTGGACATTTCTCCAAAGTGTTCAATATTTTAGTCCTTGCTTGTGATGTTTATTGGCCGCCTCAAAACCATCCATTAACTCGTTTGGTGATGCTCCTCTTGTATGAAAAGACGAGCCTTATCATGAACTGGATTGTATCCGTTATTACTTAGAGAATAATCCAAGGTTTTCAAGGCTTTAAATTATATACCACAATTTTGGATAATGTTGACATAATTATAATAAAAGACTATTTGTTGACTTGAATGATGAACAATTAGATTGTTGTTCCAATTTCTTATATTTGATTTTAAGAAAAAGCTACATATTTTGGTAACCGTTATATTATTAAAGTCAATATTGTCTAAATTGTTCTTACATAGAAAACATTCTTTTAATCAGGGATTATTATTTTTAGATTATTTATTTAATGTACAAAGATATTTTATATAATATTGACTTTAATAATCATAAAAGTCACTAAAATAACATAATATCATGTTTCGATCCGTTTTCCTTCTCTTTAATTTTACTTCGCTGTTAAGGATTACTCCAATTATGTTTATGTTTGAGAATTCTAGTGATCTCACTTGATAAGACATCGATGGTTATTATATTAGCTATCGGTGGACTATTTGAAGAAGACTTACATATTGTAATTTGTAACTTATAGGAGTTAAAGAGGCATTCTTAATGTAAAATGTAGTGTCGTCTGTTTGTATACGACTACTGATCATTTTTCTTTTTCTCTATTTATTGTTCGATTACTTTTTACCAGAGGCATGAGTTGAATATGTTTGCACATCATGCGTTTCTTAACCTTCTGAATACTGCATTAAAGACAAAGAGATGCTTATTTTAATACCCAACATTAAGTAGTAAGTATATTTCCTTAAATATTCATTTATATTTGGATAAGTAAATACACTGCCATATATAGAGTTATTTATGCAACAACATTTGGACACACATATCTATAAATGAACCCATGTAGCTGTAGGCTGTAATCTCGACTCTTGAAACATAGCCAAATCACTTAAAGAGGATAAAGGGAGAGTAGCTAAAGGGAAAGATGAAAGTCTCAATTGCAAGTGTGACACTGCAAATGGTATTTCTACAGTTCTTTCTTGCTGCAGTAAATGCAGGTCTACTACCTCATCGTAGAACCATAACAATACTAAATGAGTTGGAAAATGGCCTCGACTTCACAGTTCATTGCAAGTCCAAGAACGACGATTTAGGTGAGCATATAGTAAAGCCAAAAGGAAGCTATCAGTATGGATTTCGACCAAATATTCTACGCACTACATTGTTTGTCTGCAGCTTTAGTTGGGATGCTGGCGTCCACTGGTTTAATATCTATGATGGGCAAGACCCTTTTTACAATCACTGCTCTGTGTGCATATGGCTTGTAAAACTCGGTGCTCTATGTCAATACAATTATGACACTGGACATTTCGATCTGTGTCTTCCATGGAAGCAGGAAGAGTAACAGCTAGAAGAGGAAGAAAGCTCCGCAAATGCCATATATACAATAAATATGAAAATGAGTATATTTTCTTTATAATAAAGAATATTATCTACATTTTGTTGACCAATTTTTATTTCCATCTTCCCTCTTCCTTTTTTTTTTCACAGTCGAATAAAGAATTATTGGAGTTTTTCAAGTCATAGTTATAACCGCAGCCCTTTACAAAATTCAAGCTTATAATTGTTTTTCTAAAATATTCTTTTAAAATTTAATCACATTAGTTCTAAGTAATAACTAAACTACAAATTTTACTGCACAAACAAATTTACATTATATTGATAAATTCGTTAATTATAGGTAATAAGAATTGAAGATTTACAATTTTAATTATTTCATATTATTTTCCTACATACTTTTTAGTGATATAAATATGTAATTTTGATAAGATAATTTTCTTTTTATATTTATACTTAGAGAAATTTTATAAATAAAATGTAAATTGTTTTTTTATTATAAGGAAAAAACAATTTATACATTGTTCTCTCATGACATACATAATTTAATATTATTTTTTTCCACCTATTACCAATTTCAATCATACATTTGATCGTATCACCCACAAGATATTATCTTTCACCAACACTAAACACCGCAATTCAAACACCAACAATCACAACATTCTCAATTATTAATATAATCAGTTGATTTGAAAAAAATCAAGTACACCCGATACTATTCATCTATGACCTCTTTGGTTATGTCAATGCTAGCATTCCACCCCTTTTTAAGCCTAGCACGTCCACTTTTGATCATGAATCTTCTAAATTTCTTTAGCGGAAATGAATCAACTTATCTGTTGTTGTTTGAATTCAACCTTTTCTCTTGCTATTGCATCACATCCCACCCTTTGAAAAACTCTCTAAACTCATTTTTAACAACAAATTACCACTTATCATTCATGTTTACGACCCCATCTCCATATCACTATGAAAGGTGGCTCCTCCATCATAGAATACTTATCGACTATCTCCTCTATTGTTGAAGATCTTGAAACATTCGATTTTTGATGAAGATCTTGTATTATTTGCTTTGAATAGATTCGCATCAAACTACAAATCCTTTATCATGGTCATAGATAACTGCGACACTCAGCTTCCTTCTTAGACCTTCGTGCCAAGCTCCGCCTCTGTGAACATCTCACCAGCTACTACTCCTCCACCATTGGCTCACCTAAGACTGCCTTTGGACTAGCTTTAAATCCTAATGACAATAATCATCAAAGAGGCAACCACTACTACAACAATAGAGGATAAGGTAACTTGACGTGTTTAACTTGACGGGGCATTGAACACATCTAAAAATAAAACAAAACTCTCTACAACTAAAATTTTGTAGTAGAGGTGAGCAAGAATCGTATCCACATAAAGTTTGTGTTTAACTTTTGTAATGAATAAATGTTTATGATTGGGGGAGAGGAGTTTTGGTTGAATTTGATTATCAAAACAAAGTAAAACTAAACGAATGAAGGTAAATCAAATCATACAGTACAAAATTGCGAAGATTAATCAATAGGTTTCGAATCTAGTATGTAGTTCAATCTCAACTTTCACACGAATGAGCACAATCAATCTTGATGTTATGTTGGTACCTCTCTTTGCAACAATTAACTATATATTAACAACAAGCTTTATTAATTTTAGTTTTTTCTTAGGTTTTATCTAATTAAAACAAGCTCTTTAACTAGGTCTAACTATCAGATAACCTAGAACAAGCTCGCTAGATTTAAGGAGACAATCACATTACATAATAGGAAAATAAGTTAATTTAAGCAACAATCACATAAGCTCAAGTCATTTAACTCATGATATATTATCCCTATTGATGCGTGACCGTTAGTTTACCACAAGAGAATTAAAGTTACAACGATTATGTATTGCAATCTAAATTTTAATTATGAGTTCATATATGAATAATCCATTTAGAATATCTAAATCATTTATACATAAATCCTAAAACATTAATCATAGAATAACATAATCAATTCTAAAAGAGAGTTAAGAATAACATCATTAGATTAATCAATGCCCAAACATGTTCGTCGACCTTGATATCCTTTTGAACTAGAAAAATGAAGTTTAGCTCCTCGTAGTTCTCTAAAGGGTAAGGAACCTGCCTCCTTTTGAGTCTTTAAACTCTCCACACCTCATTTGGCCTCTTAAATACCCTTTTGATACTAAAAATTAGACTCACATCACAATACACGGTCAGCTTGTAACATCCCGTTTCCATATAACGGGTTGAATCATGAAAATTGGTATAAGAGAGATCAATCGGAGAAATTAGAAAAACACACCTCATGCTCATGCATTTATGAACAGTGATTTTTGCACATGAAAAATGTTTGTACATGCATTCATGACATTTCTCGGAAAAATTGTAAATAATGGTGATTTTTGAAAAATAGGCTTTGTGTGTGTAAAAAAATTGAATTAGAGAGGATCATTAGGGTCTTCTGATTTTTAGAGAATTATAGAAATTTTCTGGGAATTTTTCGGAGTCATTTTCGGGCCCAGAAAACTGTCAAGAGACAGAATAGAGGTTTACCGGTAGTGAAAATAACTGTCCAATGGCACTGAAAACTTAGACATATGAAATTAAGAATTTTTGAATTGAGCCATTGGAATTTTGGAGAGAAATTGGAAATTGAATTGGAAGAAAATTTGGTAAACCAATGAGAGTGTGACATGTGGCAAGTGACACATGTCACTTGCCTAACATGCCACTTATAATTCATTAAAAAGTGATTTAATGGCCTTCTTGAGTCTTCATTCACGACTCTTCCATTTTGTCTCCTTCCTTGCTTCTTTTTATTAAAGATATAAGTGTTTAGAATGAACATTTTGGGCTCTCCATCCGTAGCTTCTTCTTTTTGTCCCTTCTTTGAATTTTTGCTCACCTTCTTTCACTCTTCTACACCTTGCTTACTCTTCCATGGTTCCTTTAAAAGCCTAACCTAAACTCTCACCCATTAAGATGATGAAGATGTCGTATGTGTTGGTGAAGAGTAGAGACTTTGTGAAAGTGTGAAGAATTGAAGGAGTGGAAGCTTAATAGGTGAGAAACAAATCTTTATCCTATGGTTTTGTCATTTATTGCAATATTTGTGAAGCTTGTACACTTAATTGTATGAGAATTATGTTGTATTTGTATGGGTATGAATCTCTTGCATAAATGGATGATTGATGAGGTAGAAGATGATAATGTAAGTTAGTGATATTAAGATGTTTTTGATACTAGTTAATGTTGTAAATGAGTGTTTATTAAAGAAAGATGATGGAGTGTTGTGTGCTGCCAAATTGTGACCTAATGGTTAAGGATAAGTTGTAAGATGGGTTATGGTGAATTTATGAAGTGAATTGAGTGTTGAATGGTGTAGAATTGGTATGGAAGATGTAGGAGTAGAGTTAGACATGAAATCTGGAAAATTCACTTTGTGTAGGTTTCAGGTTTTTGATCATACCTTTTGATATGGTTATGCTATTGAGGCGATTTTTAGCTTGAAAGAAACTAGAAGAATTTAGCTACATTTCTTGTGAAGGAAGTGAGGTCTAATTCTGACCTTAAGAGTTCCAAATTTGGTCTTGCATGTGAGCAAATGTGTAGGTATGAACAGTGTAATTTACTGACACTAAGGTGACCTGTGATCAGAAACTTTAGAAATTAATTGGGGTTGATTTAGGCAGAATTGGTTAATTTGGTCTGCATGAAAGTTAGAGATCTTCTTGTTAGCTTTCAATCTCCATAAAGTATGAATTTGTTTGATATAAGGATTGAGAGATATGACTTGTTGAATTTCGGATGTCATTGAAAGATTAAGTGTGTTAGTGTGTGAAAAATGCCTAAAAGTGTAAAATTTTGTGCATATTGTGTTCTGAGGACAATTCTGGATTGATATGGTCCGAATTTGAGAAAGTGTCCTAAATAAAAGTTTTAGATAAATGTTATAGATTTTCAATGATGTATAATATGTAATTTTTTGATGTAAGAAGTGAGAGATATGAATTTATGAATTTTGGATATGGTTTAGTTGTTAATGTAACAGGGCAGAAATTTGATTGCAAATTTGACCTAGTTAGAGGCATAATTTGCTTTTACGTGCTTCATGAGAATTGTAGCTTGTTTTCTAATATTTTCAGTGAGGTAAAGTATGGAATTTTTTGACAATGGGATAGGAAGTTATGATTTTTGGAAGATGGTATTACTGTTAGGATGACACTTATATGGGCAGAAGCTTTAATTGAGAAATTGAATTATTTAGAGGTTGAATTTGTTTCCAAGTTGTTCATGAAAGTTGTAGAATATCTTTTTATCTTTCTTTCGGTATAAAGCTTGGAATTTTTGGCAAAAGCAATGGAAAGACATGATTTTTAGAAGAGTGCTATACTGTTGTGAAAAATTGTAAGTAGGCAGTAACTTTGGATGCGTTTTTGACACCCTTAGAGGTAAAATTGATTTTCAAGCCCTTCATGAAACTTGTAGGGTTTTTTGTGAGCTTTCCAATGAGACCTTGTTTGTGATTTTTGGATACTTGTATAAAAAGTTAGGTGATTGGGAAGTGCATATGTTTCGGATGAGGGATAGAAAAGAAAGAAGAGAGGAAATCAGGCGAGGTCGAGAGTGCGACGGGAACGCTGGCGCGACGAGGTCGCGCTACGCGCCCCTCGAGAGCGCGGATGCTCGCGAGTGCGAGGCGCGTATCGCGCTCGTCGAGAGTGTGACGGCTTGCGATCGCGAGCGCGCGCATTCCGCGCTCGCCTCGCGACCGCGAGGCAGGTCGCGATGAGTGATTTTTCAATGGCATTTTTGTAATTTGCATCCGAACTTTTAATTGCTTATAACTTTTGCGTCCGACCTCCGATTGACCCCGTTCTCGAAGCATTAGACTTATAAAACAATCCCCTACCTCTCCATACCAAATTTGTGATTTTTTTGTGATTTTGGGAGAAATTGGGTGAAACCCTAATTGAGTGGACCGATTAGATAAATCTTTCGATTAAATTTCTGATTGACACCGGGATTGTCATGAACATGCATTGTACATATTTTGCATCAATAAAAGCTTATAATTGTGCAAATTATTAATGTGTGTGCAATGAATTGCACTAAATGATTGTGCAGGTTAAAAGTCCGCAGTCAGGCGGCAGTCAGACGTTCCAGGAAAAGAAAGCTAATCTGGAGCGTACTGTGAGTGACCTAGATGGTTTCTCAATTACTATTTGCTTATAA
>JAOTAY010000007.1:15845772-15867923 GCA_025629805.1 Erythroxylum baracoense
TGGTGTTATATGAATGAATTGCATGAGATTATGTTTTGATTAAATTGGGTATGTTATGTCTTGAATGATTGAGGATTAATGTGTTGAAATAAAGAAATGATTGTGTTTTTAAAAAGGGGCAACAAGACAGTATGATTCGTTATCGAATTAAAATCAGTTGTGTGTAAAAAAGGACCGACAAAGCCCAAAATGAGGATTTTAGAACTAGTAAATCTTATCGGGGAATTGAATCCAACTGTCGAGTAAATAATATATATATGAATGGATACGAGGAATAATCGACGCTATATGTTCTAGGAAAAGTACATCGCCAAAGTAATTCATGGCAAAGAATGTAGAACTGAGGGATTACACGTTTGAGTTGTCAATAGTCTTGACTAGATAAGACAAGTGTAAAGCTTGTAATTCTGGAGTTCATTAGAATGTGAGATTAATGTGTAGTGCAAGTTGACTACAGGTAGAATAATCGTTATCCTGGTGATACCCTTAGAATACTCTATGAGGCTTTAGACAATAAAAAGGGGTCATTCACCTTGCATTATAATGGAGAGGGCTTACAGGAATGTTTATAAGCTAGAACAAATTCGGGACACCGTCAGTGAGTGAAATGAATCTAGAACCCGAATACAGTGATTTTTAGTAGTTTGTGAAAGACAAATAAATTTTTGATGGATCACATTGAAGTTATATAATATATTAAGGAGAAGTGAAACAAATGACTTGTCTTTGAAAGTACCACCTTTGCCAAGGTGTAATTAATTGGAGATATTGTGAAATTTTTTATACATGGGATGCATTTCATTGCAAAAGAGCATGAAATATAATGGTAGTTGTGACTCGAGTAGCCACCTATCAGAGCTTATAGCTCAACGTATGATTTAGAGCCTCTGACTCAACGCTTAATGAGCCCTATATGGGACAGTATTAATGAGCCCTATATGGGACAGTATCAATGAACCCTATATGGGACAGTTTAGGCACTCAGTCACAACAAAGTAATAATTAGAAAGTGAGTCTCACGAGCATTGCATGTGCATAATAGAAATAACTGTGATAAATGTGAAATATGAACTGTGTGAAAAATGTGATATGTGATTGGGTGAGTATGAACTGTGTGAATAATGTGATATGTGACTGGGTGAGCCATCGATGATGGTCACTCACTGAGTTCGCAAAACTCACCCAAAATTTGCAATTATTTTTCAGGACTCAGAAGAATACCCCGTTAGGCAACGGGAGTATGCCTATTGCATGCGAGACAGGATTAGAGGTCGGGATCAGTTCGCGTCTGCATTGGTTTTCTTTATATGTCACTAAATGTATTTTCCGCAAAAATTGTGTATTATTTGTAATTGAATATTACAGTTTGTATTAATTCTGAGAAACTGAAATGATTGTATGTTGTAATTTGAAATGGGCCCAAGTGGCTAATAAAAGTTCTGTTGATTTCATTGCTTGTATCAAATGATTATTAAACAAAGTGGAATATTTTGGTTATTGATTTTCTGTAATTGATGTTTGTGGTTTTAAAAAAAATTTATACCGACTTTTAATTGTTAAGTGATGTGGCACGCCACCCTCGCGGGGCACGGATTCGGATATCACTATCGATATCGGGTTCGGGTCCAGCGGGAGTGGGGTGTTACACAGCTACACAGATGTGTAAGTGATTGTGTATGTCATTTTTCTCAAAATTCATGAACTTACAGGTTTAGAGTGAGCTACACGACTAATTACACTACCCTATGGATTACTTACACAGTTGTGTAGGTTGCAGAAGTAGTTGAAATGTTGTGTTTGAGCTCCTACATGCTTTTAGTGACTTACACGGTCCCATACACAACTGTGTAAGTTGTAATAACTTTATTTCTTTCATTCTTTGTCTCATTTTCACCCTAACTCATCTCTTTTGATTCCATGAAGGAAAATAAGATTTAACATCAATAGGATAACACCAAGAATATGTTTTTAGTTCATTTTGGTTCTTTTCTCTCTAACTTGTACCTAAAATAAAACAACCAAAATAAGTATCTTAAGCACAATATAACATTAATCACTAAGCATTAGGGAGTAAATATATAGTCAATCAAGTACTTATCATAACTATTATCCAAACTCATAAAATACTAATCCCCAATTTATCAATTATTCCACTGATCTACCAGGTTTGGTCATCAGATCTACCAAGTTTGGTTATTGTATATTTCAAAGTGTTGGGTGAAATAAAGGTGGGTTATAGGTTAGGCCTATTTAATTTCGATTAGCCTAAATAGGCCTAACCTATAACCCATCTTTATTTCACCTAACGCTTTGAAATATCCATATAGCCTTATTACATAAATATCCCTCCTAAATGCCAAATTCGTTACAAATAATGTTATATTATTGTAAGATATTGATTTAAGTATTATGACTCCTATAATGCCTAATCTACCTTTTCAAATAATCTTCAAACTTTTTTTCCATCATAAACTGTAATAACAAACCTACCAATACCTATCTTACCATAAGTAACATGGATAAATGGCTACTAAACATGGATACGATGTCCTCCATGATTTATGACTCGTTACTGACTGAATCTACAGAACCATATGAAGGACATCGTTAAGTGTTCATCTGTAAGAGTAACACTCTGCTTATTATGTCTTTTGATATACTAACTCTCCCACACAATCTAAATATCTTTTTCTTTATGATATCTTAAGTATCCCACAACTCATTAATAATCTTTTATCTGCTGCCAAATTTGTCAAAGATAATTCTTATTCCATTGAATTTGGCCTTTTTAGTTATACTGTGAAGGATCTAGGAACTAAGATATTGCTTGTCTTAGGTAACATCCACAGTAATTTACACCTTAAGCATATCCCTCGAGTTTTTAGTAATCCATGTTTCCTCTAACATCTGGCATCATCATCTTGGATACCCTTTCCATAAAATTGTTTCTCATTTACCTAGTGTTTTAGCTATTAGGCCTTATGTAACAAAATCATATAGTTCATGCTCTTAAAGTAAAAGTACTTAATTGCCTTTTCCTATATCATCTTGTGTGTCTAAGAAGCCTTTACAATTAATACATTATGACATTCAAGTCTATACAACATTTTTCTCTTTGGGTAACATTATTTCATTATCTTTATTGACAATTTTGTTTGTTTCATATAGATCTACCTTTTGACTCATAAATCACAAGCCATTCACCACTTTCAGCACTTCAAAACTCACACTAAAGACATGTTTTCCAACACCATTAAGACTTTTAAATATGATGGAGCTAATGAACTCATTAAAGGCTTTTTCGCTTAGTGCCTTAACACTCGTAGAATTTCATACCGTATCTCTTGCCTCACACTCCCCAATAAAATAGAGAATTGTTAAATGCAAAATTTGGAACATTATAGAAACTAGTCTCACTCTTGTTATTCATGTCTCTCTTCTAAAATTTTTTTTGTTCAAAGCCTTTTTCATTGATGTCTATATTATAAACTTTCTTTCCACACCTATCCTCATTCATCAATCCTTATATAAGACCCTTTTTCTGACCAAAACTTATCTCATATTCATATCTTTTGATGTGGTTTCCTTTTTCTTCGATCCATATAATCTGAAAAACTTACTCCTAAGTCTATACCATGTATTTTTCTCATATATCTATGGCAATATATTGGTTATTGCTACACTGATCCTAAAATAATAAAATTTATGTATATTTTGTGACATGTTCACTTTATTGAAATAGAGTTTTCTTATATTCAAACACCCATTATTTCTATCACTAATTGTTCACCCTCCACTTTTACCATCTTGACCTTCACCTCCACAACTTACACTTGTCTTAACCCCACAATCACCTATAGCTCAAAAAATTACATATACCTTGAACCACCATTACTTCCACTAGCTTTATCTCATCAACATCTAATAGTCACTTAAACTTGAGAAAAAACTCACATTCTTCATAACTTCTATGACTATGTCATTTATTACACCTCCACTTAAGAATCTAATTCCACTTCTTTCATTAAAACTGAAAAACTCACCCACTAGTCAAGTTATGCAAGATGAGTTCAAAGCTCTGTATTATAACTAAACCTATACTCTTGCTCTTACTCTACCAAATATCAACATTGTTGATTGTAAATTGCATCAAATTTAAACTCAATGGCTCTCTAAACCACTATAAAGTTCATCTAGTTGCAAAGGGATATCACCAATCTCCTGACATTGACTATGCTGATACTTTCAGTCCTATTATCAAGTTAACTATTATTTGTATTATCCTCACAATAGCTCTCACTACAAACTAACTCATTCGCCAACTTCATGTAAATAATTTCTTTTTTTAATACTTTTTGAAAAATTTTCTACATGATTCAAAAACTTAATTTTGTTGATCTAAATCATCCTCACCATGTCTATCGTCTATATAAAGCCCATTATGGTCTCAAATAGGCTCTTTATACTTGGTTTCATCAATTGAGTCAACATTTCTTGAACTCAACTTCACTTCCTCAAAATTTGACACCTCCCTTTTCATTCATTTTATCCTTATTGACACAACATTTCTCTTAATTTGTGTGTATGATATCTTAATTATAAGTTCTTCACAATCCTTCACCTCTTCTCGCATTCATATCCTTAATTTATGTCCTTAGTATTGAAGCCACATCTAAACCAAATGGACTTATCCTTACATAAATAAAATACACTAAAGATCTTCTCCCTTATACACATCTTGTAAATTCAAAATCTTTTCCAACACTCATTCCATTTTACCTTTCTTTAAAAACCATTACACTCCCCTCTTTGATCCTATTGCATATTACAACACTGTTAGTTCTCTTTAGTACCTTTGCCTCACTTCTTATGATATTTAATTTGTTATTAAAAAATTATTTATTGCCCTAATAATGCTTATTGAAATACGATTAAGCGAATTCATATTTGTGGTCAACAACCTCTTATGGCCTATAGTTAACCAAAACCTTAATTATTACTCTCATTGTCTACTGTAATGATCTTCTTGAGACCTAGTCTTATTTCTTTGAATGTGAAGAAACAACCTATTGTTGTTCATTCTAATACTAAGACTGAATGCATAAGTATTTCACTTATATCTATAGAATTATGTTGGTTCACATCTCTTCTTAATGAAATTGACTTACTTGATCTCAAACCCAACTTATGGTGTGATAGTGCTACGTTCCTTACTACATATCCAGTTTCTTATACTTGCACCAACCAAATTAAAATTGATATTTATTTGTTTTAGACTTAATCATTAAGAAATTTCTTTTCATCCTTTATATACTGGCTAAATATGGTTGTTCCTAAGCTTTGTATGCCCGAGACAAAGTAAAAAGAAGGGCCTAATGAATTAACAGTATGCAACTGTGTAAAACTTAAAAACATATTTTTATTATCAAATTTTAATATCAATATATAAATGAGTGACTTAAGTTATAAGTCACGTACTCAAGAAAATACTAATGCAAAATGATCATAGTAGCAAATATCTTATAAATGTCAATAGTAATAAAATCATTAAAACTAATAGTAGTAGCAACAAAACAGTAAGAGTAGCAACCAAATAACAACGTCAGGTTGCAAAATACCAAGTAGTTAAAAAACTACATTAACAAGCACACAAATGATAATAAAAAATATTTTTTCTACATATTTCTAAATAAAAAATCATCAATAATAGTATTAAGATCAATATTGTCCAACATATCCTTCTCGATCATAAAATATCCAAACCATTCAACCTTTCTAGTCATATTGATGACCTCAGTTAGGTTTTCAATAATTTTAACTTTGAAAAACTTCTGTTAACTGATGCTATAATCACAAATATAGTCAATAAGATTAAAAAAATAATTGAAATATTTAGATAAAAATTTACAGCTTTAACAAATTTAAGAATTTCAACTGTTGACATTGACTCATTTGGCAGAGTTGTTTTCAATACTTTTCATTTAGAAAAAAGATAATCTAAATCCATATCTGACACATTATCATGAGAAAAAGTAGTTTAAAATTAGTGTAACATTCTCTTAGTTCATTATCATCCAATAACCTCAACTTCTTTGAATTAAATAAGAATCCAAAAATACTTTCAAATATTATTACTTGCTCAAATATATTCTTTGACTAAGCAATTGTCATATCCATAATAACTAGAAAGTAACTAATTCTAAAGGACTCCTCACTGATTATGTTTCAACATCATAATCATTTTCTTCAAATTGTCCTTTTCTAATAATACAAAATCTAACTAGAAGTGTAGGCTCTACATTCATCTTATATCAAGACTTTTAGCAATATTCATACTAGAGAAAAATTCCTTCGTTTCTATATTCTCAAAAATTACCATGACACCTTCTAATATCTCTATTTTAGCGTCGATGCATATATGTTTAGACTGTAAATTTTTGCTCAATATATTAATAATAAATAAAATATCATACCAGATAACTATGCTAAGTAAAAACTCAAAACTCTCAAGTGAACTAGCCAAACTTTTTGCTTCACTCTTTAACTTGGCATCATTATAAGATATTGATAATTCCACTAAAGCCAATCTTATTTGATGATCTTGAAATTTAATAACTTTAACACTTTTTATTGGACAATGACTTCAGGGTTAAGCCTAGAACATTATCAAGTAAAACCTTCCACCTTTTAGGAGAACTTTAAAATAATGCATGTATGCATTGAATAACTGAAAAAAATGAAACAAATTTAATACAAGAATGCTCCATATCACTAAGAGTAAGATTAAGACTTTGACAAGCACATGACATACATAATGCTCTAAGATTTATTTCAAGTAATGGCTTTTGAACTTGTAAGGCCCCATCATATGCCCTAGAAGTATTATAGCACATCTAGGGTGTAATAAGAAGTGAACATAACAAATTAAGTGCATCTAAGTATAGTAAGGGACATAATGATAACAAATGTAAAAGACATGTGTAAAAGGGTAATTTGTACATTTTGACTTGGATATACATACTTAGACATGAAATATGGATAAGACTGAAATTAATTGATGAGATTATGTGTCAATGTGAGAATTAAAGAAAGAAGAAGGACTAATGTGTAATTTTTCCTAAAGTTAACAAATGGACTAATAGGATTAAGGCATATGTGATCAATAATAATAAAGCATGTGTGTCCAATAGTAAGTAAGCATGTTTGTGAGTCTTGGAAGTGTATGAATGGGTATAAGGAAAGGAGAGAGGGACAACCTTTAGAGTTGAGAAATCCAATTTTTTCTTCTCCTATTTCCTCTCCACTCCATCTTCTTCATCACACCATTTTTCATATAAGGAATCAAGCTAATCCTTACTAGAAACCAAGGTAAAATTTAGTGGTTTTCTCTTCATCTAGGGTTTTTTTTAATGTATATGTAATTGTTGAAGATAAGTTTTCAATGGGTGTGTTATTTATAAAGGAGGAGAAGACCAAAGGCAGAGGTAAAGAAAAGCAAACAGAATGAAGTAAAAAGGATTTTGTTCACTTCTTCAAGAGGTATGGGAATTTTGATATGTTTGCTTGGATTATGAATTGATGTGAGGGAATTGGTAAAGGAAGTATCCTATTTGCTGATGATATGTTGTTGGTTAAAATTGGATGTGTTTTTGTGTTGTTCTTCCACGATAAGGCTGAAGTTAGTTGATTTGGAATAGGTACCTCGTTGGATCGATAGGTTCCACTAAACAGACTTTTGTAATTTGGCCATCTATTGGTATTTAGACCTCCAAATTAGATCATTTTAATTAGAGATTAAACTAGATACATAGGTATAAAACTTTCATAAAGGAACTAAAATCTGATTCTAACTCTAAGAGTTTTGAATTCCGTCTTGAAGTTGAGTTCTGGCTGCTGTCCTGATTTTCAAACATCCTTTAGTGTTTTGTGGATAAATCTAGAAATACTTAACCAAATTTCATGTAATTTATTCCATTATAAAATTAAGACATATGGGAACAAATGCCTAGAAGATCATAAAACCTAATTCGAATGTTTGCTATGTGAATATAACAGAAAAAATAGAGGTATGAATGGTGAGTGTCTGTCACAATTGTGATCCTCTCTTTTGTCGCAACTAGGACATCATTTTCGTTTATGATGTTTACCACATCTCATCCGAACCTTTTTGGATGTTACTAAAGCGTAGCAATCCCATTATAAGTGTAATATGAGACTCATCATACATATAATGTGTATATGCTTTAATGCTTTCATTGATGTATTATTGAAAAGGAATATGATCATAAAGCATATTAAATACGAATTAGCATGATAAACATTTTCAAATTATACTTGTAAACATAAGGGAATGAATTTGTATCTTATGAATTTTTTCTCTTTAATGTGACTCTAAAATGTAATTATGATGTTCTGATGATTAGTTTTAACCTGTCAAGTTTTAGTTATGGGTAAGTAAGCATTCCTAGAAGGGTTTGCAATTGCTTCTGTTCTAAGACATTACAATATCTCCTATTTTAGAGACTTAAACATCTTCTATTTCAGAGGCTATTGCCTCTTTTGTAAATACCAATCATAGGTATCTTCTATTTTGTTCCCATTACCCATGTTTGAAGAAATTAGCAGTCAATTCTATATATGTTCAAATAATTGTTTTGTTCTTATACAAACTTATATTTGGAATAATTTATGAATATCATGTTCAAATATTGTTACGTGATGCTTCATGACTTTTATTTTATCATGTATTTTCCATCAATCAATTGTCATGAATCATTTATAAGTAATTGTTAGGTGACTACTATGAGTAGTTACTATCTTGCATCATTATTCCCTACTAGGCTGTATGCTTAGCACGATGGTTTTTCCTCCATGTAGGTCATGATAAATAGGGTTAAGGTTGGGACAACCACAATGGCCAAAGAAGGACGTGCAACCTTTTTGGAAGATCTTATATCTAAACAGTGTGTTGTATTTATAAATATTAAGAAGGAATTTTGTAGTATACATGAATGGCCAATACTAACCATAACTTATGATGAGAATTTTTTTATATGGATGTTATATGCGTAATTTGTCACTTGTGTAAACCACAGTGAAATATAAGTTGTGATATATGTTTGCCTTATCTTTGGAAGTTTTTGAATTGTCTAAGTCTATTTTGGGTGCATCTGTATATCCTCCTAGGGGTTATTAGGGTGTCACAATTTAGTGGTATTATAGCATGGTTTAGGCGATTATGGCCTAACTAGAGCTTAAATATGGCCTATATATGCATATAAGGGTTTGTGTTTGGCCTAATGTGGTTTGTTCCATATTTTGATTCTAGATTCAAATATGGAAATATCAGTTAGATTATGATATTCATGTAACTAGTCCTTTGGGTAGTAGTGTGTTGGTTAACAGGGTTTATAGAAACTGTCCTGTTTTAATCCAAGGTAGTGAGTTTGTAGCAAATCTAATTAAATTGCCTTTTTTTGAATTCGATTTGATTTTGGGTATAGATTGGTTGTCCAAGAATCAGACAGTTGTTGATTGTAGAGCTAAGACTGTTGTGCTTAAGAAGCCCGATCAAATTGAAACAATTTGTATGACATTTGCACTAGTTCTCTAGCTAGTGTGATATTTGCTATGTAAACTCAAAGGTTTCTTAGTAAGGGGTTGTGAAGCTTATTTGGCTTTTGTGCTTGATTTCAGAAAGGAAAGTGTAAAACTGCAAGACATTTTGGTAGTGAATAAATTTCTAAATGTTTTTCCTGAAGAACTACCTGGACTTCCTTCCGAAAGGGAAAGGAAACTATCTATTGAGATTGTGATTGACACTGCTCCTATATCTAGAGCACTATATAGAATGGCTCCTACTAAATTAAAGGAATTGAAAGTTCAATTATAAGAGCTACTGGATAAGGGATTTATTCGACCTAGTTCTCACCTTATGGAGCACCGGTTCTATTTGTTAAGAAGAAAGACGGTACTCTACGAATGTGCATTGATTACAGGCAATTGAATAAAGTTACGGTGAAGAATAAGTATTCATTGCCAAGGATAGAAGAACTCTTTGGTCAATTAAAAGGTGCAAGGGTATTTTCAGAGATAGATTTGCGATTGAGGTATTATTAGTTTTGGGTAAAGGATGTGGATGTTCCAAAGATTATCTTTAGAACCCGAGTGGACACTATAAATTCCTAGTGATGCCATTTAGGCTAACTAATGCGTCAGTTGCATTCATGGATATGATGAATAGGGTATTTATGCCCTATATAGACTAGTTTGTTGTGGTATTTATTGATATTATTCTAGTTTATTCCAAGAATGAGAAAGATCATGCTCAGCATCTACGAATTGCGTTAAAAACTCTGCAGGAAAAATAGTTGTATGCCAAGCTAAGCAAGTGTGATTTTTGGCTTAAGGAAGTATCTTTTCTAGGACATGTTGTCTCTTTTCAAAGAATTAGAGTCTATCTTAGTAAGATTGAAGCGATTATTAACTAGAATTCGCCTTGGAATATGACTAAAATGAGAAGTTTTTTGGGTTTGGCTGATTACTATCGTCGATTTGTAAAGGGTTTTTTGGTGATAACATCTCCTTTGACTAAATTTGCTACGAAAAGGAGTAAAATTTGAGCGATTTGCTAGATGTCAAGTTAGCTTTGATCAGTTAAAAAGAATGCTTACTGAAGCTCCTGTATTGGCCCAACCCATTTTTGGTAAGGAATATATTGTGTTTAGTGATGCATCTAAAAATGGATTGGGTTGTGTTATAATGCAGGATGATAAGGTGGATGCATATGCCTCTAGGCAACTGAAGCCACACGAGCAAAACTATCCTATGCATAATCTTGAGCTTGCAATAGTAGTGTTTACTTTGAAAATTTGGTGGCACTAGTTGTATGGTAAAAGGTGCAAGATTTTCACTAATCATAAAAAGTCTGAAATACTTGCTTACTCAGAAAAAACTTAACCTGAGAGAAATACTTGCTTACTAAGAAAAAACTTAACCTGAGACAATGATGTTGTTTGGAACTGTTTAAAGAATATGACTGTATTGTGGACTATTATCCTAGTAAGGCTAATGTGGTGGCTGATGCTTTAAGTCAGAAGACCATTTTGGCATTGTCAGTGCAGCAGGGTGAGTAGGGAATTGCACTTGATAGGGATTTAATAGCTTGATTAAAAGCTAAGCCTACTTTAAGACAAGAGATCATTGATGCTCAAAAAGTTGATGATAAGTTGCAACAACTTATCTTGGTAACTCAGGAAGGAAAACAACCTGAATTTTCTATAAAAGGATATGCTTATTTGTATTACAAAGATTGGTTTTGTGTAACAGCTAGTGATGAATTGAAGAAGAAGCTATTGTATGAGGCCTATAATACTATCTTCACAATGCATCTTGGTGGAAATAAAATGTATCAAGTCTGAAGCAGCATTACTGGTGGTCTGGTATAAAACATTGATGCTGTAAATTATGTATCTAAATGTTTGACATATCAGTAGGTTAAAGCTGAGCACTATGTTCCATTTGGTTTCATTTGGTTTGTTGAATCCTATTCTGATTCCTCAATGGAAATAGGATAACATTACTATGGATTTTGTGACTGGGCGTCCTCTCACTTAAAGGAAGCATGATGTTGTATGGATGATTGTGGATAAGTTCACCAAGTCTACTCATTTCATACCCATTTGTCCTGACTATTTAATAGATAAACTGGCAGATATATATATGAATAAGATAGTAAGATTGCATAAGGTACCATTGTCTATTAATTCTGATCATGATCCTCGATTTACTTCGAGATTCTGGAAAAGTTTGCAAATGGCTCTAGGTTCCTGACTTAGTTTTAGTACTGCTTTCCACCCCAAGACAGATAGGCAATATGAATGGGTTATTCAGGTATTAGAAGACATGCTTCTAAGTTGTGTGACAGAATTCCCTGAAAGTTAGGATAAATATCTTTCGCTAATGGAGTTTGTTTATAATAACAGTTATCTAACTAATATTGACTTGGCACCTTATGAAACAGTATTTGGTAAGAAGTGCAGAACTCTAGTTTGTTGGACTGAATTAAGTGAAAACAAGATCATTGGGCCTGATATTGTAAAAGATACTAAAGAGAAAGTTCAAAAAATTTAACAGAGATTAAAAGTCACCGGTGATAAGTAGAAGTCCTATGTCGATTTATAAAGGAAATATATTAAGTATCAGGTAGGGGATCAGGTATTTTTGAAAGTATCACTATGGAAAACATATTTCGATTTGAGAAGAAAGGTAAGTTTAGCCCACACTACATTAATCCCTATCAAATTCTTCAGAGAATTGGACCAGTAGCTTATAAGTTAACTTTTCCTGAAGAATTGGCCAAGTTGCAAGATGTGTTTCATATTTCTATGTTGAGAAGATATTGGTCTGATGGCACACACAAGGTTCTTGTGCAACAAATTCAAACACAACCAGATTTTTCTTATAAGGAAAGACCTGTGTCTATCTTGGCCAGAGAAGTCTGATGGCTCACAAATAAATAAATACCTTTAGTGAAAATAATATGGCAATATCATGGACTTGAGGAAGCAATATAGGAACCTGAACTGATGAAAAGGACTTAATACCCGTAGCCATTCAATATAAGTACAAATTTTAAGGACGAAATTCTTTTTAATGGGAGAGAAATGTAAGGCCTCAATATATACCCTAGATATATTATAGCACGTCAAGGGTGTAATAAGAAGTGAACATAACAAATTAAGTGCATCTAAGTAGAGTAAGGAACATAATAGTACTTAATGTAAAAGACATGGGTAAAAGGGTAATTTGAACATTTCGGCATGGATATACGTACTTAGACGTGAAATATGGATGAGATTGAAATTAGTTGATGAGATTATGTGCCAATGTGGTTATTAAAGAAAGAAGAAGGACCAATGTGTAATTTTTCCTAAAATTAACAAACGGACTAATAGGATTAAGGCATATGTGATCAATAATAATAAAGCATGTGTGTCCAATAGTAAGTAAGCATGTCTGTGAGTCTTGGAAGTGTATGAATGGGCATAAGGAGAGGAGAGAGGGACAACCTTTAGAGTTGAGAATTCCAAATTTTTCTTCTCTTATTTCCTCTCCACTTCATCTTCTTCATCACACCGTTTTTCATATAAGGAATCAAGCTAATCTTTGGTAGAAACCAAGGTAAAATTTAGTGGTTTTCTATTCATCTAGGGGTTTATATATATATATATATATAATTTTTGAAGATAAGTTTTCAATAGGTGTGTTATGTATAGAGGAGGAGAAGACCAAAGGTAGAGGTAAAGAAAAGCAAATAGAATGAATTAAAAAGGGTTTTGTTCACTTCTTCAAGAGGTATGGGATTTTTAATATGTTTACTTAGATTATGAATGTGATGTGAGGGGAATTGGTAAAGGAAGTATCCTATTTTCTGATGAGATGTTGGTTAAAATTGGATGTGTTTTTATGTTGCTCTTGCATGATAAGGCCAAAATTAGTTGAATTGGAATTGGTACCTCGCTGGATGGATAGGTTCCACTGAATAGACTTCTGTAATTTGACCATATCTTGATCTTTAGACCTCTAAACTGGATAATTCTAATTGGATATTAAACTAGAGACACAAGTATAAAACTTTCATGAAGGAACCACAATTTGATTATGCCTTTAAGAGTCTTGAATTCTAGTTTGAAGTTGAGTTTTAGCTATTATCCTTATTTTCGAACATCCTGTAGTGTTTTGGGGATAACTCTTGCAATACTTAACCATGTTGCGGGAAATTTATTCCATTATAAAATTAAGACATAAAGGAATAAATGTCTAATAGGAGAGTTAAGGCAGTCATCTCAACGGAGATTACGGTGAGCTTTAATGAATAAAAGAAGAATTGGTAGAAATTATCATAGGTGAAGCAAAGCAAACCTATTTTCAGACAAAGAAGATAAAATAACAAAACTATGGTGGCTAGGAAAGCCCTAGAGATTCTATAAGAAATTGGAAATGACGAAGACCTTAAAACCTAATTCCAATGTTTGTTATATGAATATAACAAAACAAGTAGAGGTATGAATGGTGAGTGTCTATCACGATTGTGGCATAGGTGTCATGATTGTGATCCTATCTTTTGTCACAACTAGGACATTATTTTCATTTCCAATGTTTACCACATCTCATTCGAATCTTTTTGGATGTCACTAAAGCTTAGAAATCCTAGTATAAGCTTAATATGAGACTCATCATACATGTAATTTATATTTTTTTAATGCTTTCATTTATGTATTATTGAAAAGGAATATGATCATAAAGCATATTAAATATGAATGGGCATAATAAATATTTTCAAATTATAACTGTAGGCATAAAGGAATGAATTTGAATCTTATGAATTGTTTCTCTTTAATGTGACTCTAAAATGTAATTATGATGTTTTGATGATTAGTTTAAACCTTTCAAGTCTTAGTTGTGGGTAAATAGACATGCCTATAAGGGTCTGCAGCTACTTCTGTTCTGAGACATTACAGTGTCTTCTGTTTTAGAGATTTGAGTCTCTTTTGTTTTTAGAGGCTATTGCCTCTTCAGTAGATACCAATCATAGGTATCTTCTGTTCTGTTCTCGTTACCTATGTCTGAAGAAATTAGTAGGCAATTCTGTATATGTTTAGATATTTGTTCTATTCTGATGCAAACTTATATTTGGAATAATCTCTGAATATCATGTTCAAATATTGTTATGTGATGCTTTATGAATTTTATTTTACAATGTATTTTCCATCACTCAAATTGTCATGAATCATTGACATGTGATTGTTTGGCAACTGCTGTGAGTAGTTGCTATCTTGCATCATTGTTCCCCACTAAGCTATATGCTTAGCACAGTGGTTTTTCCTCCGTTTGGGTCATGATAAACAGGGTTAAGTTTGGGACAACCGCAGTGGCCAAAGAAAGACGTGTAACCTTTTTGGAAGATCTTATATCTAAACATTGTGATGTATTTATAAATATTAAGAAGGAAATTTGTAGTATATATGAATGGCCTATATTAACCATAACTTATAATGAGATTTTTTTTATGTATGGATGTTATATATATAACTTGTGACTTGTGTGGCACCCTGCTCCCATCCGACACTTGCCCGTATATCCTTCGGACATTTGGGCATATGTTGACAGAAGCAGTGTGCCAACTACATCACTTTCACTATATCTCATGACATCATAAATTAAAACCATAAATATCATAAAAATTTTAAACCCCAAATTCCTCATTTCATTTCATAAACAATATATATACATTGTAGTTTTACAAGTCATCCATATATGTACAATATCAACAATCTATCAGAGTCTACAGATCTGTTTACAAAACATGCTACATACATGAGGAATTTTACAAAAATTTTAGTCTAAATCCTTCAGTCCAGCTAATTGACCTTTGAGCCATGTCTTCTATCCCAAGAGTTATATAAAATCTCTTCTAAGCAGTTTTAGAAGCTAAGTCATCGCTTGCTCGAACTTAAAAATATCAACGTTACAATTTGATTGAGTTTTGCAAACTCAGTTGGGTAACCATCCTCGATGGTTCACCCATATCACATAACACATCAATTCAAAAAATCACATAAGTCACATAATTCACATTATTCCATTTACCAACATAAAGCATCGCAATACACGTTATACATAATTTTCACATTTCTCATTTAACATAATTCAATAATACATTACAATCATTCAAAACATATATACATCATGCGTATATGTAATGTTCATGAGACACATTTATTTATTTCGTTGTTGTGATCGAGTGCCTTTTTCACCATCCCATATCCGTTGTAGATACCGGGCTCTATCATACTGTCTCTTATCTATTGGGAATACAGGGCTCCTTATACATTGAGCTTTAGGCTCTTACTACAACTGTTTGAGCTTTAAGCTCTCTTTCACTGGCAACTCAGGTCACAACTACCTTTATCTTTCATGCATTCATGTAATGGTGTGCACCACATATATTCAATCAGTTATGCTCATTCAGTCACATTCATGTTCTCTTTCTCATTCACATTTGTCATCGGACCTAGGGTTCGACATTTAATATACAAGTTGAGTATCACTTATTTCGTCACATTCACATACAATGAGCACTTCCAAATATGGTAATTATGCATCAAATGTCTCGGACATTCAAGGTTCGGAATCAGTGTATACATATCACATAATGATTTAATACATAATTAAATAAACAAACATTCATAGTGACACCATCTTAGGTTACTCATAGTTTGCTCCCGTTAGCTTATTGCCTTGAAGTCTTAGCATGTCTGGAAGCGGTCGCTCAATATGCTCTTCTATAATATGCTAACATATATATTTACCATTACTACTTTACACATTCATATGAATACTTGATCATGAGCACATGTATATATGTCATGTATAATACATGTTCAATGAAAAATTCTCGGGTATATTTTCCTTAATACTTATCTTATAATCAATTAACAACACCTTTTAATCATTCTTTAATCTCTAATACTCTTTGTCCACTTATTCAACATCAATTGGGTTCATTCAAGAACTCATTTAAGCCTAAATACCTTATATGGGAACATTATAGCATTAATTTGTTCATACTTCACTCAAAAGACAACTCTTTTGCTCTATAGGATTGGCCATCATCATGGCGTCCCTGCCATGATCATGATAGAAACCTTTAAAACTGTCCACGATCGTGACAGAAACTCTTTCTGGCTAGGTCACGATCGTGGGGAAGGGTCACAATCGTGACAGAAACGTATTCTGTCAGGCCACGATTATGGGGTGAGGGCCACGATCGTGCCCTGTCTTTTCTTCCTTCTTTTCTACACGAATTCAGCATATATCCTCACATCCATTTCACATTAAAATTTTCCGAACTCACCTTCTCTATTACGACCTCATTTTGTACTAATTCAACTATCATATTGATTATATTAACTCCACAAACTTCAACTCATTTGATTCATCAATTTTAACTTAATTTCATCATTCATGAAATCCTATCTCTTTCCATAGTATATCTCATTCATAAAGCATTCAAACAATTCATTCATTATGTTATGTCCTCATTTAACACTCTAAAAATTTCACATTTAGATGCATTGCCATCAAACAATCTTTTCCTTAAAGTATAACATTAAAAATCAATCAAAACTTATTACACATTTAACTAACCTTTCCAACATCAAAATTATGTTCCTTTTTAAGCCCCAATTAAGTCTAAAAGCATCATTGATATATACCTCATCCTTAATTGGTCTAACCATTGCATAATCAAAACATTTCCATGAAAAATCATTGCCCACGATCGTATCCTATAGATTTGCAGTTTTTCACAGGACATATTTTTAGGTTAGTATTCTATGACAATTTTGACCTAGAAAATGAGATTTTTAGGTAACACCTTCTTCTAATAAAATGTTCCTATATTCTTAGCTTTCTAATAACATCAAATTTATGCATTTTAGTTCAGTATCATGCACGTTATAATCAAAATACTATAAACTATTCTTATACCTTGACAGAACGCAATGCTCAACTTTAAGCCGACTTTAAAGACTTGTAAGGACAAATTTCAATTTTGAGTCCTTCATAAAAAATGCATCCATATGTTTCTAGTTTACTCTAAATCAAAGTCCATCCAATTTAAATATCTACAGATCAAGATATGGCCTAAATATAGGTGCATGTTCTGTGAAAGTACTTCATCTAACATATTCCAACACACATTTAACTTCATTTTCAGTTCTACCTTATCTCCAAACTATCATCCTACTTCTTCTCATTTCAAGACAACACACTAGCTTTTTATTTTGACTTTAAACTCATGAATTACTATTCATCTTAACACTAAGTAAGACATAACTCTATTTATCTCTTCATCCACACACACACATCATCATACTTCAAACTTCCTTGTTCATACTCATTCATCTCTTAATTCTATCATCATAAATGCTTTATTTAACCAACAATTCATGAATAACATTAATTCACTACAATTTAGAGCATGATTTCTTTATCACTACACTACACCGATGTTAAAACACATATGTAAAAACCCATGATCAATCATCACATTTCTCATTATACATGTTCCATTTAACATAACCCATGAAGATTAAAGCATAACTTACTTGATTAATCTTCAAAAATCTTCAAACTCTTCAAGATCTCTCTTAACCCTAGCTTTCCATAAAACCCACGTACATCATCCTTCAAGGTGGTAGGGTTGGGTCTTTAGTGAAAAATGAAAGAGAGAGCAAGATGATGGTAATAAATGGAGGTGAAAGTGACCTTCAAGTTTAATGATGGTGGGTGAAGCAAAAATCGTGAAAGTGAAGAAGAATAAAGAAGACAAAACGAAGAGTTTCGTAGAGAAGAAGAAGAAAAGCAAGAATGAAGGAAAAACAATTAAATGGGTCTTTCAACCTTAGGGAGTCTTGAGTTAAAGACTCACTTGCCACATGTCAAATTTCTAGTGGTTAGAATTAGGTTCTTTCATTAACTAGTCCAATCAACTCCAATTTCTACTCCAATTGTCTCCAAATTTCAATAACATAGGTCATTAACTCCAATTGTCATTTGTAAAAATTTCCACTACCATTTAACTCTTAATTCTACTTCCACTTATCAGTTGTCCTACTATTTGACATTTTTCCTAGTTCAAAATTTACCCAAAAATTCAGGAATTTTCTAAATTTCACTAAAATTTCCAAATCAATACCTATACACACCAATTCAATTTTCAATACATATGAACCACAATTTATATCAAAAATCACATTGATAAATTAATTATACCTAAAAAATGTTAATAAATGCATGTACAATCATTTTAATATACAAACATTAATATTCACATGTGTGTGTATGTCATATTATGCATGAATATGAAATGTACTTTCTAACTTCTCCTTAATCTCTCATGTATCGTATTCTAGGTTCCTAACCCTTAACATGAGATAACGGGATGTTACAACTTGTGTAAAATATAGTGAAATATGAGATGTGATATATGTTTATCTTATCTCTGGAAGTTGTTGAATTACCTAGGTCTGTTTTGGGTGCATCAGTATATCCTCTTAGGGCATATTAGGGTGTCACATATTGTCCCTTCATATTAGAGTCATTGTCATAACCTTGGCCTCATAAACATTAAGATCAAGAGACTTAAATACATTCAATAAGTCATTGAAAAGTTCTAATTCATATGTGTTATTTACCTTCAAGAACTCTAAAAATTATTATTCTATTTGTATTTTATTACTTGAAATATTTACACATCGTACTAACAGACTCATTTGTTCTTGATGACTCACATATAAGGTTCAATCAAGAATTATAGAAAGGTATTTTTGCCTCTTTAGTACGTGATCTTAATAATAGAATTTTTAACACAATGGGCCAAAAGAAAAATCAACTCATTTTGAATTTTGTTACCAAGATAATGATGATGAATATCATGATTTTGAATGCGTCTAACATAATCTTGTATTATCACATCAAATTTATCAATCATCTCAATTAATCCTAAAAAATTACTATTATTATTTTGGTAAAGTTTCTTATTAGATCCTTGAAAATCCAATTTATATTTAGTGAGAAATTTCACAACGAAACTATTCTTATTAACACTGTCTCTAATGTTCTTTCTCCTTTACAATTTCTCATTATAAATCCTTATCAATTGTTTGATTTTTGTTCAATCTTACTTTTAGTTCATTCCAAGTCTTTATGTTAGTTATATGCTCAATACTATTCTTATCTTCTTTGAACCTTTCACTAAGATGCTTCTAATCTCTAATCCATCATTTCCTAATGTACTTTGATTTTTATTAGA
This sequence comes from Erythroxylum baracoense, assembly GCA_025629805.1. Classification (NCBI taxonomy): domain Eukaryota; kingdom Viridiplantae; phylum Streptophyta; class Magnoliopsida; order Malpighiales; family Erythroxylaceae; genus Erythroxylum; species Erythroxylum baracoense. Next base: position 15,865,652 of record JAOTAY010000007.1, read on the forward strand.
TTAAATAACTTACAATAAAAGCAATTACTTTATCCAAGTGTTTAGAGTAAACCAATCATTTTTTATCGCTAATCTCTTCATTACTCAATTTTCTATAATTATAAGAATATGAAAATTTTTGAGTAGTATTAACTAATGTAAACACAAGATTCAATTCTCTTATAGATCCTTTTCAATTAAAATTACCCATTTTATTGTCAAGATTACCTCAATTTTTAGGATCATAAATATCCAAAGGAGGGATTGGTTGCTAATTTGCACTTAAATTTTCTTAATTGGATGTATTTGGTATATGATCATTGTGGCACCCCACTCCCATCTGACACGTACCCATACATCCTTCGGACATTCGAGCATACGCAGACGAAAGTGGTGCACCAACTACATCTCTTTCACATAACTTATGGTATCACAATTAAAATTATAAATAACACAATGTATAAAATCCAAAATTTCCTCATTTCATTTCATTAGCCATAATTTTACAATGTAGCAGTATATCCATCATCCAAGTTTATACAATATCAACCTATCAGAGTCACAGCTCTATCTACAAAGTATGCTACATATATGACGAATTAACAAAATTAAAACTAATCCTTCAGTCCCAGCTGACCGACCTTTGAGCCATGTCTTCTATCCAAAAGTTATACAAAATCTCTTCTAAGCAGTCTTAGAAGCTAAGTCATCGCTCTCTCGGACCTGATAATGTCAACTTTACAATTTGGTTAAGTTTTGCAAACTCAGTTTAGTAACTATCCTCGGTGGTTCACTCTTGTCATGCAACACAACAACTCAGGTTATCATATACTTCACATTATCTCATTTTTCATCATGTGATATCACGAAAAACTTTACTCACAAATGTCACATTCAAAAAACCATACAATTCATCATTTCATCGCGATCATGCTAAACATGTTTATCGATAAGGATTCACACATTTCATATGATAAAAATCCTCAAAACATTGTAATCATTCAATTTATTCATATCAAAAGTGTATGCAATGTTTATGAGACTCGAATTTGTTTATTACGTTGTTGTGACCGAGTGCCTTTTTCACTGTCCCGTATCTGTTGTGGATACTGGGCTCTATCATACTGTCCCTTATCCATTGGGGATATAGGGCTCTTTATACATTAAGCCTTAGGCTCTTACTACAAATGTTTGAGATTTAAGCTCTTTTTCACTGGCGACTCTGGTCACAACTACCTTTATATTTCATGCATTCATGGAATAAATGCATTTCACATATTCAATCATCATGTTTAGTATAATTCATTCACATTAACTTTCTCATTCACATTGATCATCAGACTTGGTCCGACATTCAGCATATAAGTTGAGAACACATTTATTCAATCACATTCACAATCAAGGAGCACTTCCAATGTATTATTCATGCATCAAATGTCTCGGACATTTCATGCCCGGAAATCAGTACATACACATCACATAACAATTCAATACATAATTAAATAAACAAACATTCATAGTGAGACCATCTTAGGTTACTCACTGTTTGCTCCCATTAGTATATTCCCTTGAAGTCCCAGCAAAGTCTGGAAGCGGTCGCTCAATGTGCTCTTCTATAATATGCAAACATATACATTTACCATTACTACTTTGCACATTCACATGAATACTCGATCATAAGAACATGTATATATGTCATGTATAATGTATGTTCAATGACAAATTCCCGGGTATATTTCCTTAATACACATCTTATAATCAATTAACAACACCTTTTAATCATTCTTTAATCTCTAATACTCTTTGTCCACCTTAATCACCTTATTCAACATCAACTAGGTTCATTCAAAAACTCATTTAAGCCTAAATACCTTATATGGGAACACCATAGCATTAATTGGTTCATACTTCACTCAAAAGATAACTCTTTTTCTTTATAAGTCTAGCAACAATCGTGGTGTCCCTGTCACGATCGTGACAGAAACCTTTGGAGTTAGCCACGATCATGACAGGAGTAACAGAAACTCTTTCTGGCTAGGTCACGATTATGGGGAAGGGCCATGATCGTGACGGAAACGTATTTTGTCAGGCCACGATCGTGGGGTGAGGGCCACGATCGTGCCCTGTCTTTTCTTCCTTCTTTTCTGCACGAATTCAACACATCTCCTCTCATCCATTTCCAACCAAAATTTCCCGAATTCACCTCTTCTAATACAACCTCATTTCGTACTAATTCAACTACCATATTGATTACATTAACTCCATAAAATTCAACTCATTTGATTCATCATTT
>JAOTAY010000007.1:15872155-15891848 GCA_025629805.1 Erythroxylum baracoense
GGCTCTTACCACGTCCTGAGCTTTAAGCTCTTTTTCACTGGCGACTTTGGTCTTAACTGCCTTTGTCTTTCATACATTCATGTAATGAACATGTATTCAATCAATCATGCTCATTCAGTCACATTCACATTCTCTTTCTCATTCACATTTTTCATCGAACCCTAGGTTCAACATTTAACATACAAGTTGAGAATAACTTATTTTGTCAAATTCACAAACAATGAGCACTTTTAAATATGGTAATCATGCATCAAATGCCTCAGACATTCAAGGTCTAGAATCAATACGTACACATCACATAATAATTCAATGCATAATTTAACAAACACACAATCGAAGTGAGACCATCTTAGGTTACTCACAGTTTGCTCCCGTTAGCTTATTGCCTTGAAGTCCCGGCAACCTCTAGAAGCGATCGCTTAATTTGTTCTTCTATAATATGTGTTCGCTCAAGGTTACACACTCTAAGTTTCAATATTTTTAACCTTGGTAATTACCGCAAGCGCACGGGTCATTCGCATAGTACCTAAGATGTCTATTCCATAAGGAAGGGAACTAGTCCTAAGTCTAACGGCAGCTAAGTCACAAACCTAACAACTACTACAGAAAAGTAAATCAATTGATAATCGATATGAGAATTGAAAGTGCTAAAAGCAATCACACAATCAAATCCAAAATCAACCTAGAAATCACCAAGTGAGAGAAAGGGGATGTTAATTCGAAATTAAAGAAACTCAACCGATTATGCAATTATTGACTCAACGGGCCTAGACGGTCCTAGGGTTAATTACTCTCTCTCGAGTTATAATTCTTAACCCTAATTGATAAAACCTAATTTAATTTATGGGAATTCCGATCTCTTGATTCGCAATCGACCCAAAAACTAAATTAGATCTAAAGCTGTCTACTAACCTACCGGGAACCTATGCTCGATCTCTCGTTACATGATTCTACCTGTTTGATTTAATCCTTTACCTATCAATTCACCCAACTCTCGTTAGCCCAAATTGATTATTTTCACTTAGCTTACCCTCTCAGTCTATCGCCAAGTTATTAAGAATAGGACTTAAATCACAATCCAATAAATAAAAACACAATCGAATAAACTTTATTAATCTGAAGAACCAAATCCAAAGGTGAATTTAGACATCAACTCAACATTCAACCAAACAAATCTCAACACCTATTTCAATTCTATGCATGAATAAAATTGAATTAAAGGAAATATTGTAGGGAATGAAATTTGGGATGGCGACAGCAGGAAACCTCTTATTCCTGGAAGTATTTCGCGTCAAGCTCTTCATCGTGTCTCTTTTCCTTTGTCTTCTTCCTCAATCTCTCAGTGTCACCTTAGGTTTTCTCTTGGAATCAACAGAATAGAAACTTTTTCGTTAAACTCTTGGCTCTCTCTCCTCTCTTCTACTGGCTGTCAGATGATATTCTATTTATATCTTCGAGGCTCTAGGTCAAAGTCGGGGTCGAAACGGTCCAAAAATTTATCTGAAATTTGAGTTTTTCTGTTAGCCCAACTTAGTGTACCATTGTGACCCTACCTGCCACGATTGTGGCCTGAATTGACGCTCTCTGTCAAGATCATGGCCTGTGTGCATGATCGGGGCTTGATTTCTTCTAGTTCTTCCTCTTTTGTCACGATCGTGGCCTATGTACACGATTGTGCCTTTTGCTTTTTGGCCCGAAAACTCTTTAACTCTTCCCGTTCTTCCCTGTTTACCCTACAACACTAGCACACACATCAAGGTACCTCAAAAATATACAATTTAAGCTCAAATATTCAAACTAACCCATAAAAACACTTAGCCACAAAAACTAACCTAATTAAACCCTAAATACATACTAAACACTTGAAATGACATTAAAATACTTATCAAATCTAACCCTAAAACACAATACAAATCATAACAATCAATATGCAAACATATACATTTACCATTACTACTTTGCACATTCATATAAATGCTCGATCATAAGCACATGTATATATGTCATGTATAATGCATGTTCAATGTCAAATTCCTGGGTATATTTCCTTAATTCACATCTTACAATGAATTAATAACACCTTTTAATCATTCTTTAATCTCTAATACTCTTTGTCCAGTTTAATCACCTCATTCAACATCAACTAGGTTCATTCAAGCCTAAATACCTTATATGGGAACACCATAGCATTAATTGGTCCATACTTCACTCAAAAGACAACTCTTTTTCTCTATATGCTGGCCACGATCGTGGTGTCCCTGCCACGATCGTGACAGAAACTTTTAGAACTAGCCATGATCGTGATGCCCTGGCCACGATCGTGACAGAAACTTTTTTCGGTCAGGCCACGATCGTGACAGAAACTTTTTTTGTTGGATCATGATCGTGGGGTGAGGGCCACGATCGTGCCCTGCAAAATTTTCCCTCTCCTTCATCCGAATTCTACCTACATTCAAACACCAATTCAGACCAAAATTTCCAGAATTTGCCATCTTTAACACAACATCATTACCTACTAATTCACATACCCATTTGGTTGCATTCAAAAACTTAAACTTAAATCATTTGGTTTATCAATTACAACTAATTTTTTTCATCATTCATGCAATTCTATCATTTTCAAATAATAACTCATTTATAGGAATCAAACAATCCCCTCTCAAAAGCATCATGTCTAATTTATAACCTCTTCATTTAACACTTTAAACATTTAACATTAGGTGAATTTACATCAAACATCCTTTTCCTTAAAGTATAACATCAAAATTAATCAAAACATATCACACATTAACTAACCTTCCCAACATCAAAATTATGTTCCTTTTAAGCCCCAATTGAGTCCAAAAGCATCATAGATATATACCTCATCCTTAATTGGTTCAACCATTGCATAATCAAAACATTTCCATGAAAAATCATTGCCCACAATTGTGACATCCCCTACCACGATTGTGACAGAAACAATTATCCTACTTATCCTGCAGTTTTCCAGTTTTTCTTAGGATAGATTTTTATGTCCGTTTTGTATGACCATTATTACATGGAAAATGAGGTTTTTAGGCAACACCTTCTTCTAGTAAAATGTTTCTCTATGTATTAGGTTTCTAACGACATCAAATTCATGCATTTTGGTTCAGTATCATGCACTTTATAATTAAAATACTATAGACTGTTCTCATACCTTGACAGAACACAATTCTCAACTTTAATCCAAATTTCAAGACTCTTAAAGATAAATTTCAATTTTGATTCCTTAATGAAAAATGTATCCATATGTTTCTAGTTTACTCTAAATTAAAATCCAGCGGATTTGGATATCTAAAGATCAAGATATGGCCAAAATACAAATGCATGTTCAGTGAAAGTACTCCATCTAATATGTTCCAACACACATTTAACTTCATTTTCAATTCTACCTTATCTCCAAACTAACGTCCTACTTCTTCTCATTTCAAGACAACACACTAGCCTTTTCTTTTGTCTTTAAACTCATGAATTATCATTCATCTTAATACAAAGTAAGACATAACTCTATTTATCTCTTCATCCACACACACATATGATCATACTTCAACTTCCTTGTTCATCATCATTCTTATCTCGATTCATTATCATAATTGATTCATTCACCAAACAATTCACGAATAAAATTAACTCACTAAAATTTAGAGCATGATCCCTTTTTTATTACACTACGCCCACATTAAAACACATATATAAAAACTCATGATCAATCATTAAATTTCTCATCATACATGTTCCATTTAACATTACCATGAAGATTAAAGCATAACTTACTTGATTAATCTTAAAAAATTTTCAAACTCTTCAAAATCTCTCTTAACCCTAGCTCTCCATACAACCCACGTAATCATCCTTCAAGGTGGTAGGGTTAGGTCTTTAGTGAAAAATGAAAGAGAGAGCAAAATGAGAGTGGCAAGTGAAAGATGAGAGGGCTAGGTTCAACATGAATGGACATTGGTGAGCAAAATTTGTGAAGGGGAAGAAGAAAAACAAAGTCACGAAGAAGAAGAAGAAGAAGAAAAGCAAGATAAAAGACCATTTAATGGCCTTCCAATTAATTAATCTTGGGACAAAGACATGGTTTGGCAAGTGACACTTGTCACTTGCCACATATCCAATCCCTATAGGTTTAAACTAGATTCTCTCATTTAACTAGTCCTATCAACTCCAATTTGTACTCCAATTGCCTCCAAATTTCAACGACATAGGTCATTAAATCCAAATGGCATTTATAAAAATTTTCACTGTCATTTGACTCTTAATTCTACTTCCATTTATCAAATGTCCTACCACTTGGCATTTTTCCTAGTTCAAAATTTACCCAAAAACTTAGGAATTTTCTAAATTTCACCAAAAATTTTAAATCAATACCTATACACACCAATTCAATTTTCAATACATATGAACCACAATTCATATCAAAAATCACATTTATAAATCAGTTATACCTAGAAAATATCAATGAATGCATGTACAATTATTTTAATGTGCAAACATTAATATTCACATGTGTTTGTATGTCATATTATGCGTGAATATGAAATGCACTTTCTAACTTTTCATAAATCTCTCATGTACCGTATTCTAGGGTCTTAACCCTTAATATGGGATAATGAGATGTTACAATCATGCTCACTTAAATTACTAATATCCTCATGAATACAAATCTCATCACTTAAATTTTCATTAGGTTGTTAAAAATTACCTTCATCTAATTCCTTAGGATTCTTACTAGAGGAGCATACTCTTTTAACAAATTATTGATAGCTCCTTTTTAGGATTCTATTAACCATTCTACTCATTTATTTTTGCCCCTTTTTTCACTTATAGAAAAATGTTTTTTAGCCAACATCGTATAAAACAATTATGACATAATCAGACTAGAAAAAGAACAAAAGTACTTATATGGAACTGGAAGAAGCAAGCAAGCACGACATAATAATAACAGCTTGACCATATATCATAAAGATATATCAATGGTATTATATATTTATGATATAGAAAAAATAAAGAGCAAGATTTAATATCCTATATTTAAAAAGAAAAAAAAGAGCAAACTTTTATGGTAAAAGCAATCATACTCATAATCTATTTTTTATTTTTCAAGCAATTCTAAAACATCAAAAACTATCAGTGATTCACTTTTCACCAAAGGGAATAGAGATTCACAACAATATCCATATTATAGAAACATTGAAACTATATTTCATCAATAATTTACAAAATTAATTATATATATACAAAATTGGTTGAACCCAAAAAATCAGAAAATTGTAATTATGATTTAATAAATGAAATAAAGATGAATTGCAATTGAAGAAGGAAATAAGGGATAAAATTATTAACTATGAAATTATACTCAAAATTTAATGTGAATTTCTATTTGAAAATAGAAAATTCTACCTAAATTGAAAAAGCTATCATACTCATAATTAATTATGATATGAGATTGTTGCTAGATTTATGTGATTGCCAGATGGAACAAATTTATGAAGGATTCGATTAGATTATGATTGTTATAACTTAATTTGGCTCTTGTTTCTTAATGTGTTATAATTAAACATCTCACTGATAGAGTTTCAAGCAATCCAATTGAAGTTATTTACTTTTAAGTCTTTAATTCCAATGAGTGCTGCCTAAATAAGGAAATTAGAACTCTCATAAAAAACTACATTCGGTTTTAGTGCAGTTTCTGTCTTTCAATTTCTTAACAACTTATTAGTAACATTTGTAAGTCAGGATTGTTAAATATGCATCATACACCTGTCTGAGTGGAGAATAACACTTGTAAATCAGGATTGTTAAATATGCATCATACACCTGTCTGAGTGGAGAACATGACACTGCCATTAGCATATTGCATGAATTTATGGGTGACAGACAGTAACATAGAATTTTCAAGTTAATGATATGTCTTATGCTGCCCAAAAAAAAAGGTCAATAGTACTAGTTAGACTTTTCATGCACAACATATTATATTATATACATGCTTGGTAGAAAAAGGATTGCCTCCCATGATATTGGGCTTTGGGCGAGAGCACTTCTGGCCTTGATCCTACAGCTGAAACACAAATCGCTAGTGTGATGATCAAGGCTGTTGCATCCATTGTTTTTTGCGAACTTCGAGGCAAGGTCTTTGTTACCCAACGCTTGAGCTTGAGTCGATGAAAAAACTTAAAAATTTTGAAAAATGTTCTCCACAATTTTAATTATTTGATATTATTTTCCTACATATTTATCAAGTATGATCAACTTCTTTCTATTTTTACAATTAGAGAAACCGTATAAATAAAAGCACAGGTTAATAAGTTTGGATGATAAGCATATAAAAAATAAAGGGGAGAGATCATATTCATTCAAAGCTTCTATCTCCTTGGTTTCCAAGTCAATTCATCTCAAGCAAATGTGGAAGGAACATTGGTTTTTGTCCATTTCAGTTCACCAATAATCTCCACATGAACAACATCCATCTCTAAAGTGATGAAACCGTTTATTGTCTCGCACTATTATGTCTCTCTGAACTGCTTTGGATATTAACTTGGCAGCATTATGGCAATCTAAACAAATTCTCAAGTTCTTGTAAACCCTCAGCACTGTACCTCTATTTGTCTTCAGTAATCCAAAACAAATTGCAAGTTTCTCGCTGTGCCCTTGCAATAACTTAATTTTCTCTTGCTCCTCAAGTTCATGAAGCACACAACTTGTGTTTGGTTTATATCCTAATATGCTTATTTTTTCCTCTAATCTTCTCCACATTCTTCTGATCTCTTGTGCTTCTGGCAGTAAGTTGTCACCAACAATAAAGCTATATAATTTCCCTCCAAGCTCAATCCAACTGCAACCAGCATCCTTGTGCAAGTTCTTCTCTTTCATTACTTGCCTAACCTTACGAACATCGTCCCATTTCCCTGACCCAGCATACAAGTTAGAGAGCAAGACATAATTCTCTGCTTTGTCTGGTTCCATTTTCAATAACTTATTGGCAATTTCCTCTCCCATTTTTAGTGCTCCATAAGTCCTGCAGGAACTGAGCAAGGAGCCCCAGATTCTAGCATCCGGTTCCATAGGCATATCATTCACAATTCTCATAGCATCTTCCAATCTTCCAGCACGGCTTAGCATGTCAATAAGACAAGCATAATGTGCCAATTCCGGGTTTATCTGGTACATGTTCATCTGATTGAAATACTTCAATCCATTTTCAACCAACCCGGCATGGCTACATGCCAGCAAAATTCCAAGAAATGTTAAGTCATCAGGAATTTGGTTGAGTTCATTGCTCATCTTCTCAAACAGTTTTATAGCCTCTTCTGCATTTCCATAAGTTCCATAAGCTGCTATAATAGCATTCCAGGAGGCCACATCTTTAAATCTTAACCAGTCAAAAACCCTTCGAGATTCTTTTATACAGCCACATTTTGCATACATATCTATGATTGTACAGCTCACATAAGCATCTTCTGCGAGGAGGGCTTTTATTGCATAACAGTGTACCTCTCTTCCCAAAAGCAAAGTTGATTGTTGCGAGCAAGCTCCCAAAGCACTCACCGTGGCAATTTCATAAGGTCGAACTCCAGTAGAAACCAACTTGCGGAAGAGATCCAGAGCCTCATTTGGTAGTCCATTTTGTGAGTAACTCGTAATCATCGCATTCCATGATACCAAAGTTTTGTCGTTCATCCTGTCAAACAATAATCGTGCAGACAGAGGCTTCCCACATTGTGAGTAAAGATTGAGTAGTGATATATCAATAAAAGTATCTGCTATCCCATTTCGCACTGCAAATCCATGAATTTGTTTCCCATGTTTCAGGGATTTTAGGCGGCTACAAGCTAAAAGTAGGCTACCTATACTAAACGAATCAGGCTGTAAACGGAAATTTGTCATTTGAATGAAAGAATCTAAAGCCTTTCCAGGATCATTGTTCTGTGCATATCCGCCAATAAGGGCATTCCAAGAGTTCACAGTCTTTGTTTCAATATATTGGAAAACATGCTCAGCAGAACGAAGCATTTCACACTTAGCATAGGCTGCGATTAAAGCATTTGCAACGAGTTCATCATGATGTAACCCATGTCTAAGAGAGTAACCATGCAGTTCCTTCAAGTTCAGTACTTGTGATTTGTCCGAACAAACTGGCAAGACATTTAAGACAGTAACCTCATCGACCTTGACTTCCTTCCATTGCATTTTTCGCAAATAATCAAACACTATGCAGGTTTCTCCTTTTGCAGAAAAATACCCAATAATAGTATTCCAAGAAACCACATTTTTATTAACATTCTTATCAAATAGCATTTGACCCTCAAGCAAGTAGCCAGATTTTAAATACATGTCAACCAACGCATTGCTTACCATCAAAGACTGGCCAAGTTTTACTGTTAAACCATGAAGCCCCCTGCCCATTCCAACATTTAATTCTCTAGCACAGAGTGGTAACAGAGTAACCATTGTCGCCACATCCGGTAACAATTCATCCTCTCCCTCCAACATCTCTGTCAACATTTTAAAACTCTCTCCAGAAAAACCACTTTCAACGAACCCCCAAATCACTGAATTCCAAGAAACCAAGTTCCTATCTGGCATAAGATGGAAAACTTTTGATGCTTCCTCAACAAAACGATATTTCCCATACATTGTGATTAATGCGTTACCCACAAACACATCAAAAACCAAACCCATCTTTATCACCATCCCATGAACTACCTTCCCCAAGCTAACATCCACAAGCACACTGCAAGCCTTAATGACACAAGGGAAAGTAAAATTATCAGGCAGGAACTCTGTACTCGAAATCATTTCCTCAAACATAAGAATTGCATCACCATAAAGTTCATTCCTCGTAAGCCCACTAATAACTGCATTCCACATAAACAAATTCTTTCTTTGACAACTTCTAAACAAACAAAGAGAATCCTTGGGGCATCCACACATGGCATACATGGAAATGAGACGGGTATTAAGTACACAATCATTGCAATAATGGATGGACTTCCGAACAAGCTCATGAAGTTCTCGGCCAGCTTCAACATCATTTCTTTGGCCACAGGCTTGGATTAACATTCCCAGTGCTTCTTTTATTGTTAACGAATTCGAAAGAGCATCCTTTTGGGGGCCTACTTGAAGAAAGGCCAGAGCTTTATGAAGATTACCACTGTCGCAGAGATTGGTAATCTCTTCCAGAAATGGTAGCTGACGAGTAGCGTGACTGGTTAGAGTTGAAGAGTGGTCTTGGTGAGTCTGTGTAGGTAATGAGAGGAATGTTCTTCGCTTGGCAATTGAACGACGGGTGTGAAACTCATGTGGTCTTGTCGTATAACCACGCAAGTGCATAAAGGTGAAGCCGGTGTTTAACTGTTCCAGCGAGGCCATGGTTGATTTTCAAAAATGTCAAGAACCAGACACTTTCATGATAGAAGCACACCCAACATATACGTGGAATCAAGCATAACCATTGAACCAAAAAAGAAGTGAAATTCTCGGAACACTAGTGATAACAAAAGATCACAGTTGGTTACCTAGTCAAGACGATGCATGGTTTGCTAAGATAATGTAGTCAAATACCAAACATAAGTCAAACTCTAAACCATATCCTCAACTCCATCAAGACGTTAAATATTTGGGGTTGAACGGAGCAAGCAGCAGACGACCGCAGAGCAGACAATTGAGACAAGACGAGGCTGTTCGGTCACAGTGCCAAGTAATTGAGAGTTGTTTTGGATAATGAGTTCAGCAATAGCAAGTAAGCAAGTGGCACCTTCCAATTCCACGACTGATTATAGTTCGACAAAAATATCCTATGGCTAGCCAGCTCATCTGTGATCTGTGGGACCATGAATGTATAAATTTGTTGGCTATCAGACTCCAGCTTTGTCCTGGTTACTAGTTTCTGTATACACTCACAGTTGCACATACGGCTGCAACAGAGTCATTGTATTCGATCTCCCCACGAACAAAATCACGAAAATTTGTACCGCTGCGGCTGTGAAAGTAAGCATCTTGTTCAGAAAGTACTCAAATAACAGCCACAGCTTCTCAGAGACCTTTAGAACTTTGAAATCCAGGTTTGAAAATGGCGAGGAAATTGTTACGAGCTCGTGTAATATCGGAATGATCACAAGAAATTTCAAGCATTTGAAGTTTCTTCACTGCGGTACAAGTGGTAAGCTGTGATCTTTCATTTTGCAATGAACCCTATCTTGTACGCGGTTTAACATAAAATGATTAAAACAAAACGTGTAAGCTACAATGGACCTCCCCAATCTGCATTATTAGCCTAGGTAGGATCCAATCACTATAATTGATCTTTCTATAACAATATCTACAAAATCTAATTGATACAGAAACAAAGAAACCAGTAAACTTACAACAGAAAGTTGGAATCATTTATTTTTTGAATTTTGAATGTAACTACACTTAGGCAATTTGAGGCAGGATAATGAGTATGCTACAACTACCCAAGTTTACATTTGAATAGAGGGAGACACTTAACATAATTATTGTCCGGACCAAACGAGGTGAACCAAATGGAACACTTATTAAAACAACTTTTACTACCACCATCTACTCCATTCGGAGGGAGAGAAACAAGAGATTATACATGGAAATCGAAGTAAGAAAATATCATATCACTAAACACATCGTCAATTGGGTTCAAGCTGCATTTATAGCTCACAACAAGCACAGTATACTTAGCAATGCGTTGAAAAACAGCTGGAAGTTGTAATTCATTATTTTATTTTATCAATTTACCTCTCTATAGACACCTCAGTATGTACTGATTGCAATATGACAATGTGACTCATTGCAATGGTGTGATAGCTTTTGCTATGATTAATAAAATTTCTTTCATTTTCAAAAAAAAAATCAGTAATGAGAAAAGATTAGATGGAAGAAAGGTAATCTTTTATCAAATTCAAAATGGGGTTAGCATAAGATGCTCCCTCCAATCTCTGGAACAAGATTCCATCCATCCGGGCTTGAATTCCATCAGAAAGTGAAAGATTTTGCAGCAGTTCTTTCAAACTTCTGTCTACGTCAGCTACAGAATTTCCTATTCCACTCAAGAGCTCTGGAAGAGTAGGGGAGGGTCTTGACAACTCAACAAGGGTGACCTAGGCAGTGAAAGAATAGTCAGGATTTGTTTCCCAACACATTAACACAGACATACGCAGAAAATGGCTAGTTCCTTGAATATTCTTAATCCACTAGACCTACAGCTGCTTAACAGGCCAACAAGTGGAAAGTGGCTTCATTTGCATGAAAAAGCATCTTGTGCCCAAAACTAACTAAGAGGACATGGCGGCAACGACCTTTTAACCTTGGCCGCCACTTTAGGAGGAATCAAGAAACAATATGCCAATTAACAGTATGCAAGCACTGGTAGACTAACATCTTTATTGTGCTAGTTTGCAACTCTATTTTGAACAATCAATTCAAGGGGACACTTGTGTCAAAAATAAAACCTAGTGTATTCAATTGAAATAAGTTTGGAATCCAAAATTTATTATCTAAAATGTGTACTAGATCCATGGAGTTGATGAAGCTGAAGAAGTTCAAACCAACCTGCTTGTCCTGGGGAATATTTGCCTTTTGTTTTGCTATGGCAACAGCACGAGAAAGCCCGCCAAGGGCATCAACTAGACCTCGTGAAGCAGCATCAATGCCCGTCCAGACTCTGCCTTGTGCAACCTCTTCCATCTTGTCTACCTGCAAGAACAAGCATAAACTCTCATTATCTTTCATTTCATAACTTCATAAAATTTTCCCTCTTGAACACCAATGTTTTCTCTTGCTTCAATAGTATCAATTTTTAGGCAAGTGAAAAGCATACCGGCATTGACCTTGAGAATGCTGCCTTGTCTCGAAATTGCTCATATGCATGCTGAGCAGACTTTGCAAAAAGTTCAGCTTCATCTGGTCTGGAAATCTATGCTAGTTAATTTTCTTCAAGCATTAATAGCATATCATAGGACAAACCAAAAAGCAGAGCAAATTGCTCTTGCCTCTGTAAGTGAAGTCAATGAAGCGTGTAAAATGTTTTTTATCTCAATCTATCTTGTAAAAATGGACCCAAATTTCTGTTTTTAAAAGACTAGCAACATAATATGAAGGGTTAGATGAAAGAGAACAAGACCTCCTACCTCAAAGGCCGTTGTTCAGCTGCAAGGAGCTCAGCATATTTACCTCTTGACAAAATCTCCTTGTTAAAGCCAAGCTTCTCATACAGTTTTCCCAAGTTAAACTTCCCTACAAGAGACAATTATGAGGTCCATGAACACGGATAATTTATCATGGTCTAATAAGTATTAATTTAAACTTCCCCATTGTCCCCAAATTGTTTTCATGGTTGTGCTCTATATCAGCAACTCTAAGCTCAAGTACAGTGAGGATTTTCTAAAAGAAAACCAAACCAAATACAGACCATTGTTCCTACTGGATCTAGGGAAAGGAAGAGAATATTATCTAGTGGTTTTCACATATCTTTTAGTTATACTTTAACGTTTGATATTAGGTTCACCTGTAACAACCCCAATTGAACCAGTTAAAGTTAAGTTTTCTGCAACAATGGTCCCTGCAGCCATTGCCATATAGTATCCTCCACTTGCTGCTACATCAGACATTGATGCAATAACAGGTTTTGATTCAGCCAAAAGTCTGATCTCCCTCCACATTCTGTACATGATAAACTTGAAGGGCTCAATAAAGACCTAGTAGATACTTATCAAATCAGTAGACATCAAAATTTAGTAAGACATCGTCTCATACTCATTGTGTATGTTACTCTGCAAATACATGTTAACAAATTGTATGACTTTTGGCGATAAGCTGCCAATTCAAACCAAACTCAACGGCTACCAAAGATGCAATTATTTGTTTACCCATTTGATATGGCATAAGAGGCTTGGAAATGCTAGCATAGAGTTGATTGAAATGGACTACCCAATATGAGATTCTAAAAGGTAAGGCATGGCAAACACATTAAGTGGTAAACAAGCCCATATTCCTTTCAACAGCTGTCAGCAGCATTGTTTAGTTCTTATGAAATGGTGGTCAGGACAAGACCATCATACAAAAATAATGTTGTTGCACAAAAACTGAATCTGACATTCAGGCGATCCTTTCCTATGGAGACAACAAAGTGTTTTTCTAACAAAGACACTGCTACCAAAGATGTGTGTTCTACATGTTTCCAAATCCTTGCATTAAATAAAAGGAAAGTGCAATTGATTCTAACTACATGATGACATTTATGACATAATTTCACTGAGATCAAACTTTCAAATGAGTGTCATAACTCAGCAACAATGTCAAATTATTATAATTAAAATATTTACACATCAACTGGAAGAAGAAAAGGGAAAAAGAATTAAAACTGTAACATAAAGATTCAATTGTAGCAAACTTACAAATCAGAAGCAAGGGCATCACCCCCAGGACTGTCAATTCGAATAATGGCAGCTTTATATCTTTTTGATTCTAGCAAAAGTTTAAAAGAATTAAAACAATGAAGTGAATGAAAATCACCCAAGCACAGAAAAGAAATGGTACGCTTCTAGCTGTAAAGATATAGCAGTTAATGTGGCAAAGAAAAAATGCAGGACGTAGAGATGCTTTTAACCACTTTCTTTTCCTTTTTGGGGTTATGTTTTCTATCGTTTGATGAGAATAAGGATAGTAGCAGAATTCAGAATGAAATAAGTGATTGAAGCTTAGGTCAAAGACAGGAAGACACAACGGACAAAGAAGTTTTACTGCAATCTAGTAATGAAGCTAACCCCTCTATTTTCAATTTTTTGGCTAATTCCTTCTAAGCTAGATATAAAACTAATTATTAGTTAAGCACACAATCTAAATCTTTCAAATACTACTAGTCTACTATAACCTATAATTAAAGACCATCTGCATCTGACCCATATTTAACTGACTATAATTGACAGTCCAGCATTAGCTTTATGTATAATCGGTAACCCAAAAAGAAACCCAGAATAATTAATTCCAAACCTGACATGCCATGATGGCCTAGTTTTATATGCTCAACTGTTGAGAATCCAATTCCCTATGACTGTATAACACAATTTTTTTTTTTAATGTAAGAAAGATGTACCTGTTATAAGCATTCAGATTGATCACATTGCCTTGTTGCTTAATTCAAGAAAGAATTGGAATTGTTAAAATATGGGTGGCGTTTTCTTCCCTTGGACAAAATCTGAATTCTATACATTTACACAAACCTTGGGCTCAATCAACATCCATATACCTAAACTTTACCCACACAAGTTACCCAAACAACTGAAAAGCTCATTTTCCAATGTGGAATATGTGTCCAGAAACATGAATCTATGTTAGGAAAGAGAGAAGGAAAAATAAAAAGAAAAAAAAATGCCATCCTTGCTTAAATAACAACATTCAAGTATGTGGAGAATTTGCACCACAATTCCCAATAAACAGAAAGGAAATGAGTTAGCTGAGAAGAAATATTCTAACCTCTGACACTTCGAATCTTCTCAATTAATTGTTCTGCAATGATACCAGAACCAGGGAAACTTAAAGGACTCCGAACGCGTGTAATGCTACCAGAGGCTCTGATCACAGCTACTAGGTCTTTGCTGCCTGTTAAACCAAGAGTCCAGTTCCTAACTTGTGAATATTTCCTGCATATACAGTAAGGGATGAAAAAAATAATTTAGGTTTTACATCCACATCTTTACAGATACAAGAGATCACGCTTAGAAATACAAAGTGATTATCATATATCAAGCATTAACAAGAACAAGTACAAGATCTGCAACAGTTTTGTGCTCATAAAGCGACAGATTCTCTAATGTTAAAAAGTAAGGACATTTGATCAATAGTACAGGCTACATAAACTTTGTTCGAAGTGCAGACTTCACAAAAATACAGAGACTGCAACTTTGTAATTGAGAAAACTACAGATATAAAAGCTAATGAATGAGGCTATTGCATCAAGAATCAGTGTTTGCCTGAGATATTTGGATGTCATATCAGCAGTTATGCACGTTTTACTATTCAAAAACAAAAATAGAAATATTAGACAAGGTTGAAAAACAGCCAGCATCAGCATAAGACCTTGAGTACGATTCAAGAACAACTGCATTGACAAATATAAAGCTGGAAGATCCCAAATTTTAATTTCCACCGGTAACAAATATTGGGGCAATAAAATTGTCAGGGAACTAAAATGATCCCCTAGCTGACTTGCATGCAATAGAAGCTATACAAATGCAGAAATACCTATAGTCAACCATAGGCAGAATTTTTTCCTTTTGGACACCCAGTTTTTGTTTCAACATTGAGATAATCTGCATGAAATAAATTTCATTAAGATGCTAGAATTAACATGAAACAAAAGCTTCTTGTATAAATGTAAGGAAACCAAGCATTTCCTATCCAGCTGGGCAGACTTGTTAAATGTAAAATATAGTCACATGCTTTGCCATGCATTTTCAAGGTATAGAAAAGTTTACAGGAACTTCAATTATCACCGAATATATAAATTCTCATTGGACACAAAGCATAACACAGTTGGGGTGCAGAAAAAAATGTAACAATCATTAGTGTAAAACTGCATTTTCACACTTTAAATTTTCGGAAACTCTTTTTGGTTTCACAGAGACTAACTCATATTGAAAACACATCGCACTTCTGAAAAACCTAGGAAAAGATTTTGTGTACCTCATCATCATATTGTATTTTTGTTATAAACCCCTCTTCTTTTAGTTTTTCTACTTCATAAACTCCTCCATTGATGAAATTCTCCATGTCCTCTCTTTTTTTCCCTGCAAAAATTTGAAGAAGCCTGTGAATCTCACATATTATGGGATCAAGGAAAACACTAAGATAAGAAGAACCTTTTGTGGAAGAAACTTTATCCAGCCAATTCCCATAGATATTATCAAGTATTGCAGTCAGCATTTCACAATTCTCTTCTGACATAGTTTTGCGTGTTAGTTGATCTCCGGCACTTTTATATTTACCAATCCTTTGCACTTCTGGTTCAATTCCAACATTCTCCAAAACACCTACAGAATGATTGTGTAATGAGGATCAGCCGCAAATGTGCGTCACAATCTTCATATGACAAAAAGTTTGAGAGAGTGGAAAGTACAGTAAAGAAAATTTACTCTAAACATGACTGTCATTGCAGAATGGATGTATGGGAGCACCTCAGGAGCAAAAACAGATTAGAAGAATTACAAGGTGCACAAGTATTCAGGAGAGTCCCAAAAGACGAAGAGAAAATGCAAACACCATGGATTTCATATTTTAAGGATCATTTCTCAGCAATGAAATCTTAGCTCTTGATATTTGATGGTCAAATTCCTTTCGATTAGTTTCTAAGAAAATTAAAAAACGGCCTGTCAACACTTCTGCAACATCTGACTTATAATAGAATCTTAGAACCTAATAGCAATTTATAAGCATCTAATTTATCAAAAGCTTCCATCATAGCTCAAACCAAGATGAAACTTCACTTCAGAACTGGAATTTTGTGAGAGCATACAACTAACTTTTATTTTCAGCGACCACAATTTCAACGGTCGTAGTTCTATCCATCTTTATGATCATTTTCAAAGCACTAATGAATTATTTTTCATAATCTAAGATAAACTCCAGCATGAAGATCAGATATCCAGTGACTACTAATCCATTTATTCAAGTGACACTTCAAGTAATGGTATGCCAGCAGGCAGACAGTAATATACACACCATAGCAAGCTTGCTGAATGACTCATACTATATGATGAAGAAAAAATATTTCAACCAGAAAATACAAATTTCCCGCACAAAGGGCAGTTAATTGACAAGTTTAATCTTGTGAACAACATAAACCCACTTTTGATTAAGTGATCAAACATGAATAAGACGATACCCTTTTTCAAATGACAGCATTCCAGCAATGAAGCTATGGACCTATGTTTAAGCGTTAAAATGACAAGATGCAACAGACTTAAATCATTTTCAGCAGCATATGATCACTTCACTGCAAACAACTTGTTTCAACCTTTTCCCAACTTGAAGATCACCGCAGACAATTAACGTTCCATCGTGTCTCCAACATTAGGGAAATGAAAAAAAAAACAAAAAAAGAAGAAGAAAAGCTGGCTTTACTAACCTCGGAGAAAAGATGCTTGAACAGTCAATCCATACAGAGAAAAATAAGCACTTGGCGGGGCATATAGCTCATCACAGGCACAGGCAAGATAATATTCTTTCTCTCTACAAGCAGGGACATATCCAATGATGAATTTACCTAGCAGTACCATGGAACATAAAATCATTTTTGTTATAGTTGTTGCAGGAGTATGTCTGTCAGCTATTGGCCATTCGCAGAGTAGTATTCATATTTTTCCACCCATTGATAAAGACTGGCATATATATTTATGAAGTTGAAAAACGTTTATATTCAGAACCAAAAAAATCTTAAATATCCTAAAAGGTTTCGATGATCTACACATCCAGAAGTAGTTGACTGAAATAATGCACGGAAAAAAAAATACTGGCCCTAGAAAACAATATCTCATGACAATACAAGATATCTTCACACAGGAAACTGATAAATGCCCAAATATCATATACATGGAAGAAAAGCTTAAGTGGTAACAAGATGATGAACACCATATTCTAATACAAGTGTGGGCACACGCACTCATTAATGGAAGCCCACCAGGCATTGCATGGAGCTTCAATGCATAAAACATCGGTTGGTATATTTCCAAAAGAATTGCATACAAATGGGAGAAAAAAATTTGTATTGCAGCTAACAACTGGAGAATTAAATTAGAAAATATTTATAACTTATTCTTGTCTACCACCTGATTTCTTGAAATTGAGAATGTGCCTCCGAATTTCTTCGACTTTAGCCCATCCACAATTCAAGGACTCAATGTGGAGATAAACACCAGAAATACGAGGATCATATGCAGCTTTAACAAGATTCTCGCAAATTTGAGGCAGAGATAGGGCCGAAGAGAACCTGCTCTTTAGCTGATCACTTATCTGACATTGAACCGCAACAAAACTCAGAAAAATTAGAGAATCAAACACTCTGTAAGTGATAAAGTGGCAGTTCCAACTGTAAAAGAAGTAGGGAAAAAAAGGAAGAAAAAAACCTGGCCTCGAAGTTTCATAGTCAAGACACTGCCTTTACGAACCCGTTCCCAAGGGAAGGCGACGAGCATTCGAAGCTTAACAAGAAAACGTTCCCAAGCTCCGAATTCTCTAAACTGAAAATCACCGCTTGGATAATCCCCATCAGAACTTCTCTCATCATTTTCATTTTGTTTAGCTTCAGATTCTACACTCGCTTTCGCTTTCTCTTCTTCGGAGGTGGAGGAGTCGAAAGCGTGAAGAGAGAAGGTTCTGCGGTGAAGCAAGCACGGAACGGAAAAAAAGGTAGAGGGAGAATTGGAGATAAGGACGCGGTGGTGGTGACGGTGGTGACGGAGGTCGGAGGAAAGGAGAGTGAAGGATAAGTAGGGCTTTGAGAAAGAAGCAATGGCGCGGGAGCGGAAAGGAGTGAAGTGAGGAGCGTGAAGAAGCAGTAACTTCGACATGTCTGTTATTTAAATCAACGACTCAACTGAACAGGTGGAGTGAGAGAGAAAAGGAGAAGAAAAGAAGAGAAGAGAGTGGCAAAGTGGCAAAGGGGCGAAGGCCCATCGATGACAAAAGGTCTCCTTTTGTGCACGTCATAAATAACCATTTTCAATTGCTCAGCCTCAACTCAAACACGTAAACTTCTTTGAGTCGCTTTTAAAAATAATATGTATCTGAAATCAGGTGAAGTTGAGAACTAACTTGGTGAACCAATTGAAAACTTCCATGGGCTTTTGTCATTGGACCCAAAGTTCCTTTATCTGCTCCAGGGCATGCATTGGTTCTTGGCTAGCCCACTACCAAATGAAATAAATCCTCAATCAATGGTTTTAACTATTTAATTATATCTCTAGTATTCATTCAAATATTCGTTTTAACTTCAAGAAAATGTTAGGAGTTAATTGTCTGAAGATATTAATATTAGGCCTCGTTTACCCATTTTTACTTTTTAAAAATTATCTAAATAGATACTCAATTATTTATTTTATTTTATAATGTTCAAGTATCAATTGAATGCTCTTAAATACGAAGAATAAAATTTACTTTAATTGATAGAAGCTGATTTTAAATTTTGTGAAAAAAAAATAAAAGAAACTAATAAATTTCTAATTTAAAATTTAATATCTTTTAATGCTAATTTATTGTTTTAGTTAACTCCTTAATATTTAAAAATAAATAAATGAATTACCATTCAAATATAAATTATATCTTATATAATAAAAATTTAAGAACTTTTTAAAGATTTTTTAAACCATTACCCGCATCATAAAATAATTCTTTTGGAAATTGAAAGCAAATTTGTGTTAAAAGCTTTTCAAGGGGTTAACAATTACAACTAGTAACATCGCAAGTAAAAATTAAGGATGTACTTGTAACATCCCCTGACTTATGGGAAGGGCATTTTAGTCATTTTGAATGAATTAGAAATATTGAAAGTGTTTTTGACATATTCATGCATTCATATATGCACGTGAATAATAAATAGTGAATTTTTGCACATGAAATGAATGTACATGCATGCATGACATTTTCCCGGTTTTTAATTGTG
>JAOTAY010000007.1:15910486-15934936 GCA_025629805.1 Erythroxylum baracoense
AGATCCTAGGATAAGAACAAACATCAATTGGACTAGATGTAATGTAGTTAGTCTAGTGGGAGTTGACACATAGCCCATACTTCAAACCAAGTGGGGTATAGTATGGTGAAAGGACAAACTGCATGGTAATTGTCTATGGAAAGATTCGTAAGTTGGATAATTAACTGTC
This sequence comes from Erythroxylum baracoense, assembly GCA_025629805.1. Lineage (NCBI taxonomy): Eukaryota > Viridiplantae > Streptophyta > Magnoliopsida > Malpighiales > Erythroxylaceae > Erythroxylum > Erythroxylum baracoense. The sequence continues at coordinate 15,910,656 of JAOTAY010000007.1, forward strand.
AAAGAGTTCGTGTATTAATCCACTTATATTTTGGTAAATTGGCATCATGAAACCCTTCATGATTTGTTTGAATTAAGAGTTAATTCAAGTGACATGAAATCTTCCATGATTTGCTTGAATTAATAGTTAATTTCAGTGCCTAAAATAACTGGAAACCTAAGGGTCACATGCATAAAAGATTAGATGAAAAAACATAATGTGTATGGCCATTTTTAAGCAGGCCACGATTATGACTAAAGGCGAGCCTGATTTTAAGTAGGCCATTATCATGGCTCATTGGCCACAATCGTGACCGAAGGCACAAATGAGTACATAAGTAAGTTCTTCACTTATGTACACAAGAGTATAACCACTTCTTACACACTTGAGTGACAACATAAGGGCTATAAAAGAGTTATATAATGAGAGAGAGGTGTCAAGAGTCTTATTCTTTCAATTTATGCTACTGTTGCATGAATTAAAGTGCATGCAACAAAAGTCTTAATCTTTCTTTTCATTTTGAGCATCTACGAGAACTTATCTAGTTTAGTACTCAAATCGCCTTTACACATTGTTTCTTCTTGATCTTTGCGTGTTATTTGGTGATCAAGGAAGGGTTTGGTATTTGCAACAACCCAAACAAGGAGAAGAAACAAGAAAGGAGGAGGAAAAAAAGGTAAAACATTTTATATTGCTTGTCTTTATATATGTCTATGCATGCATATGTGATTCTGGCTTTTTCGGGTTATCATGTGGTTGGAATCAAGATTCCGAAACTTCCGCTACAACCACATGCATGTTATGCATACATCCATGGCAAACCCCAACATAACATACTGTTAATAAAGTTTTAATGACTTTGTGGTAGTGATGGGCTTACAATAGTTTGTGAGTAATGAAAACTTCAACGGAGAGTAAGAAGTCAGAGGACTATGATCTCAGAGTGCCATTAACGATTCAAAGTGAACTTTATTCGAACATCTTATAGGCAGTAGTAAAACAAAGTTCCTAACACATATTCACATTCAATCAACCCATTTAACACACATAACCCATATCGAAATATTCATTACTATCATCACCCACACATTCACTGTAGTAACATATCAAAAACACATATGAGCAGAACAAAAAAACAGAGGAATAAACACTCCAAATTCTATTAGACATTTAAACTTTTTCAATTAAGTATTAAAATTGCATTAGACATGCAAACTTTACAAAAAGAACATTACACCTTCCAATGCATATACATACTATAAATCACATGTTTCTAAGCTTTTTATTTCATTTAATGACCATGTGTTTTCGTAGAAGCCAAATTTATGCTTTATAAAGTCTCTCATTGATTATCAAAGGAGAATTAAGAACATTAAAATTTAACAATTCTTTATAATCATTTTTATAAATAATGGTAACGTATCCTCTAGTTCAAACACTCTATGCCAATGTGTGATTGTAGCTACTAGCAATGAATATAATTTGATATGAGAAGAGACATTGAAAAAGAATTAATTTCTTAAATATTCATTGTCTAAGTTCACTTTACCAAATGAAAGTTTGAATTGGAGGCCAAAATATCTTTAATGATAAGCATGGAATTGGTTTCACTTATAAAAGTTAAAAGTGCATTATCCAATGCCAAGATAATTTTGATGTGAGGCAAAAAAAATAGATGATTAGCATATGCCTAAATCATCCATGAGCATATAATATCCAATTCTAGATATAAAAATTTTACTATTCATACATCATCTTCTATGTCTTAAGCTAAAAAGAAATTTGTTACTTTTATGTGTGGTTCATATTTTAAACCTAGAAGACATGATTCACAAGAAAAGAAATAGGTACAATTTTATACAAGACCACACCAAAAGAGCATGTAGTATATATCTCTTTATTATCAAAACAACATAAAAATAAGCTCATAATTATCGTAACCTATTATTTAAGCACTTAGAAATTTTTCACAATTCTTATAGGCCATATTTACACTAAAAGAGTATGTCATATGCTAAATCATTTGTTAGGCTTTATTTCCTCACAAAAAGAGCTTATTATCTCCCATATATATAAAGTAGACCTAAAAATGCATATATTTCACATTTTTATAGATCTCACTCATATGTTCACATACCTTCAAATTATCCTATGTAAAATGTCAATTTTGTGAAGATTATGGACATATGTATAGAAATTACATCTCAACTTACATTTATCAAATTCAAATCCATCAATTTTCAGTCAACAGAATGTAATATATATACATCAACAAAAGCAGAACACTCCTAACACTTAACACAATCGTAACACGCAATTCATCAACACTTTACATACAAAAAATTCATCCCAAGATAACTACGAAAATCAAGTGTTTTTCCCTTTCATCACTAACACTAAGACATTCCAAACAAACTCCAATCACAAATAATCCAAACCAATGCAAACAACTTAATAAAATCATCCTTAACCGGTCCAGCATCATACAATCAAAACACGTGAAAGGAAGCACAAAACAAACCTAAAAAATGCATTAATGACTTACCTCGATGAAAGAATAGAATGGCGATGACTAGAGAAGACAAAAGCATGCAAATGTAGAAGACAGAAGGTCGCGACTAAGGAGAGAATGAAGAAGAAAGCAGTGGGGGAAGAAAAATTAGAGTAGGAAAAATTTGGGGGGTAGGGGATTGGTTATCTGTTAAAATAGATAGCAAAACGACATTGTTTGTTGTCAAACAAACAACATCATTTTCCTTTTTTTTTAACTTTCAAAGCATTTGGCGATGCTTTTCAAAAATGTCACCATATATTTATACACTCTCACACTTTTAACGACAATTTTCCAAATTCATTGCTAAATATCATTTTTACGACGAATTACTAAAATAGTCACCAAATGTTAATACTTCATCAACCTTTTGGCAAAGTTATGAGGAATTCGATGCCAAATATCACATTTGATGATGAATTACTAACATAGTTGCCAAATCTTTATAATTTTTATATTTTCCATTTTCTGTAATATATAAATTATACAAATTAGTATAGAATTTATATCTAGTAAATAGAGTTTTAAGACACCATTTATATATTGTCAAATCATATATTTTAAAATAAATTAATACAACAAATTTATTTATGTAATAAAAATTAATTTTGTTTTGTTTATCCTATAAATTTTTAAAATAACATTATTGTTAATTAAATTTATTTTTACACTTACAATCATTATCAATAATATTTAATTCGATTATTAAGAATATCATATTAATATTTAATATTGATTTCTATTTTTTACTATATTGTAATTATTTTTTAATTACATCGCAATAGATATGATTATATATGGTAATTAATATAATGCTATGTTCATGCCACTACTAATGGTAATGGCCAACCATTTCACGAAAATTTTTTTAATTGACATCAAATGGTACATTTATTCTGAATTAATCGAATATGACATCGTTTTGTTTAACAAGAAACGACGTCATTTCTACTAGGTTATAAAAACCAAAACGAATCTCTCTTCATTTTCGTGTTAGCCATTAACATTCCTCTTCGTTCACCATCTAATAAGCATTGTCCCCTTTATTGTGATCGTCTTCTATGTTGTGGTTATCACTGTCAAAGAAGCGTAGTTACCTATGTTAGTATTGTTCTTTTTTTCTATTTTCAAACCCTCCTTCTTGTGCTCTATTTTACTACTACGTTTAGGAGTTTACTGTGAGTTTTGTGTTCTACTTATGATGTATGGGTTTTTGTTTGTGTTTATGTTTGTGTTTAGAAGATGGTTTCTTGGGTTTCTGTGTTCGATGTGTATTGGTCGATGTTTTTTTCCCACCTTCCATGCTTGTTTGACAAAAGCCTCCTTACTGTTTGATGAAATGCTTGAATGAATGCTACTTCTACAATGGATGTTTATGTACATATTTACATTTGATTGTACCACTTATAGGATACAAATATATCCATAAAAATGACTTTATTTCAACATGTAATGAGGTTGTGATTACACGTAAAAATTAAAAGTCAAATTATCAAAATCAAAAATATGGGCAATTGTGTTTCTGTGTTAGACATAACAATTAAAACTCAAAACTAACAACTTATTGCTCTTATTCTTAAAAGGCCAAATCTTTTAGCATACACACATTATATATATAACCAACAAGCTAATTATTAAGATAATTTAAAGCTAAATCACAATTGCACAACTATTTTTACTAGAGGATTCTACAAGGGATGTTTATGTACATAGAAACAATCATATTTTAGAGCTGCAAGGGATGTTTATGCATCCCCTAATTAACATTAATTCATTACGGAATGTTAATGTGGTGATTAGTTTCTGACGGTGGAAATGAGTTTCGTTGGGAGGAATGTAGCAAAATTGTCCCTAATGAAGAACATATCAATGCAAAACAAATCCCCTCATCAAATCCTAATAACTATTTGCCTTCTATGATTGATCTTCTTCTTCAAGGTTCTCAATATCTTCCAAACTACCTCTCTTTCTTTATTATCAATATCTCATTTTCTGTTATGAAGCTATTAGATGAACATCTCATTATATATACTATATGTTGTGTTAAGCTTACTCAAATCTTCAAAAGAAGATAGATGGAAATGGAGGCGGTGGTGATATCCCGATGGTTCATACATGATTAAGGAAGTTAGTTGTTTCATAATATTGGTCGATTGCAAAAACTATGTCTATTCATTGTGATGATCATGAAGTTTATTAGTTGGGTATGCATGGGTTCGGATTTGACTTCCTAATACCATTTGATTTAGCTTTGATTGTTCTATTCTCTTTGCTCATTAGCTAAAATGCTTAGTACTTGTGGTTCATCTATTACCATCGTCTATGCTGGATTTAGGAAATCGTTCACTGTAACTTATGCAAATTTAGTTAAAGCAAAGAAATTGTTGGAAGAGGGTGTCAATTCACCAGACCTTGAGGGACGATCTTTAACTGTTTCAATTGATGGCTTGGAACATGTAAGGAGGCTTCTTGGGAATCCAAACATTGAAAACCCTTTTATCCTTTTTGCCGACTCTAATGTCATTTGGAATCCAAAAACATAATTATTTATTTTCCTTTTTAATGAAATATTAGGTGTGAAACTTTATTTATTATTTTGTCTGTAAGAATTGTTAAACTTCTAATTAACATCTTGCACTACTTACCATATATATATATATATACTTACCATATCCAATATTTATATGTATTATTATTTTATTGGTCAAAAATATTAATGATTAAGAATTGTAGTCAATTTAAATTTATAATATTTTGATCTTATTAACATTAAAATTTTAGGTATGTTTATCTTTTTATGTCCAAAAAATATTTACTTTCGAAAATTTCAATTACCTACCATTGCATGTGTTTTTCAAAAATATATTTAAAACTTTGAAAACATTTTACAATTTTAGATTTAATAATAGCATTCAACTTAAATTTATTATTTTTATCTTATTATTATTAAAATTTTATTTATGTTTAGCATTTTATATCCAAAAAGATAATTTTGGAGTTTTAATGCATTAACTATATATATATATATATATGAAAAAATATGAAAAATCATATATAAATGTCAATTATAATTAACCTTGAGATTATTAAGCACACTTACCACTAAAAAATTATCAAATTAAGATAATTAATTATAAATTCTTTAATATCGACTTTTGGTGACGAAATAAAAGTTTAGTCGCAAAAAGTCTCCAAAAGTGCACATTTAACGACAATTTTCAATTTTTTGCCAAAGAAAACATAGCTAATATTCTATTATGTTGTAATATGAGATAAAAAGGGGAACAATTTAAGGGAAGATGAGGTTTGACGTTTAAGGTTAAAATAGATATAAGTAAGGGGGATTTAATGCAAATTAAAAGGATGAGAGGATGTAGGAAAAGTGAGAAATGAAGATAAAGGAATGGCTGATCTTGTCGATGAGCCATCAGGACTAGGCTATACTATTGGTTTTATTTTCTTGAGAGAAGAAATTTAGAAAGGTAGTTAACGAGAAAAGGAGTGAAGATTCATTTTCTAGAAAGAAGGGAGAGTTTCTCACACTTCCATTTTAATTATAACAAGTTAATAATTATAAAATAATTAGAATTGTATAAAAAATAATTATATTTAAAATGTTTTACTCCTATAAAATTTTTACTCATATTTATTATAAATGATATCTAATTTTCAATTTAAGATTTTCGAATATAATTTAAAAATGATAAATTTTCTGTAATTTTTACTATTTAAATTTAAAATTCTAATTTCAATGCTAAATTACGAAATGAAGACTAACTAGTCCATATGCGATTGCGTTGGATTGGCATCATTGTGTGACAATCTTAATTTCTTTGTTTATTTATTACTCAAAATTTAATATAAAATTCTAAATTTAATTTTCCAACTCTATTTTAAAGAATATGAAAAATATAATTACTTTTTAAAATTTTAAATTCTTATAATATTAATAGTGAATTTAAAATTTCAATTTTTTTAGCTTTTAGTAAATTACTAAATATTGATATAATTTGACACATTAAAATTATGATTTTAATTGCAAGAATTGAAATTGAAATATTAATTTTTAATTTAAGAATCAATAAAACTGAACATTAAAAAAGTTAATTACGTTTAGTAGTCATTATGGTTATCGACGAGTGGTATAGAGTAAGTAAACAATTCATAATATCATTTATATTAATTGTCTCTATCTCGAAAGCCATCAAAATACTATCCTTTTTCTTAAAAGGAAATTCTGCCTATTGCAACAAAGCACGTATGGTGGAACACCGACCACATACAAGTTAGGGCTAGAGAGTAAGAAAACTGCAGTCCTCAAATCTTTTCCACAGAAGCTCTCAAGTTCTCACTTTGAGTCTTCTCCTTCTTGACATTGCTCTTAGGGTTAAGTAAACGAATACGCCCTTCTTGATGTTACACATTCATAACTTTCGTCACATACACCTTCCACAGACAGAAGCATTTAGAATTGGGACCTCGAGTTCCCTATTCCCCAAGCTCCTAATGAGGGCTGCCTTTCCTTGCCTTCCAATTTCCCACATACAGCTGGGGAGCCTATTTGTCGATCATTATCTTATTCACACAGCTTTTGGTGCTTAAAGAGATCTACTTAGGAAAATTAATCACGTACGTTGCATTGAGAATGACTTCAAGTTCTTGCAAGCTTTTATGAATCGAATTTTCATTATTTGCAAATCAACCGTAAAGAAATAGGTGTTGGAGTAGAATTTAAAACTTTTAAATATTTGAAGTTCTTACAATACTCATTCCTGAACATGTATACTAAAGAACTTTAGATAATTAACCGGCAGGTTGGTCGGGAAGTAACCATATCAGACACAAATTACATTTTGTTGGTTTCATCAGGGAAATATTCTCCAGAGTACTAATCATTCACTGACTTTCCTCTTCTGTTACACATTTCAGGCGGACTTTTGAGACCGTTACATTTAAGAATATCCCCCATAAGGCACAGCAAGCCGAGCTCTATATGAAATCCAGGACATGTGATTCGTCTTGTAGGAACTAGATAGAAGTCGTTTTCCAAATGAAAACGACTCATGGGATTGTGATGATTTATGTCCCCCACTAATGGAATAGGTAGCTTGAAGCATGAAAACGAAATGGGAAAAGATATAATTGAACAAGTGGTCACATGCATGCCCCGTACTACTGGGTCTGCAGCTGCTTGTTTACACTTGCTATTGTCTTCAGCTGTGTGTATCTACTATGACTGCAAGATCAAAACTAGCTGTATATGTTTGGAAGTTATCCCTTCAATGCACTTGTGATTAATTATATATACAGTTATAACTAATACCACCAACTAGTTAGTCGTTATCAGCTATAACCAGTAAGTGGTAGCTCCCAAAATACCGCTCACATGGTTAATTATAGCTCTCCATATATGATATACTATTTGACGTGTTGTTTAAACAATACTCTTCTCCTGTATCAAACATCATCTCCTAGGAAGATTAAAACTGAAGAGAGCTGAAAGAGGCACAAAAGTCTGCAGTTGCAGACGAGGTGGGGGTCTAAACAGACTATTTATACTGTGGTAAGGGATTCACAAAAGTCTGCAGTTGCAGACGAGGTGGGGGTCTAAACAGACTATTTATAATGTGGTAAGGGATTCAACTCTCTCTAAATAATTTATCATTTTTAAGAATTCATCTAATATACGCTAAACTGATACAGAAAAGACGACTACCAAAAATATATTGCAGTTGGACTCTCGAGAGCTTTAATTTCCATGCAACGATCATTATTATTTATATAAGTTGGGCCAACAGGCTGTAGAGTTTTGTCAAAATCCTAAGCCAAAGTCTCCGTCACGCCGCGTGCATGGCAATATTGCCCCACCACGTCTGCCAGGTTCTAGCCGTTTGTCACTAACTGCTAGTAGATGTTTTATGGACTTCTTTCTTGATTCATCCATGAACTTAGATTTTGTTCCCTTTCAACTTATCACTGTTTGTCATAAAAACTTTCCTCCTCTCTTTTTTCTCTTTTGCCTGTTCTAGTGTCTTGGAAAAATGGTAATCCTATGGTTATTGCTAAAACCATAATCATTTAATCAGAGCATCATTTTGCTGACAAAGAAAATGAGTCACTAGAGTTGGTTTAACCCGCGGCTATTCTTTATTTCTTTTTTCTGCTGCAACCTGCAGAATACCATCAATACAACTCAGGACTTGGGCTGTTCATTGCGCATAAACTTGTGTAGCATTTCCTGAAGATCCATCGGTTCTTAACCAGTTTATCTATATAAATCAAAACTTGCATAAATTTATGCATTTAAAATCTGAGCATCTAACTCTTGGTGCTTGGAATAGGACAAATAACATTATGTTTCTCTGTCCCTGAAGAGATATATGTAAGGAGGTCTTTGGGTAGTAAATGCTAAGAGCACTAGTACAGTCTCAATCTGACTTTGCTTGTACGGATGCATTATCTCACACTTTGTAGTGAAGCCTTCCTAGCATAATGTAGTGTTGTTATTACCATACGTCCGTTGAGTGATTCGCTAGGCAACTCTGGCTGTCCACTGTCGTTTCTATGATGTCGTTTAGGTCCTGCATTTACTTGCTTCCACATGCCATGGTATGTGTTCATTGCCAAAACTTGACGAACAGAGAGTTGCTATGTTCCTCTAACTAGGCATTACAGATGCATAACCGATTAAATGAGTATGAATTACTGTGGTAATAATGGTTAAGAAAGAAGAACTTTTGTCAAGAATACCAGTACCATGGCATCATCTATACTAAAAATAGCAGATTGTCATTGAACACCCTATAGTCATACAGGAGAAAAATAACAACTATTTGGAGCAGATACTGCCAAGTCCAGGCATGAGACTGAGTACAATCATGCTGCTATTGTCTAAAAACAATTTTAGTTAGGTACTTTCTCTGTGTATACCAAATACATAAGTTCACATCTAATATTGGTAGGAAGTTGATATCATTACATTTCATGATTGAACTCATACATCAGAAAGTCCAAAACAGATAGCTAGCTAGCACAATCAAAGGTTGAAGTTCCTTTGAACCTTTCGTTTTTTTTTTTTTTGGGGGGTGGTATCTGGACTACATAATCATTCCATGCTTGGACACTGAAAAACAAGAAATGAACAGCAAAACATAAATTTTTACATTCTTTTCCCCATCCTGTTGTTCTTTCTTACCTTGGAACCATTCTGAGTAGGGGGATTGACCCTTTTTGCTACTTCCACCATCTCATCGCTTCTCCTACCTTTAGCCTTTTCCTTGAACACCATCGATTTCTTAGCTTTCCTTTCAAAGCTATTGCCTTCAACCTCAGCTTCTTCGTGCTTGAAATGAGCCGTGCCTTGGTGACTTGGGCCAGAAGAAGCATCAGAAGCCATAGAGTCGTCACTTTCATCTGCGTGATTGTAGTTTCTATGATTCCCTTCATTTTTGTTGGCTGCTTCATCACTGCATGCATCAACATCATCACCATATATTGGGGAGCCAATGTACATAGTCCACCCTGATTCACAGCTGTTACACTCTTCTTTGCTTCCAAAGATTTTGGAAGACTCCATAGTCGTATGCAAGAGAAGGAAAAGTTGGTAGAGAAGTTAGAGTATACTTGTGGAGAGCTACTAACAGGAGAACTTTGGCGCCTTAAATAGGCACTTAAGAGCTTGTATTAAGACTCCTACGACCAGCAGCTTACGGTCTTTAAATATCTGACCAAAATGGTTTTCTTCGCACAAAGAACAGATATACTCATCTCACATGCATGTTGAAAGCTCCCTGCTTTATCTTAAATGCCTAGGATAAGTCTCACCACCTGAAAATCTAAAATAACACCCATTAATTCTCCGTCTTTAAATTGCAGAAGACAGCTAGAAGCTGTCAAAGAGTGGAATTCTATCTTTCCAAAAGGCATAAGTAACTAAGTTTCTTATATTTGAAAGGACGTGAGTTGTTACACTTAGACATTGGGTTCCACAAGTAAACCTCTTATCTATCTTTACTGCTCTGAACCTAGCCATTAATAAAAGGGATGCATATAAATGCAAGGGGCAGATTGGCTCAGTCCACAAAACTAGTGAGAATATAACACCCGTTTTTTAAATAGGCCTACAAAGAGGACATCTCACTGCCTCATTTAGCTTTCCCAACTATATAAATATTTGTTCTGTCTTTAAGGATTGGCAGGCTTTAATTCACCTGTGTAAAATTGCTATAGAAAACAACTGAAGTTAGAATTTTTAGATTTGTCTATATATATTTGGTGAGAGGGAATTTCTCAAACTCAAAGTAGCTTTCTGTTCCTGTTTTCCTGTCCTCCTTCAATTTGTTTGCAGCTGTCCTCCTCAACTTAGAAGAATCATCGCCTTTGGGGGTACATGGATGACATGTTGCATTGCCTTTGTTAGATTTCAAATGTCCATCTCTATCACAGTACAAAGTGAAACTTTTATATCAGCCGAGGTTTTAGGCAACGTAGGAGACATCAAGGTCTGCTATAGTGAAACCAAAGTATTACTCTAATCTGACTATCAACTCCAAATTAATGAAAGCTTTACACTAACTGTTGTAGGAATTAAAAAAAAAAAAACTACTGATGGATAGTAAGGGTAAAAGCACAGTGAAAAGACAGATATCTTCCAAGTATAAATTTACCTGTTGCGCATTCATTCAATGGATATTGAAATGACTGTTTACTTCCGTTCTGGTTAAAGAGCACGTGGTTTCTGAATGCACACAACTTCAACACTTTTCTCATCTTGGCTTTTAATTACTTAAAGAGAACTATGGTTACTTCTGTTTAAGCAATATATGTGTCATTCTGTGAGGGAGTACCAGCAGTCTTGCTGTCATTTTTTACAATTTCAACTCATCATGTTCCCAGGTAACGACAAATTGCTACACCATACAAATTTCATCCTCATTTTTTGGATTTTTGTTGATCTTTCTTTTTCACTGTCACCTAAACTGAAAATTTATTATTAAATTATTATTTTTTATAAATGACGAAGTGGAAATTCCAACTCAACTCTAGCTAACTAGAATTTTAAATCAAAATAAAGATTGTTTATTTTTATAATTAAAAATTCTGTAATTACTAATTCGAATATATTAAATAAAATTTTAAATACAAGTAATATTTCTCAACTGTATATTATTTTAATTAAATTAAGAAATCAAAATGAAACGTTATGTAACATTTTACTGCCTAGGCTTCTAATGCGAAATTCTAAAGAGTCTAGCCCTGGACTGAAGTAGAAGAGATTCTCTGAGAAATCAGCCTACCACTTGAGGCACAAATGAACAGACAAAACCTCACTTATTAACCATTTTGGCTACCGACACAACTAAGCGTTTTTCCTATCGAATAGGAAAGTACAAACTTTAAGCTATGTAATAAAAAATTCAAACCTTGGTTCACAATTCAATTATTCCTTCTATTGGGTTAATTAGTGATTGAATGGTAAGTACAATGACGGATCAAAGTTTTCTTTCATAGCATTTCCTAGCGAAGATGATATAAAGATAGGTTACGTGTTTTACCCTGCTTTGGCGTTGACTATTGGGTTCTATATGCTTGCTTATATCGAAGTTACTAGTATCGGAGATGTAGTTAGGCATCAGTCAATTGTTTTTACATATAAATAATTAGAAAATAATTAAGAAAAATGAATGCAAACGAAATTAAATATGAAATAGACCCTAATATCCACACCGTTTGTATGTTTATTAAAGAGAAAAAATTCATAGGAAAATCAAAGGCCCCTGATGTTGCAAATAGCGGTGAAAGCACATGACATGCCTTCACTGCTCTGTTTTTAGCTGAGACTAATACATTTTTATGAGACACTATGCCCCCCACCACCATCACAATTGATAACTTGTTTTTCAAAAATTAGAATTGTTAATTATCACTGGGTCGCAAGATTCAATAACAAATAAGAGCTCGTTTACTTAGAAGCCTGGTTTAATGATTGAATCCTTAAAGGATAATAATGCTTAAAAGACATGGTGGGTTCGCAGTGACAATTGACCATTCCAAGATCTGGGACCAGCTGCGTTTTGGAGAACAAAAAGAACTTAAGAAAGAGTTCAAAAGGAGCAGGGCCTGGGTTGAGGACTCACATGTCCCCATAGTTGTGAGCATGGAATTGGCTGTTCCCCACTCATAAATCCTTCTCCATGACTTATATGGCATTGGCAGTAGCAGACAGGGTTTGGCCCATCAATTATTCTTTGCTGCTCTCTCTTTTGCAATATACATATATACGTCACTCTTCACCATTCTCTTGACCCCACGTGAGGGTCGAAGACATGCATGGTTTTATTGCAAATGGGACAATTTTTCCTAAGCTGGACACGTCCTTCTCTTTCGCTGTCCGTGTCTCTCACACTCTGTGTGCGCCTAAAGTTGCCTATATCACCCCGGGTCATTGTTATTAACATTACGTGATGGATGAACGGATGCTCCTCCCTTACTTCTCGTATTCTAATATCAAAAGTTACTCTCCTTAGCTTTTAATTCCGTCCAAACCTCATGCTTAGTTTTGATCAATATACAAAACTATAATATATAATCTATGTTCATCTAAAATTTTTCTTAAGGTCGTGATCTAAAAATTATCTTGTACATCAATTTTAAAATTATGATTTAAGAAATAACAGCTTGTAATCGAAATTTATTTGCAACTTCAATCTGAATTTTATCACTTATACTTTATAATTATACTTGTTATTTTTAATATTATATATATTATTTATTTGTCACTAACTTTATCAATATTATTTACCTTAGATTTATTTTTTTCCTAATTTTCCTCTATTTACAGAAGAGAATCAGTAGCGATCTAAAACTGAGCCTAAGTCTCAATTCTAGGCCTTGTTCTTTTGCTCAAATCTAATTATTAAAGTTCATCCGAAAACTTTATGGTACACGGACAAGAATCCAAAAAGGCGATTCTTACTACCGAATTTGATTTGCAATAATGCATCGTATCAAAGAAAAAGTGGTATCCTCGCCTTAAAACGTGTAGAATTGACATTTCAAAGAGTTCCTACGGATATGCGAATCAATTCATTAAGAAATTGAACTATTTGTCGTATCAAAATCAAACTTAGTGCAATTAATTATTATTTTTTAGGTATAATATGAATCAAATTAGATGAAGTTAATATTCACATGTTTAGCCGTCTGTACTAATAATTTTAATCATGTTTGATTGGGTGGTTATTAATGGAATGAAATGTAATGTAATATTTTTCTATTATTTAGAAGGAGGGTTTATAATGAAATAGAACGAAATATGATGAAAGGGGAGAGTTTCACATTATATCATATTTTTATCCTAAATAGTAAAAATAAGTTACTTCCAATTTGGGAGGTTTAGGATGGAATATAAAATAATAAATAAAATTTCATTATATTACATTATGAACTTTTCTTCCAAACAATATTTTACTATATTACATTATGAACCCTTTCATTCCTCCTAAACAATAAGTTTCTAATATTACATCCATTTATATTTTATTTCATTGTAAACCATTCTATTTTATTTCATTCTATTAAAAACCTTACGTTTAATCAAACATAGTATTAAAAAGAGTCGCTGAGAACTTACGTGATCTTTGAATCAAATTCCTGAGCTCAAATAGTTTCTCCCGCCCCTAATTACACCACCTCCGTGGGAAACAAAAATCATATTCTTGATGACTCCAATTGAGCAACAACAACATCCCTCGCTTGTGCAATATCTCTAACTAAACTCGTAGTTGCCAAGTGCCCTACCTAGATTTAGGGTGTGCTTAGTTCATTTGAGAAAATGGTAGAAAGAATTATAATGAATCTAGTGAGGAATAAAAATAAATATTAGAGAGTATGGAGTATTGCTTCAAAAGAATATAAAAAAATATTGTTCATCTAATCATAATATATTATCAACCATCTTTATTCATTTACTACTCATTCCTTTCTTCCCAAGTCATACCAACTAGCAAAGCTCCCACTTAGACTATGATTAAAGACTTCTTTTCCTATTAACTAGGACAAAATTAGACCAAACAAATTACTTAAACTCACTCCCATACACATTGAATATATTCAGCCCAAATTGATTTAGGAGTGTATAAGGACAATTCCAATAAATGCAAAGCTCCCCCTTCGACTATGATTAAAGACTTCTTTTCCTATTAACTAGGACACAATTGGACCAAACAAATTCCTTAAACTCACTCCCATACACATAGAATATATTCAGCCCAAATTGATTTTAGGAGTGTATAAGGACAATTCCAATCAATTATGCATCCAGCTTTTTTCTTTCGTTAAAATCCTACGAAATTGTTACATTAAGGTAAACAGTTGGAAATGAGCTGCACATCTAATAGTGTCAGTTTAGTACATACAAGAATACATGGTGATGCTCCCGAAGGTTGTAAAAATGACTAATTCAGATAGATGGGGTAATGTTCCTATTGAATTGGAAAGTATAAAGCCCAGGTATTTACTAAACTAGAGGAGACTAGATTAATATGTTTTGCTTGGGGACTCATCTAACGGATTTATCAACATTTCAAATGAACAAATCTTTAAAGGAAGAGATTAGGTGAAGGATTGGCAAGGAGTGGTGTGGAGTAAAAATGTGATGCCCGAAGGTCTCGTTCTTTACGTGGTTGTTGGTAAAGCAAAGAGTTGCCACCTTTGACAAAAATAAAGTTATTTGTACTAACAACACGTGTTTTTTTTTGCAGGGAAGAAGCTGAATTAGCAGAACACTTGTTCTTCAAGTGTAGAATAACATTAAGAAATGGAGATAATGGATGTAAGGATGGCAATAGGGCATAGCCCGATCAGGCCTGGGTTGATCAAACTTTGGGCCAAATTTTTCAAAAAGTTTTGTTCGAGCTCGAGCCTGAGCTAAGCATGAGACCTAACTGGTAATGACAAAATAACATCATTTTCATATTTTATTTTAAAAATAGAGTAGTCCGGTCCTGACATGACCTATTGTCATCCTTATTTGAATGTTGTCACTATTACAAAATCAAGGCAGAATCGATTCTCACGCGTAGCAGAATAATTACAAAAATTTTTAATATAATTTTTTGAAACTCAAAATCACTTAAAAATTTATAAAATTATTGACACATAAAACACAATAAAGTATGAATCTTAATTTATACATTATTCTAAAACTTGATATTTTTTTGTCGTTTCTCTTAAATCGTATTTGAATTGGTTTATCTCAACTATCGTAACTGCATAAGTGTCCACTATCTAACGATGTCTACATAACATGTTAAGGGAACTCTGTAATTATTACAAAGAGACTTAGGCAAGGAGTGTTAACTTCCTTAGAGTCTAAGTCTACTTCAATCAAACCTTAACTAGAATTACAATTAATTTTAATTAAATACCAATTATGCCCAAATAAGATCCAATATCTTATATTGATCCTTATTTATTAAATATGTTATATTTAATCATAAAGTTTCTCAAACTTTACAATAAAATATAACTTGATTAAAAATTTTTTTCTCTCTTTAACATGTTCTTTACGTGTGACCCATTAGGTCCTAAAAATATTAACAATGTTTATAAATTATAACCTTAAAATATATTTAAGATTAGATGAATTATATTATTTTAATTTATCTTTAATTATCTAATCAAATAATTTACATATATAAATCAAAATTTGCATCTAGCAGCGCATCATAACCATTAAGATATTTAAGAACGTCATAGTGGTTTGGATTATCCTTTTTATTCATGATTTTTTTATATAATTCAATCATTTTCGTCATACAATATTCTGATTAACTGTAAGGCTTAATGTCTACTCTTTCATATCCATTAGTAATTAATTCAATTAATGACATTTGAAGAATATTTTCAAAGTGTCATTTCACATTGACTGAAGATTTCTCAAATCAATATTAATCGACAACAATGGAACATTCTCCTCAATCACTTTTAGGGTGATGAATCCTATATTGATCACTCAACTTCCTTTATACAGTTCATGCTATATCTAATGACTACTGATTGAGCTACCTTTGACTAGAATAGGTCATAAATAGTATTAAATCACAACAACCCCTATATGGAATAACTTTGGAGATCTCAAATTAAAGGATCACTTATACAATCATCATAATAAGAATTTCCATAGATAGACAAGTAATGTTCTAAATGAATTTCTCACATAAGGTCAATTTAGTAAATTTGTTCTGTAATAATCACTCACGCTTTTGTTTAAGTATCTCAATATCATATACTCTTAAGCATGAACTAGAAATACATATAATCTAGCAAATACCTCTAATTACATTCCATATTTATGCTTTTAGTAGGCTAAATTTGAGAGAAACAATTATGTTATTGTATTATACCTTTTAATTCTATTCCATGCAACCTCTTGCATCATGCTATCATGGTATTGACATACATCTCACATGATTCCATTGAAGTTTACGAGATATTAATTAACTCAAAATGTCATTACATTTTATCATCTATATGATTTTAACATATCTTTAAAATTTTGTCACTGAATCCTTAATAGGGATTAATAATAAAATTGCATAATGGGCATATAAATTTTCTGCTTAACTTTGAGAACTCTTCTTAAACATAACCTACATCTAAGAAATTAAGTTTACTAACCTATTATCAACTATACTAAACAAGGTAAATTCCACTTAGAATAAAATATAAATGTAAGAAAAGCAAGTAATTAGTTATATGTCATAACTACCAAATAAGATTAAGATTTTAATTATACATTACTCTCACTATTTTTATTTGAAATAATAGCCTTTAATACTACTAAAAAAGATTAACCTAATCTCTTTAGTGAGTTAGGATCTCATTCAAATTTAGTTGAAATAACTAAATTAAATTAAGTGGATAACAACTTTATTAATCATATCTCATGTCACTCCTAAATCCGTTAAGTGACAACTATTTCTAAAATATATCTTATATTTTATTCTTAAACCTACTTCTAAATTCATGTGATCATGAATTCACTCATCCAAATTACACAAATTTAATTAATTAGGACCTATTGTTATAATATTAAACATATTCAGGCTAAAGTGGTGTTGAATTTGTTCAACAAGTTTAGCAATAAATAGGACTCAAGTTTATTCTTATAATGAGGGATCTAATTTTAAATAGTTCATCAAATACAAATTGCATGTAAAATATCATACATATAAAACATACAATTTAACATGCATAATATATCAAACATATATTAAAACATGCAATTTATGCACAAATAATCAAATAATATGCATAAAATATCAAGTTTATATGTTATTCCTATGTGTACTTTTAAATTAATGTGATCATAAGTTTCCTCATCCAAATAACACAAATTTAGTTAATTAGGATCCACTGTTATAAGACTAAACATATTCAGGTTAAAGCGTCCCTTAAGTTTGTTCAACAAACTTAACAATAAACAAAACTCTAGTTTATTCTTATAATAAGGAGTTTAATTTTAAATAGTCTCATCAAACACAAAATTACATGAAAAATACCATACATATAAAATATACAATTAACATGCATAATATATCAAACATATATTAAAACATACAATTTATGCACAAATGATCAAATTATATGTATAAAGTATCAAGTTTATTTTGAATATAGCTTTTAATCTTTATAATCTAAAATAATATTTTAAACTATTTGAAAATTTTAGTTAGATTAAACATGTTGATTCCTAAATAAATTAAATCACTACCCCAAATAGGAATTTGATTTGTGTTTAGAAATAATTTTCAAATTCAGTTGAAAACTATTTTCAATTATCTTGACTCCTTTAATTAAATTTAATTGTAAACATTTCAATTAAAATATGCATCTTGCTTATTATAGAAAAATTCCTTTTCAAAATTTTATAAATAAGACATTTTAGTTTAATTAAAAAACTATTTCTAATGTAACTAGAAATTGCTTTTCTTTTAAAAAAACTATTTTTTAATATTAAAGGAAATCACTTTCAAAATTCAATAAAATATTATTTTTATATAGATATTGCTTTCTTAATTAGTTAAAATTTGATTTCTTAATTAGTTAAAAATACTTTCCTTAATAAATTAGAAAATTATCTTTAAAATATTGAAAATGTTCAATTTTCTCAATTAATAAATGAAAACACACTTTTGAATTTAATCAAGAAAATATCTTTCTAATAAATAAAGAAACTAATTATTTATAAATAATGAAATAATTTCTAAATAAATAGAATAATAATTCTCCAAATAAAAATAAAATAAAATAAAATTAATTGAAATAAATAAAATTAACTAAGAAACACCATTCTTGATTATTTAAGAAAAAACTTTTCTTAACTTTAAGAAATATAATTCATTAATTTCAATCTAATTAAAAATAATTGATTCTAATTTTGAAAAGTACATTTTAAAATTTTAATTAAGAATTAATATAATTATTAACTTTAAACAAATAAAGAAAAAATAATTAATTTATTTTTGGAATTGAATTAAAAATGAATTGTGAAACTCTTTTAAATCTTATGATACCTTAATTTTAAATACAATATTTTAAATTAGGAATACAATAATCATCCAAGTTTTGGATTAATCCTATTACCAATCGTATTCATTAGTTAAGAATATCTTAACTAATGAATACGATTCGTAATAACTAAGCCTAAGCGTCAATTCTACGTCTTGTTCTTTACTTTTTTGCTCAAATCTAATTATTAAAGTTCATCCGAAAACTTTATGGTACACGGACAAGAATCCAAAAAGGCGATTCTTACTACCGAATTCGATTTGTAATAGTGCATTATATCGAAGAAAAAGTAGTCGCCACGCCTTAAAACGCGAAGAATTGAAAATCAAAGACATCCCACGGATATGCGAATCATTTATTAAGAAACCGAAGTATTTGTTGTAAGTTTTTCGGTTCTTGATTATTCAAACATTAAAGATATAAATCATAAATTATACATAAGTAATTCATGTCTATTAAAATCTTGAATATAATAATAATTACATAGATGAAGCGAATAAATTAATTACCTTGAGAGGAATTCGTCATAATGTAGAGAAGAAAGCTTTTACCGATTACGAACTAATTTATCTCTCTTAACCCTCTTTCTGTACAATAGGTTGATGGATAGCTCAATGTACAAATAGTTACTCTATGTATTTCTGTTTTGTCTATACTTAATTAGGTTAGAGAGATGATTAGTTTATATACACTTCTTTACTGACATTAAATCTTGTACGTCTATCCAGTACTAAATTAACGGTTAATATTTAATATACTATTAAACTAAGAAAACTCTATACCAAGTTTAATATGAGCTTATAGAAAATTTGGGTCACAACATCAGGCTATATTTCTTACATTCTCCTATTTGGTTGGATATTTTATCATTACATTTAATAGTCTAACATAAGGCTAGCAAGAATTAAATCTTATAAACCATTAACATCATAAGCACGTCAACACAACAAATCACATAATGTGGGTTATGGCGATCATACACAGTATAGATGTATACTTCCTTCCATATACCACTACATTAAGAACTTATTATATTTAGGTTCATAAGCTGTATATAAACAACATACACTCCACATACTTGTTATGAAAATATATACAAATTTTTTATTCAAATAATCATGTATACATAAACATAATGAATAAGAAATATAAAATTCAGAAACATATTATTATTGAGCTCAATAGTTTTAAACCATCATGATCAAAGATTATTATCAATCATCTAAACAACTAAGACCCATCCTAAGTACATGTTCTTTGAATGTCTTTGGTTGTAAACCTTAGTTAGAGGATTTGTTACCATGAGATCCATCCTAATATGTTCTATATGCACTTTTTGTTTCTAAATCTCTTCTCTAACAAAAAAATACTTTAATTCCACGTGTTTTGCGATTCTAGAGTATTTGTCTTTTTTAGAGAAGAAAATTATTATAGCATTATCATAATAAATTTTCAGCAGCTTGCTTAATGTGTCGACAACCCCAAGCCTTGAAATAAAGTTCCGTAGCCGTAATGCATGAATTGTAGCCTCATAACAAGCTATAAATTCTACTTCAATAGTGGATGAAGCAATGACAGACTATTTGACACCTTTCCATAAGATTGTTCCTTTAGCTAATAGAAAAAAATAGCCAAATGTTGACTTTTGACTATCAACACACTCGATAAAATCTGAATCTGAATATCCAATCACTTCTAAAATGATTAGACCTCTTATAAATGAGTATGTAATTCTTTGTTCCTTGAAGATATATCATCACTTTCTTTACAACCTTCCAATGATCACTACCAAAATTACTTTGATATCTACCCAGCATCCTTATAATAAAACTGATGTCGAGTCCAGTATAGGTTTATAGGTACATCAAACTACCCATAACGGAAACATATGGAATTGTTTCCATTTCCTTATGTTCCACATCATTATTTGGACATTGCATAAGACTAAACTTATCTCCCTTTAAATAGGGATTATACCTATTGAGCACTTGCTTATGTTAAATTTCTCAAGAATTTTCTCAATATAGGCTTTCTGAGACAATCCTAGTAAACCTTCTGATCTTTTATGTAATATTCAAATTCCAATCACATAGGATGCTTCTCCCATATATTTTATTTCAAAATTCGTAGAAAGATATTCTTTCGTCTTATGCAACAAACCAAAGTCATTAGCAGTAAGCAGAATGTCATCAACATATAGAACTAGAAATATAAACTTACTCCTACTAGTCTTCCGGTAAATACACTAATCAACAGTGATTTCTTCAAAACCAAAAGAAGTAATGGTAGTATTGAACTTAGTATACCATTGCCTGGAAGCTTGTTTACATCCATATATTGACTTCTTCAATTTACACACCATACGTTCTTTACCTTCAATGGAAAAAAAATTTAGGTTTATCCATGTAAACTTCTTCCTCAAGATCCCCATTTAGAAAGGTTATTTTCACATCCATCTGATGTAGCTCTACATCAAATTGAGCCATAAATGCTAAAATTATTCTCAATAAATCTTTCTCTGAGATAGGTAAAAAATTCTCCTTATAATCAATGTTATCTTTTTGAGTGTAAACTTTGACAACAAGTCTAGTTTTATATCTTTCAACATTGCCATTTAAGTCACGTTTGGTCTTAAAGACTCATTTACAGCCAACTCGTTTAGAACCTTCTGGCAAGTCTAAAATATCCCAGACATTGTTTTGAGCCATTGATTTCAACTTTTCTTTCATAGCATCAATCCATTTTTCAGACTTATCACTACTTATGGCTTATGAAAACAAAACATGATCATTATCAATGCCACAATCATAATCTAGCTCTTACAAATAAACCATATAATCATTAGAAATAGCCGACCTTCTAACCCATACAGGTTCATTTAAAGCTTTACCAATTGGTTCATTTACATGAGTTAGTGGTAAGTTAGGTTCTTCATGGGGTGCTTCTTCATTATTTAAATGTTGTTCTTGATTATTTTGATCTTCCAAAGCAAGAACAACATTTGTGTAGTTGTGGGTTTAAGAACATTTATAGGTAATGGAACATCAACCCTTATTTCATTAATATCCACAACTTGATTTTTAGCACTTCCATTGACCTCATCATTCTCTAAAAATTTGGCATTGGCTATTTCAACAATTCTAAGACTACGGTTCAAACAATAAAATATGTACCCTTTGGATTTCTCTGGGTAACCATTAATTGTTCAAGAATCCAATTTACTTTCATTTGGATTATAGATATGTACTTCTGCTGGACAACCTTAAACATGCAGATATCTTAAACTAGGTTTCCTTATACTCCATAACTCGAAAGGAGTTTTAGGAATTGCCTTACTAGGAACCCTGTTTAACAGATACATAGCAGTTTTAAGTGCATACAACCATAAATCGTTAGGTAATGAGGAATTACTCATCATACCCCTAACCATATACATTAATGTTCTATTTCACCTTTCTGCCACACTGTTTTCTTGGGGTTTGCCTGGCATAGTGTACAGGGCACATATGTCATGAATTTTAAGGAACTTAGCAAATGGACCAGGACACTGTTCAAATTTATCATACTTTTCATAATACTCACCACCTCTATTAGATCTTATAATTTTCACTTTTCTATCTAATTGCCTCTCATTCTCCTTTACAAACAGCTCAAAGGTATTTATAGCTTGAGATTTTTCATACATCAAATAGATATATCCATACCGTGAAAAATCATCTATAAAGTTGATGAAGTATTTTTCTCCATTAAAGAACGGAATGTCAAAAGGTCCGCCAATGTCGATGTGTATTATTTCAAGAAGCTGACTGCTTCTCGTGGCTCCTTTCTTGCTATGTTTGGTTTGCTTGCCCTTAATTCATTCCACACATAAGCCAAGATCAGTAAAATCTAGATTCGGTAGAATCTCATTCTTTACTAATCTTTCTAACATTTCTTTGGATATATGACCCAAATGTTTATGCCACAAGTAAGCAAAATATTCATTTTCCAAACTATGTTTTATTCCAACATTATGATTGACAATAAATAGGGATTCAGAAAAAAAACATCATCAAGTTTTAATTTATATAAACTATCTATAAGCATTCCATAACTAATAAAGGAATTATTCTTATACAAATTGAAACAACCATGTCCACCCTTAAAGGTATATCCACTAGCATCAAATCTAGAAACAAAAATTAAATTCCTAGAAATTAAAGGTACATAGAGAGTGTTCATTAGATCCAAGTGATGCCCAGTATCTAATGTTAGCCTGTAAGTCCCTACACCTTCAATTGGGGCTTTCATTCGATTTCTCATAAACAGAAAGTTGCTAGTTGGGCTTATGGTTTGGATTGTAAGGAATCCTTGCATAATATTGGAAACATAAGTAGTGGCACCAGAATCAAACCACCAAGTATTAGAAGGAACTTAAGATAAGTTTGATTCAAAGCATACAGAAACATAATGTATATCTTTCTTTTCAAACCAAGCCTTACGTTTCAGAAAATATTTTTGATAATATCCTTTCTTGTAGAAGTGGCATTTATTTAACTTTTGTCCCTTCCTTTCACCATCGACAACATGTGGAACTTTAGCAGGTCTTTTCTTCTTAAAATTCCTGGCATTTGGTTTGAGTTTCATTCAAGCTCCTTGACCCACTAGGTTAATAGATTGAACTCCTTGTTTCTTTAATCTTGCTTCTTCCTGAATAAGCTTACTGGAAAATTCATTAATATTCCACTTATCGTTCAATGTGTTATAATTGATGTGGAACAATCCATATTCAGTAGGAAGTGAGTTCATGATAAACTACACTAAGAAGAAGTCTTCCACAGCCATACTTGATGTCTTAAGTCTTGCTATGATATTTGTCATATCAAGGACATATTGTTGCATACTCTTTGACCTATCAAACTTCATGATCGTGAGTTCAGTCATAAGTGCCCCTGCAAGTGCCTTATTGGCAGAATGGAACTTATTTTCCACAAGTTTAAGAAAATCTTTGGCATTCTGATTTTCAGTACTAGGAAGAGTAGACTTAATGTTGTTAGCAATCGTCATTCGCATAAAGTCTAAACATAGCCTGTTAGACCTTGTCCATGATCACAGGTTTACGTGTGTTAAGTTTTACTTTTTAAACCTCGATAATACCACAAGCGCACGAGTCGTTCGCATAGTACCTAAGGTATCGATC
>JAOTAY010000007.1:15938496-15958055 GCA_025629805.1 Erythroxylum baracoense
AAAGAGAGTTACCGACCTATATACTAGCAATCATCATGTCAATTGAATAGTTAGAAGAGAGGTCTTAATTAGTCAATTGATCACCCATAGGATAGTTTAATAACTAGTTGAATCGTTAGAGTCATTGGGCAGGTTGAGAGATCATTCAATCGATTCCCGTTAATTCAATTAGGAAAAAATAGTTACACCTTGAGAGAGGGTAATTAGTACATTTGGAAATCTAGGGCGAGACACAATTTAATCAGTAAAATAGGAGGGAGATAAAATAAGGAAAAAGTAATCTCTCGCATTTAGATTCTTGAATTCAGATTTTCTGCAATTGCGATATTGTCCATTGTTTACATTAGTCTTTTAATTTTAATTTAATTTTCTAGATTATTTTCATTTCACAATTTAGATTCTTAAACAAATTTGTGTCTAAATTAAGTGGTGTTTAGGCATAAATCCCTGTGGGATTGATATCTGCTCTTTTTACTGTAAGTCACGACCTGTTCACTTCTGGTTTTTGAGCGTAAAACATATAGATAGGTTTTACCTTCAACATTAGCCCAATTTGATGATATTCACTTGGCTCACCCTCTCAGTTTATTGCTGAATTATTAAGAACATATATTGAATCACAAATAACTCAAATAAAAACGCAATAAATTAGATTTCATTAAAATCAAAGACAAAATCCTGAAGGTGAGTTTAGACAATAATCAACATTCGACATAACCTATTCTCAACAATTATCTCAATTTCATACATCAATGAAACTAAAATTAATTGGAAAATATGCTCAGAACGGATCAATGGAGGCAGTGATAGCAGAAAACCACCTATTCTGGGAAGTATTATGTGTCAAGCTTTATCTCCGTGTCTCTCTTCCTTTGTCTCCCTCCTCAAATCACTCAATAGCTCTCTAGGGTTTTTGAATTTTGGTTGATGTGAAAGCTCTGCCAAGGCTCTCTCTTCTATCTTGTAATGTTCTATTTATATATTGGAAGCCTAAGGATTAATTTGGGGACAAAACGGTCTGAAAAATCTCGCAAAATTTGAATTTCTGTATCAGCCCAACCCAGGCGTAACCTTTTCTATCACGATCGTGGCCCAAAGTGCACGATCGTGGCTAGGGTCCTGTCAGCTCGCCTCTTTCTGTCACAATTGTGACCTATTGTGCCACGATCATAGGCCATGTTTTTAGCCCAAAACTCTTCAAAACTTCTCCGTTCTTTGCTGTTTACCCTGAAGCATTAACAAACACATCAAGGTACCTAAAAAATAAAACATTTAAGCTCAAAGACTCATACTAACCCATAAAAATACTTAAAACATAAACTAACACAATTAAAACCTAAATACGCACTAAACACTCAAATTAACACTAGATACTTTAAAAATTAAACCCTAAAACACAATGCAAATCACAACTATCAACATCCCTACACTTAAACGTTTGCTTATCCTCAAGCAAACAAAATAACAAACACACAACTCACAATGCAGTAATGAGGCAATGGCTTTAACTTAATGAAATAAATTTAATCTTAAACACATTCCTACAAGTTATATCTAATCATTAAAAAGCAAAATCTATGTCTAGGAGCTTTGAACTAAATATACAATTTAATCGAGATCAAAGTGTTAATTTATTTACCCTTTTCAATTACACACACACATTAATAATTCTTCTGTCCTTCAGACTCTATAACTATTCCTAAGTAAATTTTCATGAAAAGTCAAGCTTACTACAAGTCCAGTAGATTTATTAATGAAAAACAACTTTTTTTAATTTTATTTTTGAACATAGATTTAGTCTTTTTACACGGAGGCAAACATTGGTAATGAATGTCGATCCGGTTACTCAACTAAGTCATATTTTAATTACACAGCTTGGTTGAAACATCATTATAGCTTTTTGACTCGAAGGCACACATTTGTGATGCTTGTGAATCCGGTTACTAAGCTATATCATGTTTTTAACTGGCTACTAGCTCTATTTATAACTCGAAGGCCAGCAAAATAGTGATTTATTTAACAAAAACAATTTTTTTAGCCTAGCTTGTTGTTTAAGCTACTCATTTCCATTAAAAAAAATACTAGTTAAGCTACTTAAGTTGAAAGGCCTCAAATTATGAATAAATGTAAGAACCTATAAGGTGTTAAATTTACACTAAATCCTAATTAAGCTGTATATTTATCCAAAGACTCCTAATTTACTAATTTTGCAAGCTAATGATTATTTATAACCTAATAGACTATGTTCAAAATTAAACAAATTCTACTCCATTTAAGCCATTGATACATTCAAACAGTTCACAAAAATGCAACCTAATAACTATCATGTAATATGCAAAATTCACATTCAAAAGTAAAACAGATAATCCCTCCCCACACTTGAACAACACATTGTCCTCAACGTGAGAAGGAAATAAACAGCATATAAAAGAAAAGAAAAGACAGAATTTAAAGTAACAGAAAAATAAAATAGAAATACACATGTAAGAAAAATTAGAACCGAAAGCTAATTTGAAAAAAAGGAAATAAATGGGTTAGATATAAATCCTATGGAGATGGAGGTAGTGATGGTGTTGGAGGTTATAATTGAACGCCCTGAGCCTCAAAATATTTGTGGATCCGACAAATATCCCGGCTCTAGCGTCGTTGTGTCCAGGCCATCTCCTTCACCATTCTAGTGTTTTCTATGAGTGTCTTGTTAGTTTCGGAGATTGCATCCAAAACCTCCTTCTAGCCCTATTCATCTTCCTCTTCCTCGGATTCTTCGTTTGATTCCTCTTCCTGTCGAGGAAGTGCTGAGCTCGAACTTGCCTGACTTGCCCTGATTTGGACATGTGTCTTTTGGTTGATATCCCTAAGTTCCCTATTATTGGACTTAAGGATTTCAGCCCACCATAAGTGATGATGGTTTAAGAATTCCAGGAGATGAACAGTTAATCCCCTCTGTTCCACGCCAAAATATTTTGCAATGACAGACACTATAAACCACATTCCTAGATTGTTGGTCCTCTTATGCAGAGTCACAACAATGGCATTAAGCACAAGTGGATGTGTAGACTGTAATACTATGGTCCATGCACCACAATATAAAAAGTTCCTTTATGGAACACTTGTTAGTTTCAGTTTTATCGAAAACTAACTAACATATAAATTTGTGCAATAATAAGTGTTTATGGGACCTTATAATGTTGTTATGAGCATTCTTGGCATGAAATTATTCAATTCCAGTAAGCTCATTCCAGTACTGAGAAGGATGAAAATCCTCATAAAGATCGATGATGGAGGATTCGGAGAATCCACATATCTCACACATGATTTCTAAGCTTAATTCATAGGCTCGTCCTCCCAACCTAAACCACAATTCTTTTGGATTCTTAGGGTCGTATGTCAGGGAAGTGAAAAATTCCACTGTAAGATCCTCATAAATAGGAAATTGAAAACGTATGAATTGAGCCCACTGGATGGTCTCAGTTAGGTTTTCTACTCGCTCACGCAATTTTAGCCTATTAAGTGTGTCAAAATCAAAGTAATTAAGAACAACAAATTGTCTAGCACGAAGGGATCATAAACGAGTACCTTCCTCCTCTATATAGATGGGAAAGGGCACACCATAGTCTACTAATCGGTTTCGTCTCCCACGTCCCGTAACTTTTTGTCATCCATATAGCTCCCTTCGGGCTAATTGTTTAATGCATGGCATAATTAGGTAGAAATTTGGAAGAAATTGGAGGTTGAAAAACTCTAGAGAGATGTAAGAGTTTGGATTCTTAAAATCTAGAGAGATAAAATAAAAATGAAAGTGAAGTTAGAACTGAATATACAGATGGTAAAAAAAGGTAAAATGGTAATAGTTCTTTTAAAGATTTGCACCCTCCCTCTTTCTACTAGGCCACGATCGTGGCCGGCAACTGACCACCACTTCCTATTTTTTTCCAATCTTCCCTTTTCATTTCTAAGGTCTTTTGTGGCTCTTTTCACCTATCTTTTCATGCTTGAACATCATCCATATAATTCTGAAATCCTATTCCTTTCTCAATCTGATTTAAAAGCAAAACTCATCCTAACTACATAATTTCAAACATTCAAAAAAAATTAAACAACGAAACTAAAAATTCTCTTTTTTTCTTCCATAAGTTGCCTTCTATGTAGCGCTTCTTTTAGCATCAGTAGCTTGACCCTCCTTTAAGTTCACGGTGGTCGGAATGAATGGTGCGATGATAGCGCCGTCATTAATCTCAATGTTTGAACTTTAGCTACTATGCTACAGTCCCCACCTCCCTTGCAATTCTGTTTTCCTTGCCTTCTCCTTCTCGAACGCTTCTTCCTAAAAGCATTCCCTAGATCCTCAATATCTTCCCATTCTCCTAAAGGTTCGGGTTCCTTAATATTCACTGGAGGTGAAGAAGATCTGTACTCTCTTCTAGCCACCTTGAAGGTCAATTTCTCCTTTCCTATTCGCAGAGTTAATTCGGCCCCATCGACATTAATGATTGAATGCGCAGTGGCTAAGAACAATCGACCAAGAACTATCGGGGTGTCCCTATCTTCGCTAATATCCAGTATGTAGAAGTTTATTAGGAAGATATATTTATCAACTTTTACTGGCACATCCTTTATAATCCTTATCGGTTTATGCATTGTTCTATTAGCCGTCTTTACCAAAAACTTGGTGGGCACTAACTCTCTTAACTGTAGCTTTAAACTAAAAGTGTAGGGCATCATTTTTGTACTCGCACACAAATCCGTGAATGCCCTATCTATGATGATTATATTTATTCTGCAGGGGATGGAAAAGTCCCCTGGGTCCTCCTTCTTTTTTGCGATGTTAGGGTCATCTTCTAATTGTCACTCCTTGACCTTCTTTTTGACGGATTCCTATAATTTGAGCTTTGTCTGTACTTGCTCCATCACTTCCTCGATGTTATTTTGCTCAATCTCCTGTAATTTTTCTACTTCCCTCTTGGCATATAACTCCCTTATTGCACAATAGGGAATGGAAATACACGTTGAGTTGCCTTAAGTGGCTTGATTGTGGGCTCACTTGAAAAGTCTTTTTTTATTTGCTTGACTTTCTCCTTCATATTCTCCTCCCTTTACCTTCTCAAGTTCCTTCTCCTGTGTTTTACTGATGACCATGATACATTCCTTTGGATTAGACTCCATGTTTCTTGGAAGAGTTCTAGCATTTCGAGTAGACATTGCCTCCACTAATTGCCGCACTTGGACTTCTAGATTGTGTATGAATGAGGCATGGTTCTTCATAACTTGCTCAAATTTGCTCTCGAGCCTCTTATATGCTTCTTCCATGCCTCCAATCTTTTCTAAAATTCTATCCAACTTTGATTCCATTGGGCTTGCTTTATCTTGCTAAAAGCCCGATAGCCCCTGAGGTATGAACTGTCCGCCAGTGTTGTTCGACCAGAAGAAGTTCGGGTGATTTTTCCACCCAGGTTTGTAAGTGTTGGAGTAGGGATTGTTACCTCCTCCTCATCCATATTATGCTCCCATGTAGTTCACTTACTCCTGACTATCCTCCTTCATTAGGTAACACTCTATGGGATCATGATCTATCTGACTACAAAGCTCACACTTCAATTGTGCAGCCTTCACCTAAACTGAGGATGATGCCTTCATGCTATTTAGTTGTCGCGTCAAGTTGTTAATCTTTGTTTGCATCACTGTCATCTGTCGATCGTGACAATTCCCTTCTGCTCTCTAAAAGTAGCTGGTTGCCTTCCTAGCTCATTTGTCCACAAGCAATTGTTGCTTGCCATCTTCTCAATCAGGTCCTCCACCTCATCAACAGTTTTTCGCATCAAAGATCCTCCTAACGCTGCGTCGCTTATGCCTCTTGTCTTTGGGTTAACTACATTGTAAAAAGTCTACAGAAGGAATTCCTTGGGTAGGTTATGGTGTGGGCACTTCCTTTGCAGGTCCTTATATCTTTCCCATGCTTCATAAATAGACTCCCCGTCACCTTGCTGGAAATTGGTAATTTCCTTTATTATCTTGGTGGTCTTGGTCAATAGGAAATACTTGTCCGAAAAGGCACGCACAAGCTGATCCCATATCGTGATGTTGACTGGGCTTAGTGAATGGTACCAATTCTTCGCTCTATCTCTAAGGGTAAAGGGAAATAACCTAATTCTAACTACATCCTCTAACATCTGATGATACCGGAAGGTATCACAGATCTCGAGAAAGTTAACAATGTGCGCATTGGGATCCTCATTCGCTAATCTATAGAATTGCTCGAATGAGGCCGTTTGAACCAGCGGCCTAGCCACTCCTTAGTTTGACAGATTGAACCATAGCCTTATGAATTCCATCAAGGTCCTCTACTGCCGTCTTGGTTTGCTTCCTGATCTATATTACGTTGAAATTCCTCGGTCATTGATGATTTTCTTATCTCTTCTTCTTCTTCTCGTCGAGCTTTCCTAAGGGTTCATTCTAATCTTGTGATATCTCTAACGTCTCTGTTGCACGACTCGAGCCTCTTGTGACTCTTGTGTTCATGCAAGAGCACAAATTCTAAAATGAAACAAAAGAAATGAAAACAAAAATTAAAAACTAATCTAACGCCTTAAACTATATAACTAAACTATCGCCTCCCCGACAACAGCACCAAAAACTTGATCGTAAGTTTACGTATGCTAAGTTTTACTATTTAAACCTCGATAATATCATAAAACATAGGTCATTCGCGTAGTACCTAAGGTATCGATCCCACGAGGAGGGTTAATCTAGTCCTAAAATCTAATGTCGAACTAAATAGCAACAATCTAAAATAAATAATAAATGCATAAAATTAATCAATCAATAATCAATTATGAGAATTAAATTTCGAAAATAATAACAAAATAGCAAATCACACAACCAAATCAAGAATTAACCTAGAACTACTAATTGAGAGAAAGGGGGTTTTAATCCGAAATTAATAAATATCTAATCAATTATGTAATTAGCGAATTATTGGGTCTAGACGGTCCTAGGGTGAATTACTCTCTCTCGAGTTATAATCTTTAAACCCTAATTAATAATTCCTAATTTAAATTATGAAATTGTGATCTCTCAACTCATAATTGACCCAAAACTTAAATTAGTTCTAAAATTATCCAATAACCTACCGGAAACCTATGCTTGATCTCTCGTTACACAATTTCACCAGTTTGATTCAATTCTTATCTATCAAATTACCTAACTCTCGTTAGCCCAATTTGATGATATTCACTCGGCTAACCCTCTCAGTTTATTGCCAAATTATTAAAAACATATATTGAATCACAAATAACCTAAATAAAAATGCAATAAATCAGATTTTATTAAAATCAAAGACAAAATCCCGAAGGTGAGTTTAGACATTATTCAACATTCGACATAACCTATTCTCAACAATTATCTCAATTTCATACATCAATAAAACTAAAATAAATTAGAAAATACGCTTAGAAAGGATCAATGGAGGCAGTGACAGCGGGAAACCACCTATTCTGGGAAGTACTTTGCGTCAAGCTTCGTCTTCGTGTCTCTCTTCCTTCGTCTCCTTCCTCAAATCACTCAATAGCTCTCTAGGGTTTTTGAATTTTGGCTGATGTGTAAGCTCTGCAAAGACTACTATTTTTTTCTTGTAATGTTCTATTTATATTTTGGAAGCCTTAGGGTTAATTCGGGGTCGAAATGATCCGAAAAATCTTGCAAAATTCGAGTTTCTGTATTAGGCTGACACAGGCCACTATCTTGACCTTGCCATGATCGTGGCGAGTGCCTAACCCTACCTGGCACATAGCTCTCTATTACGATCGTGACCTAAAGTGCACAATCGTGGCCAGGGTCTTGTCAGCTCACCTCTTTCTGTCACGATTGTGGCCTGTTGTGCCACGATTGCGGGCCATGTTTTTGGCCTAAAATTCTTCGAAACTTCTTCGTTTATCCTGAAACACTAACAAACAAATCAAGATACCTCAAAAATACATCATTTAAGCTCAAAGACTCATACTAACCCATAAAAACACTTCAACACATAAAGTAACACAATTCACTGCTAATACATAACAAATTAAACCCTAAAACCTTATGCAATTCACAACTATCAGTCCACACCTTAGAGTGTGCCTTTTCAGCCTCTGTACTAGTATCATTAAAGTCAAAAGGCTTATCCTCTAATAATGCCAAGTCAAGATTCAAAGCACCTAAATAGGAAGTGACTTGTTCTCCATTCAGAGAAATTCACACATGTGAACAAGGTAACAAAAGAAGCTTAAGAGTGAAGGCTAATAACTACAAACATATAAATGCTTACTAAGTAATAGATTCAGACAGGAAGCACATACGTTAAATATATTGCAGGTTTCCTTTGGGTAAACATAACAATACATATTATCACCATCATTAAAATGCTATTTAAATTTTATAAGAAAATTAAATAAGCTTCGTCTAATACATCTAGCATCTTTGGATAACTATACATATATGGCAAGAGTATATCAAATTTCTCCTTTATATTTATTAGTTATAGAACATTGATTTACCTTTGGGAAAAGTCCTTAATTTCTATCATCTAATAAAATTTCCATAATAGCATTTCATAAAAATACATAAATTATATGACAATACATTCAAAACTAATTTGGCCATTTTGGTGATTAATAAATTAATTTTAACCATATTTTCATAAATATAAATAATAATAATAATAATAATCATAATCATAAATTAAAATTAAAATTTTATTATGGGTCAAAATATTATTAATATGATCAAGACATAAGAAATCTAAATTTTAAAATAATTCATCCGTCATCGAATATTTTTTCTAGAACTGTAATTTCTATTCAAAACTCTAATTCTAGAATTTATGAAGAAGAAGATATATATAGTAATTTTCCAGAATTGAAAAATTACCCGATACTCATTCTTGAATCACAGATTTTCTTATCCATTCTTAAATCAAATATTTTCTTAGCATTCTAATTTGCTGCACGACATATGCATCATCCTAAAAGATGCCAAAGAGAGTAAGCAGCAAACTTCTTTAATTCTCTCTAAGAAACGTTCTTTAGTGAAATTGAGAAAAACTATTTGCTTATTTAAACCAAATCCCAAAACCAGACAAATAAAGAAGTGCATAGACGATTGCAAGCAAACCCAGAGAAAGAAATCAAGAGACGTACAGGTGTATACAGAGATCTGCCAACAACGCAATTTTTTTAATAGGGAAAATATTCATTATGAAAAACCCTAAAATCATAATTTTTTATAAGCATCATAATTGAAACAATGATCAAATCAATAATCTAAGGATTATTATCTATTTAAAAACCTAAGGCTATGATATCACATGCAAGTTTTTCAGTTCCTGATTGTTCATACATTAAATATATAAATCATTTATGAATTGTATAATCATACATAAATCGTTCGTACCTATTCAGATCTTGAATATAATAATAACCATATAGATGAAGCGAATAAATCTCTTATTTTGAGCGGAATTCGTTATGATGTAGAGAAGAAAGCTTTTACCAATTACGAACTAGTTTTTCTCTCTTTACCCTCTTTCTATACGATAGCTTGATGGATAGCTTAATGCATAAATACTTACTCTTTTTGTATTTTTGTTTCGTCTGTACTTAATTATGGTAAAGAGAGGACTAGTTATATAAACTTCTTTATTGACATTAAATCTTGTACGTCCATCAAGTACTAAATTAATGGTTAAGATTTAATATACTATTAAACTAAGAAAACCTTAAACCAAGTTTAATATAGGCCACAAAATCAGGCCATATTTCTTACATTTGTCATATCGAAATCGTAATTAGTGAAATTAATTATTATTATTTAGGTATATTATAAATCAAATTAGATCCAATCAATATTCACATAAGAATACATGGTGATGCCCTCGAAGGCTGTAAAAATGACTAATTCAGATAGAAGGTGTAATGTTCTTATTGAATTGGAAAGCATAATGCCTAGGTATTTACCAAACTAGAGGAGACTAGATGAAAATGTTTGGCTTGGGGACTCATCTAATGGATTTATCAACATTTCAAACAAAGAAATCTTTAAAGGAAGAGGTTAGGTGAAGTATTGGTGAGGACTGATGTCGAGTAAAAATGTGATGCTTAAGGTCTCGTTCTTTATTTGGTTGTTGGTTAAGCAAAGAGTTGCCACCCTTGATAAAAATAAGTTATCTGTACTAACAACATGTGTTTTTTATGCACGGAAGAACCTGAATTAGCAGAACACATATTCTTCTCGCGTAGAATAACATAAAGATATGGAGAAGGTATGGGACTGATCCTCTATTCCCTCTACCCTATTTCCTCTGTTCCAAAGCCTTATTAGCCATCCAATTTCTTTTTATTTATTAGAATGAACGAATGAAAACACTTTGGGAATAGAGGGAATAGAGATTATGGAATAAAAAATTTAGGGTGAGGGGGTACTTGGATGTAATGATGGCAATATGGCCTCAGCTGAGCCACCATAGCTTGGCCTAAAGTTAACAGGTTAAGCCTAGGTTAATCGAGCCTTAGGCCCTATTTTTTAAAAAATTTTGTTCAATCCTGAGGCCCAACGGGTAATAAAAAACGACATCATTTTGATATTTTAATAAAAAATAATAACTGCCTTAGGCCTAGTAAGGCCAAGCTGGGCTCAATCCATTGTCATCCCTATTTGGATGTTATCACTATTATAAAATCGAGGCAGGATCCATTCCCACATACAACAGAATAATAACAAAATTTTTTCATATAATTTTTTGAAAGTCAAAATCACTTAAAATTTTAAAACTTTATTATTCATTTCAACTACCATAGCAGCACAAGTGTCCAGTCTTTAATGATATCTACATAACATGTTAAGATAATTATGTAATTATTGCAGAGAGACTTACGCAAGGAGTGTTATCTCCAAGTCTAGGCCTATTTATAATAGGATTTGTACATGTTAATAATTTAATTGAAATTAAAATTTAATGTTAATCAAACTTTAATTAGAATCATAATTAATTATGATTAAATATCAATTATGTCTAAATAAGATCCAATATCTTATATTAATCCTTATTTACTAAATATTTCATATTTAACCATAAAGATTCTCAAATTTTACAATCAAATCCAACTTGATTAAAACATCTTTTCTCTCTTCAAGTCGTTCTTTGTGTGTAGCCCATGAGGTTCCTAAATATGTTGACAATGGATATAAATTATAATCCTAAATATAATTAGGATTAGATAATTTAAACTCTTTTAATTTATCTTTAATTCTATAATTAAAGAATTTATATCTATAGATCAAGATTGACCTCTAGCAACCCATCATGACCATTCAGATATTTAAGAATGTCAAAGTGGTTTTAACTAACCTTTATATGTATGATTTTCTTGTATAATTTAATTATTTCATCATAAAATGCTACAATTAGACATAGAGCTTAATGGCTGCTATACTTAAGTCCATTCATAGTAGAACACCATCATTGGTAATTGATTTAATTAGTGACATTGAAAACTATTTTCAAAGAGTCATTCTAACTTGGTTAAAGATTCCCTGAATCAATAGTAATCGAAAATGATTGAACATTCTCCTTAATCAATTTAAAGTGATGAATCTTATATTGATGACTCAATTTCCTTCATATAGTTCATGTTATATCCAATGACTGCTGACTGAGTTACCTTTGACTAGAATAGGTCATAAGTAGTATCAAATCATAACAATCCCTATATAGGATAACTTTGGAGATCTTGAGTCAAAGGATCACTTATACAATCATCACAATGAGGATTTCCATAGACATACAAGTAATATTTCAAATGAATTTATCGTAGAGTGTTAATTTAGTAAATTTGTTCTTTAACGAGAACTCACACATTTTATTAAGTATCTCTATACTTTAGTCTATGAGATCAATTACTTCCTTTATAAAGAAGAAACATAACATGTGTTAGTATTTTTACACTATATTAATGTTTAGTCTTAATAGAATAATAACTAGGAATAACTTAGGGATAATACATAAATGCAATATGAATCTTATAATTATGATCTCATCATGATTTTATTTTGAACGTATATTTATCTCATAGACTTTACTATATATATTTAAACATGTATAAGAGAAAGAATATCATCAAATAATTATGTCACTAATCTATAACCAACCAATTGACCATAGGGTATAATCTAATAATCTCTCAATTGCACTAAACCAATCTTTTAAGTATATTATACCATATCACCATATGAAGAGCACGGTATTGTTGGGATAGTTATTTAGCGAGAGAATTCTACAAGATTCTCTAAATATTACAATTTTCATCTCAATTATCTTTATGATTAAGAAAAATTGCTTAAATACATCATTGGACCTTTGATAAGACCTTAGCTCCTTTTACATACCTAAAGGTTCTAATGTATAGTTTGTCTGAACAATTCAAGGAACTATACTAAGTTTATTAGAGAACTTATGACCCAAATAATCATTTCCACAAAATGATAAATGTATTTTGGCTTTATTAGCAATTAATGCTACGTTGGAACCTTTATAATCTTAAAATAATAATATTATAAGTAAAATGTACCTTAACGAGGATTTTACTTTTAAAGTTAATATCCTTATAAACTTAAACTCAAATTTCAACTCGTACATGGTATAATGAATATCTTTAATAACTCACAAGTTTCAGATATCTCAAATACTAAACACCTTTAGTACATTATCTACGTATTTGGAGTAGAATAGGTAAAAACTTTTGTTCTATCTCTATAGATCTAATTCTCAAATTTAAGTTGTTATCTTTTCATATCCAACATGAATTGTTGTTGGACAATTATATTTTCAACAATTGATAACATGAATTTTTGTTCACTATAAGCAATATGTCTCTATATACTCTCACTAAAGAGGACAACTATACTCACAATGACCTTCTTATAGATATGATAAATTCACAATTATGTCTCAAATATTCTCTTTGAATTTATCATGATAGTGAATCTTTCATTGTCTCGTAGCCTTTCAACTATATATCAAATATATTAACAAAGGCACTAGTTCCAATTGGATATATTGTCATAAGATTTGAACTTTTTAAATCTCATCTTACTCCCACAACTTATCATAAGAATCATTCTCTTATAAGTGTTTATTGAAACAAACATTTTGTTCAATGGGATATGTAAGATTATATCCAACTTTTTGGATATCTCATAACATTTTTATTATTAAGTATAGTTCAAAATTTAGTGGATAATATATGCTTCAGCTAAGCATCACATCCTTAAATTATTAATTTTAACATTTTCAAAGTTTTAGGATTTCATATCTAATATGAAATCTTGGTAATTGGTTTAGTTGGAATCACTGAAGATAAGTTATTGTACTAGGCATAACTGTAGAAGAAATAATATTACATCATACAATATCTTATATTGTGTATTCCTCCTTACACAGATCCATATTATTATAAAATTTAGTTATGAAGGTATTCATTACAGAATCTCATTCCCTATAGATAACCACAAAAATTAAATGTTACCACATCGATCTCATCAAAGTACTTCAACGTTCTCAATGTTTAATTTTTACTAAGACTTAAATGATTTTAACTTTTCAAAAATTTTAAATCAATATTTCATTTAATACATATGACAATATTACATAAAATCAATAGTAATATGATAAAATACAAGTATCATCCTTTTACGAAGTGTTATCATATCTAACATATCACATGTATAAAGATTTAACAATTCAATACTCCATCATTCTTTCACTAAAAATTGAGTTGTTTTTCTTCAATCCAACAAGTTTCATATGATTCATAATCAAAAAGATACATATATCCTTATATGTAACTTTATGAACTTTATGATTCTTATTATATTGATTTAACCAATATAGAGTAAAAGGATAGTCTTAATTATCCAACTTTCTATTCCTGCGACTTATGTTAAGTGCAAGTCTCCTTTGATTCAGTAGATACAAAGTATTTGTATAAACTTGGATCAACTACTTTTACTCAATAACCTATTTCTTATCATACTTTGAACTTTACCATAATGTTGAATCCACATTCAATATTATATCTCATAAGCATGAACTAGAAATACAAAAGATCTTTATCATACCATGCATTAGCAAGAAAAGTCATGCAATTATTTTCCTTTTAATGACAACTATTTTCATACTATAGTAAATACATTTAATTATATGCCATATTTATGCTTTTAGTAGGTTAAATTTGAGTGAAATAATTCTATTAAGGTACTATACCTTTCAACTATACTCTATGCAACCTCTTGCATCGTGCTATCTTGGTGTTGACATACACCTCAAATGATTTCATTAGTGCTTACGAGATATTAGTCAGCTTAAAATGTCATTAGATTTTATCATCTATATGATTTTGAAATATCTCTAGAATTTTTTCACCAAATCCTAAATAAGGATTAATAATAAAATTGCATAATGGATGTACAACTTTTCTATCTAACTTTGAGAACTTTTCTCAGTCATAACCTATGTCTAAGAAATCTAGTTTATTAACTTAGTATCAAATATACTAAATAAGGTAAATTCTACTCAGAATAAAATAAAAATGTAAGAAAAGCAAGTAATTAGTTATATGTCATAACTACCAAATAAGATCAAAGCTTTAGTTATACATTACTCTCATTATTTTATTTGAAATAATAGCCCTCACTACTTACTCTAATCTCTCTAGTGGGATAAGATCTTATTTAGATTTAGTTGATTTTAAGTTTTCTTAACAAACTAGCTAAACTTAAATTAGGTAGGTAACAATTTTATTAATCATATCTCATGTGAGTTCTAGATCTGTTAAGTGACAACTCTTGCCAAAACATATCTTATATGTTATTCCTAATCCTACTTTCAAATTCATATGATCATGAGTTTGCTAATCCAAATCACATAAATTTAGTTAATTAGGACCTACTGTTATAAGACTAAACATATTCAGGTTAAAGTAGCCTTAAGTTTGTTCAACAAGCTTAATATTAAACAGAACTCTAGTTTATTCTTATAACGAGGGATTTAATTTTAAATAGTCTCATCAAATATAAAATTTTATGTAAAATATCGTACATATAAAACATACAATTTAACAGGAATAATATATCGTGATCTTCAATCTAGAATCCTCTTATGCCTTAATTAAGTTTGATATTTGATGTTGCAACTGTTGGATTTTTGCCTGAAAACTATTGAACCGAGATGAGTAAGAAGTGAATCTTCCTCCCTTTAACAAATCAGCCCTATAAGTGCCTCTACTCTATTAACACACTCAGTCAAATTGTTGCCTCCTGTCATATTGATATTTTGGCTCTGACACTAGTTATTACAAAGATTTTTCTAGACACCAAACTTACACTGAAGTTGCACCTACTCCTTTGCGCGATAATCTCACTTAGGTCTGTTTAAACAAGACTCAACTGTCCCACATGATCATTGACTGACAAAACCTTATTCTCAAATGCCTCACGATTCTTTAAGTATCTAACTCTCATACCTAGGTAATAATACTATGAAAGTATTAAATAATCATAGGCAGTAATAAACGCACAAGAGCTATGATGAAAACTAACCTTTATCACTTCCCCAAAATTATACTCAATGTGTTCCCTTCCCTTTTATCTTTGTTTTTAGAAGAAAAGCTCAACTAAGCTATTTATAGAAATCTCTAACTTTACAATTTAAAATCCTAATTAAATTGAACTAACTAGATAACCTCTATCCGAATCATATTACTTCACACTAATTAATTAGATGAAACCCTCATCTAAATAGGTCTCTATCTAACAGGATTTAGCTACATCATAACTAACAAGGTAAGAGATTCCATTTAACTAGGAATGATACATCCATATCTGTAAAGAACTCTACTATCTTCAAATTATCCTCCCATATGATCTTTATCTTTTAGAGTTGATGTATATATACTGGGATCTTATTTTCTACATCAAAGACCTCCCCTTTATCTCTATCCATTGTTAATGAGTCATCTAAACCCAAAGCCTTCCATAGCACACTTGTCTTGATCTAATGGTTATCTATGTTAAGTTTATTAGTCATGGTCCATCTATTTGATAGTATATTAAGTCGTTAGAGCTCTCACATGTCTTCCTCATACAAGTGATCCAGCTAACCTTCAACCTAAGGTCCATCTCAAACTATCTTTTGGTCTCATATCTGAATCTTGCATCTTATCAAAGATTTCTTCCAATGTACACCAACATATGCCATCTCATTGACAATGCCTGTTTTCCTTTACTACTCACAAATCTTTCCCTTGTTTTGTTGTCTCAAGTGTCAAACATTGGTCAAGGCTCACTAATGCCTGCACGATTCCTCTGCTAGAACTTAGGGGTCTAATAAACTACCCTTATAAGAAGAACTCAATGCCCTTATTGAAATAATCTGTAGGCAATCCTTCGAATTTAGTTTCCTCAAAGACTCCTTAGTCATTGGCAAATCTCCAACATACCACATTCCCTCTTTGTCAGGTTTGTGATTGATTTTATTTGGATGCTTGTTCACAATATCCATTGTGCCTAACATAGCATAATTATTGATGTAGACTTCTTCTGTTGAGTCATCCTCTCCTTTTCCTTCATTCTTCATAACCATGGAATTCATTTGCTCTATACTCACCTTCCATTTTGGGCATTCCCAAGAAAAATGGGGCTCTTCATAAATGAAACAAGCAATATCGTTTTTTGTTTGTTTCTTGGACTTACATTGAGAAGATTCACTTACCTACTCTTTACCTTTCTCTGAGTCATATCACGTCCCACATTTATTTTTTCTCTTATTGCTAGATCAAATTGATGGTGACATTTAGAGATCTACCAAGGCATCTGTAACCACTATCACCTTTAGGATGTCCTTCACATTCTGCCTGCAAAGCTCCATTTGTGCCCAACCTTGAAAGCGGCTTATGAAGTTGAATAACTTATCCTCCTCATACATGTTCTACACATCCAACATCAAAGACATGAATATTCTCACGTATTCTTGCATAGAGCTGTCTTGCTTCAAGTTGTTCAAATCTTTCTT
This sequence comes from Erythroxylum baracoense, assembly GCA_025629805.1. Lineage (NCBI taxonomy): Eukaryota > Viridiplantae > Streptophyta > Magnoliopsida > Malpighiales > Erythroxylaceae > Erythroxylum > Erythroxylum baracoense. The sequence continues at coordinate 15,955,592 of JAOTAY010000007.1, forward strand.
CATGAGTTATAAAGTGTTGTTGTGGAGGAACTAGTCCGTTATCTCCTTCTTCATTATCTCCCAAGTGTTAATGGTAGGTCTATCCCCACTGATGTTGTTGGAGGTTCTCGTTCTCCACCACAACTTCGTATCCTCCACCATATATATAGTCTTGATTGACCCCTTCTCTGATTCAGACATCATTACCTCTATAAAGTATCATTCTATCTCCCATAAGAAAATTTTGAGCTCATTAGCACTCCACTTTCCATCGAAAACTTGGGGCTCTTGCACTTTTGTTCACGGTAAAACCTATCTACTTGTTTTACACTCAAAAACTGCAAGTGTACGGGCCTAGACACTACTTAATTTAGACACAAATTTGTTTAAGAAACTAAATCGTGAAATGCAAATAATTTGGAAAATTAAATTAAAATTAAAATTAAAAGACTAATGTAAACAATGGACAATACTGTAATTGTACAAAATCCGAATTCAAGAATCTAAGTGCTAGAGATTACTTTTTCTTTATTTTGTCTCCCTTCTATTTTATTGGTTGAATTGTGTCTCACCCTAGATTTATGAATGCACTAATTACCCTCTCTCAAGGTATAACTATTTGACCCTAATCGAATTAACGAGAATCGATTGAACGATCTCTTAACCTACTCAATGACTATACTGATTCAACTAGTTGTTAAGCTATCCTATGGGTGATCAATTGACTAATCATTCAATTGACATAATGATTGCTAGTCTATAGGTCACCAAATCTCATTGTATAATCCTACATGAATCTCATCCCACTCACTCTCTCGATTTGTTGCAAGATGACAAATAAGAACAACAATCATCAAAGCCACTTCATTCAATCCAATAAAATATGAGTTTTGAAAAAAATAATTCAAAAGCAATCCCTAATATAAAATTAGCCTAACATGGTCTCCATAACATCATCAACAATCAAATAAACGATTTTTACAAAGAAAGGAAGAAATCAAAGTGACAGAAAAATTGAATATAAGACTCCTTTTCTTCTTTGCCAAAATCTGAAATTTTGGTGTTAATGTGCTATTTTGCCCAATTTTATGATAATCCTTGTCTTTAATCCTTCCTCGATACTCCAAACATGTGTTCTTCACCTAAGTATAGTGTTTCTACAGGTGGGTGTCATCTCTCTTGAAGATGGAGTCTTAATGATATTTTTATAGTCCAAAAATCCTAAGTTTAATGAAGCCTCGCGGACTGCCTCGAATTTCAATTCCCACACCGAATCATGCTATCGACAGAAACACTCTTCATTTTTTGTTATGATTTCCCACATCTGTGGGAATTTGCTTGATTCCTGTGAACATAGGAATTTGTCCCAGATGAACTCTTCTTGTCTTCTCTTCTTTAATCTCTTGTTCATCCTCCAAGTTGCTTCCTCTTATTTCCTACACAAAAATAATCAATTCCTACCCTCAATTAGCATCAAACACACAAAAACAATATTGAAAATCAAACTTAATGAAAATATGTAAAATGAATCCTAAACTAGAACAATAAACAAAATTATGCAAGAAAACACATGTCAATTACCTATAAAACATATCTTAATGCACACCTATCAATACACTTTATTGAATTTTAAGAAAATTGATTATTTTAGACCTAAAATAAACATAGGGTTTATTTATTAAGTAATTTTATCACATTCGAGTTGATACAAAATATAGTATATTGTAATACATAGAAAATAATACTCAACTACTAGAGGACCTATTGCTATGATTCATATATTAAATTTGATTCATATTAGGATTTAATACCAAGTTAAAAGTATAGACTAAGTGGGAGAATTTGAGAAATTTTCATATTCTAGCTTGATACCTATAGATGGTCCAATATTATATAGTTAATAGATATGAATGTCCTATTTTTGTTATAACTGACAATGTTCTTGATGGGAGCACATTGATATATGTTTTTCTTACAAACTTTTGCAGTCCTTAAGCTCCTTTTCCTCTTCTGAAAAATACACCATCGATTTGGGAACTAAGTGTTGGGAAATCAGAACAGAATTAGATCCCTACCGTAGTGGAATAATCACAAAATTTTTTCATATTTTTGATTTCTTAAAAACCAATATCATTTTAATTCTATAAAATGATTAACACAAATATCATAATAAAACGAAATTTTAATTCTTATCATATTATGAAACTTGATCCTTATCTTGTTGAATCCCTCGAACTATTTCCAAAACTGATCTGTCTCAACCACCATAGTCACGAAAATGTTCGACCTCTAACGGTATCTACAGAATGAGTTGAGAAAACTCTATAACTCTTACAGAGAGGTTTAATCAAGAAGTATTAGCTCCATTAGAGCTTAAGACTATTTATAATAGGTTTTGGACATTTTAGTAATTTAATTGAAATTAAATTCTAATTTCAATTAAACTTAATTAGAATTACAAATAATTCTAATTAAATACCAATTA
>JAOTAY010000007.1:15968602-15986412 GCA_025629805.1 Erythroxylum baracoense
TGTAATGCTTCCTGCAATATTATCTTTGTATTCGTGTTTCAATAAAATAAAAAGGTTTTATTAACAAAATTGATAAATTTTCCTAACTTCTAAAGTAGTTCTCTCTCTAGTTAAAATTTCCTAACTTCTAAAGTAGTTCTCTCTCTTCCTTCTTTCTTTCCATTTTTGACCTACAAACAGAAGTTATTAGGAAACAATTTCTTTTAATAAAATGTTCCTCTACGTCTTAAGTTTCTAATGACATTACATTCATACATTTTGGTTTAGTATCGTGCAAGTTATAATCAAAATACTCTATACTAATTCTTATACGTTGACAGAACACAACTCTCAACTTCAAGACAAATTTTCAAGACTCTTAAGGGTAGATTTCAAATTGCTTCCTTTATGCAAAATGTAGCCACATGTTGCTAGTTTACTATAGATTAAAATTCATCCAATTTGGATATTCACAGATCAAGTTATGGCCAAAATACATATGTATGTTTAGTAAAACACTGCATATAACCTACTCCAACACAATTCATTGTCAATGTTCTATTACTTCTCTATCATTTCTCTATCCTTTCGTGTTGATGATTCAGTTATACCTTAATTTTTAGTTCAGTAATATCTATACACAATTCACAAGTTTATGAATAATCACAATACAAAAATAGAACCTAATTCATACTTTTACATATCACATTTTCTGTACTTCACTAATCTTCATTTAACTTCAAATATCACAATCCTTTATACACTTTCTGCACATTTTTTACTGATTTACTCCTTCATCACTTCACTTATATCTCAGAAATTGCTTCTTCCTACACCACTTACGCATGCATCCATTCATCTTGCTACACCATTCACGCATGCATCCATTTTCAAACATGAAAACATCATCAAAAGCCATTTACACTACATAAAACTCAAAGTATAACTTACTTGTCTTAAGCTTCACTCTCTTTAGTAAAAGTCCAAAAATGGGGGGAAAAGCAAATGAGAGATTTCAGCAACAATCGAAAACCTCAAATGGTTGAAGACTTTGCAAGATGTAATGTGGATAAGCCAAAAAACACAAAAATAAGCAAAGATGGTGTTTTCGGTGATGAATAAGCAAAAAGGAAGGTTTAAATGATTTCGGTGAAACCAAAGAAACGAGTCGCAGAAATCTTCCTTGCCTAACAAAAACATGACTTAGGTGGCTTAACTAAGCTTTGTCATATGTCTCTAATGCATGTCTTACATTTTTCCTCATGTGAAGCTAGCAAATGTCACTTATCTATTGGTCCACATGTCACACATTAATTTGTCCAATTGTCACTATATAATTAGTCCATTTGTTAATAATTATATTTGTCTCTTATCTATATATTTTTCCTAGTGTGAAAATACTCCAAATATTTAAAAAAATTTTGAAATGTCCAAAATGTCTCAAAAAATGCAAAATTAATTCTAATACATACCAATTAAATTTTTAGGACAATTAATCCATAATTCACACTTTAATCACATAAAATCACTTATACCCCAAAAATGTCAATGAATGCATGTACAATTATTTTCATGAGTGACAACATTATTAACGTGTATGTGTATGCCAAATAATGCATGAAATGCACTTCTAAATTCTCAATAAGCTCTCTTATATAGCTTCATAGGGTTCTAGCCCTAATCATGGGATAATGGGATGTTACACTCAAGTAGTGAGAATGAAAAGAAGACTTCATAGATATAATTATAACTTCTTCCTTCCATTCTTAAGTATAAATTTCTTAGACCTAATTCCACTTATCTTACAATTGTAAATTTAATTTTAAATAAAACTGAAACTAAAAAATTATTGGAAGTACTTAGGTTGCATCAAAATATTACTGCATATACCATTAATGATATTAAAGGTATTAACCCCTAAATTTTCATGCATAGGATACTACTAGGAGATGATTATAAACCCTCTGTTGAGCATTAAAAGAGGTTTAATCCCAATATAAAGGAAGTTGTTAAAAAGTATGTGCTTAAAATACTAGATGCTAGGATGATCTACCCTATTTATGATAGTGAATAGGTTATCCCAGTCTAAATAGTTCCTAAAAAGGGAGGTATGACTGTTATAAAGAATGATAATGATGATTTAATACCCACAAGAATAGTTACGAGTTAGAAGATGTGCATGGAATATAGAAAATTGAATAAAGAAACTCGAAATTGTCATTTTCCTTTTCCCTTTATTAAATAAATTCTTGAGAGGTTAGTAAAGCATTCCTATTTTTTTATATGAATGTTTATTCTGACTTCTTTCCAATCCCTTTCCTTCTTAATGACCAACAAAAGGCCATGTTTGTATACCTTTATGGCACTTTTACTTATAGAAGAATACCTTTTGGTCTTTGTAATACTCCTACCACTTTCTAACACTGCATGATAACCTTTTTTATTTTCTAGAAAATACTATAGATGTGTTCATAAATGATTTCTCTATATATGGTACTACTTTTGATGAATGTTTAACTAATTTATCTAAAGTGTTACTATGATGCAAAGATGTTAATATACTTTTAAATTGAAAAAAGTGCTATTTCATGGTGAGATAAGGAATTTCCCTGAGACACCTAGTGTCCAAGCAAGGAATTGAGGTTAATAACATGAAGGTTATATTGATAGAGAATATTTTGCCACCCATTATTGTTAAAGGCACGAGTAGTTTTCTAGGTTATGCTAAATATTACCAGTGTTTCATGGCTAAAACTTTGACTAATTTGCTTCTTAAGGATGTAAGTTTGAATTTTGGCAAAGAATACCCTAATACTTTTACAATTTGAAAGAAACACTTGTATCTGCTCTAGTTGGAAGCTCCCATTCGAGATTATGTGCAATGAAAGCGATTGTGTAATAGGCATAGGTTTTTGGGTAAAAAAAGGATAAGAAGGTGCATGTTATTTTTAATGCTAGCCAAACATTGGATAAAGCCTAGGTGGATTATATTACCACAGAGAAGGAGCTATTTGTAGTGGTGTTTTCCATTGATAAATATAGGTTATACTTAGTAGGATCAAAAATTATTGTTTACACTAATTATTCCATTATCAAGTACCTCCTAAACAAGAAGAAGGTTTCTATTTACCTACGCTCTTTAAAGATATTTATAGATATGTGACCATATGTGACTAGTGTCAAAGAATCGACAATATTTTAAGGAGGAATGAGATGCCTCTCAATAACATCCTAACAGTTGAGATATTTAGCATTTGGGGAACGACTTTATGGGCCTTTTCCATCTTCATGGGGTAATAAGTATATTCTAATAGCTATTAATTATGTGTCCAAATGATTAAAAGCTATTGCATCACTAACTAATAATGCCAAGGTAGTGACTAAGCTCTTCAAGAAGGTGATTTTTTTGAGGTTTTGTGTTCCTAAATTTGTAATAAGTGACTAAGGCCTATATTTCCTTGAACGTTAATTTGAGGCCCTCATTAAAAAAATGTAGTGTGACTTATAAAATTGCTTCAGAATACCACCCTTAAACTAGTGGCTAAATGGAAGTTTTGAAAGAAGAAATTAAAAGTATCCTTAAGAAGATAGTTATTAGATAGAGGAAATTTTGGGTAATAAAATTAAATGAAATGTTATGGGCTAATCATATAGCTTATAAGAGTCCTATTGATATGTCACAATTTAAGATAATTTATAGGAAATCCTATCACCTAGCAAGCGAATTATAACGTAAAGTTTATTTTGCGTTTATGTCCCTCAACTTTAATTTAAAAGTTACTTATGAAAATTGATTGCTTCAACTCTATGAGCTTGATGAGTTGAGGCTAGATGCCTATAAGCACGCCAAGATCTACAAGGAGAGGACCAAGCACTATCATGATAGACATGTCCTCCATAAGGAGTTTCGTGAAGAAGATTGGATACTTCTCTTTAACTCTTGATTGAGTGGTCTAGACAGTTCTAAGTATGAGAGGTTTTTTCTTATGGAGCTATAGAAGTTTGGGGCGAGAATATCTAAAATTTCAAAGTGAGTGAGCAATGATTAAAGTCATACATGGTAAGAGATCCAATTGAGAAAGGATCCATATACGTCCTATCATATTCTTCTATACAGGTTAAGTAACAAAAAGTGGTTAATCTCATAACCTAAAATAAGCATTTGTTGGGAAGCACCCAACACTTTATTTGTTTTTCATGTTTTAGACTAATTTTTTTAGTTATTTTACTTATTAGTCATTCATTTCACATAGTATTAATGTAATTTTCTTAGTCTTATTTTATTAAATCCTGATTGATTTTTCATGATAAGTGTTTGAATTAGTGGATGTTTGCTTTTGTAGGTTTTTATGTCAATATGGTAGTAACATGGCTCCGAGTCCAACACCAAGTTAACTCATCTGGAGAAATAGAATATGCCACTCCAAAATATAGCCCATATATGACCTAGTAAACAGGTTGTATTTATAGACACTCACCATGTTTTTCCCTATGCTAAACTCATATTCATTATAAGAAAATCCATAAAGAAATAAAATGTGCCATTTTCAAATATGCCCCTCATATGAAAGGTTGGTTTTAGATAAATACAACATAACTATTGGCCCTGTGTTTAGGTAATAAAAAGAAATAGAGTGGACTATAGTGTAAAACATGACCTACATAGCTCCTTTTCTTCCTTATGTTCAACCTTAAATCTTTTGAATCCTTTTCCTACATTTAATTCAATCAACACAACCCCATGTCCCTATTATGTAAGACCTGTGTTATGTCAACACCCCACCATGTAATTCCTATATTGCCCTAATTTTGAGATATATCTAATCTAATACGTACCTATGTTTTTGTAAACACTACTCTACATGTTATTGTATAGGTATCGTGTTCCATTCTATAAAAGGCGTGCCAAAGCTGTGTTTCCTTATTTTTCACAACATCCTTCACTTGATTTCTTTAAAAATCCATCTTCCTCTTAGGTTTTTAGATATGTTTCCAACCTCTAGGCCTTCTCTAACCCTTTTTTTTGGTAGCTTTGCGATTATTTTATAGTTTCTTCACCATTTTTATAGCAGCATCTAGGTATTTTCCTTCCTACACTCTTAATTTCATTATTTCGATACATTATGGATTATTTACAGTTCCAACTTATGTTTTGTGTTTATGGTTGATTAAATATTCATTATGCATCATTACAAGAATATTAGTAATTAGCGATGGAAAATTATCGATGGAAACGAAACCTTAGCAAATTACCGATGGAAAATCATTTTCCATCGATAACATTGTCAAGAAAAATTTCATTTTGTGATGGAAAAATCTATTAGTAAATATGGAGGGAAATTATCCTGGTAAATTTTCAAACAGAATATAGCGACGGTAGAAAATTCTCGTCGGTAAAGAAGGTGGGAATGGTTAGCGGAATAAAAATTTTTTGGGTTTACCAATAGAATGAGTTCCATTGGTAAATTCCGTCAGTAAATTTTAAAGACAAACGTCATCATTTCCTTCAGCTTTAACGTTTTTAATAAAATGAAAACGACGTCGTTTGATTTAACACCAAACGACTTCATTTTTGTACATATTTAACCTACCCAAAGACCCCTTCCCTCTCCCCTGTTTTTTCGTTTTCATTTTCATTTTTCCTCTTTCTTGATTCTCTGTCATCGATTCCTCTTCTGCTCATCAGTGTTTGTGTGCATTTGTCTTTTTTGGCCACTGTCCTTGTATCCTTCGGCGAAGGTAAGTTATTCAGCCTTTGTTCTCTGTGATTTTTTTATAAACCATATTGGTATATATGTTCAAACGTTGCATGAACCTAGGAGTTTTTGGGGTGTTTTTGTCTTTGTTTTGATTTTATGCGGTTTATTTGTCTTTGCAATGTTCTGGAAAATGTTGAGCAAGGAAAAAGACATGATTTGCTTAGGTTATTTGGGATGAATCTGTCATTCTTTTGAAGTGTTCGAAGAAAGTTCTGAGTGAAATTTACATGTTAAAATTTAATGTATTCATGCATGAGTGAAATATAATGTATTCGTGATGATAAAATATTGTCTACGTACTCATGTCATATTTTAATTATGCTAGAATTATCAATTCTTGTTGAACTATGGTCTCGTATTTTATAATATGCCATGTTGTTTATGCAATATCCTGACTCTTAATGAATATCTACGTGTTAGAGATATAGATAAGATAGATAGATATAGATAAGAGAGTATTTATCTTTTCTTTAACACTGCATCTCTGTCCATATATATATATATATATATATATATGGAGTTTCTATAAGACTCAGCATTCAACAATTTGAACTAGCGCCTCTGAGCAGGAATGTAATTGGTCCATTAGCAGCTTTCAATGATTAAGACGCACTCGATGAGTATGGAGGGAAATGATTAGAGACTTGTTGGTTGGTCTTTCTTTTTCACTTTTTATTCTTCACTTCTCTGCTCTTTAATTTATGCTTCTAAATTTCATGTATGAGAATCATTTTTTTTCCACATGAATAAAATTCGAAAATAATTGTTGAATTATTAAATTGGAAAATTATTCAAAACTCTAATTATCTTCTAAGTTGTAATGGGTACTCTTACTTAGACTAAGAAAACAACACCTTAAATAAATATTTAGTGATTTTTTAAAAAATATTTAAAATTTATTTTTGATAAATTAAATTGTGTAATTTAATTGATTAATTGTTGATGAAAGACTAGTTTTATAAAGGTTTAAAGAGTATTTAAATTATTAGGGTTAATTTTAATTATTATAATTGATAATACTTTTTGTTTTTTGATATATAAATAATAAAGAGAATTCCCACACTTTTTATTTTTGAATAATTTACCCTTCTTTTTATATTGTTTTAAGTCAAATTCTCTTAACGATAGTCATGTCGATTATCAAAATGAAAATTATAATTAGAATATTCTACAATATTCTGTATGATTTTATAGATAGTTTAAACCAAGCAAGTCGGGATTGGTTTAGTCTAACAATATTAAAAATTAAAAACGCGTATAAACATTTTATGCTCCTTCGTACTTGACAAGAAGATCACACTCCCAATCTCTATAATTAGATCAAAATTTAATGGTTCTTCTAAAAGTCTTTATACTGTTAATTGTCTTATTTATTCCCTTTTATGAAAATTGGAACGTAAACCAACTAGAGTGGCGAGATTGAAATATGTATGGCAGGGAAACTTAAGACGTAAATTTAATGAAATGCTCATCTCGTTCATAAGATTAAAAATATAGATTGGAAATAGAATAAATATTAAATAAATTGTTTGAAATATCTTGATTTTTCATATTTTTATTAAAATTATCATAACATTAATTTTTAACATTATTCCCACTAAAAATCCACATATTTCTATTTCAAAATAAATAATATTATTTTTTGATTTGCTTGCTTTAATATATTAAAAATATAACAAAACTATTGAACAAGTGTATTATATTAAATACAAAATAATCTTTTTCACAAGCCCTATATTGTGTTGAAGAGCATCGCTCATCCTTCTTCTTTGTAGTCTGTAGTTGTCCGTCTGTCCAAGTAAGTCGTCCAACTAATGTCTACCATATGTATTGCTTTAATAATACAATTATGATGCGTTTGAGTTTTGTGTGAATGCAAATGAGGTCTTAATTTTGTGTTGTTGTTTAGAATATTCTTATAATCATTGATGAGTTTTTATGTTTTTTAATAATCTAAGTATTTACTGTATGTGGAATAAGTTTGAGATCTTATGGATGATTTGAGGTATAATTAAGTTCCTAGGAGGGTATATAGGCTAGAAACCTGTGATGCAGCGCTTGTGAGGCTTATTGGTGAAAAATTTCACGGGCCTAAGAGTCAAAACAAAAACTTGCTTTCTTAATTCACAGGTGTAAATAATGCCACGTATCATAGTATTGAAATCAAATGTAGGTGATTAATTCAATTGATTAATACTTCAACTTCAATGTGATTAATTCAAACTTAGTATTAACACAAGAAATTTATAGGTTTAATAAACATGACAGTTCTTTGCATAATAAACCCCTAGGACGGTATATAGGTTGGAAACTTGTCATGCAGCTCCCATGAGGCTTATCGGTGAAAATTTCCACAAGTCTAGGAGTCATAGCGAGAACTTAGTTTCTTAATTCACAGGTATAAATAATGCCATGTACTATTGTATTGAAATCAATTGTAGGTGATTAATTCTATTGATTAATATTCAGGGGATGTTGTGTAAAATTTAAGTGTTCTATAAACTTAGGGAACATGAAGGATACTAACTATGAAATTACTTTTTTAAATTAACAGTTTTGTAGAAATGAGTAATGTTGATAGATCTTAGATGTGTAGACGATTAACACCTGACGGTTTCATTAATCCCGAGTTTGTTGAAGGAGTTGAAGCTTTTATTCATTCTCAACCTGCATATATGGATGACTCGAAGATTAGATGTCCAATAAAAAGCGCAAACATATTTGTTTCCTTCATATTGATAAAGTGAATGGTCATTTGCTGAGAAAAGTGTTCCAAATTATTTTGAGTGGACATGACATGTGGAGACATTGATTTGTAGCACCTTAAGAGATAATAAAGTGAACTCGTCAGTAAATGTGGATGAATTTGAAGGGGGATTGGATTTAGAAAAAATAATGTGGGTGCAACTGAAAATCTTTACATGTAAATGGTTTATGATGTAGCCGGTTATACCTTTCAGAAAAATATAAAAAATCTTAAGAAGAACCAAACCCACATGCAAAACAATTTTTTGACTTACTATACTCAGCTGACTAAGAATTATGGCCAAATTGTGAGACAATGACTAAATTGTCTTCAATTGCTCAGATATTGAATGTAAAGTCTGAAGGGCATATTTCTGATCGTAGTTTTGTCAAAATTCTTGGATGGTATAATGAATCATTACCTCCTGATCATATAATGATTGATATTTTTTATAATATGAAGAAACTTATTAGGGGTTTTAGTTTGCCTGTTGAAAATATTGATTGTTGCAAATTGGGATGTATATTGTAATGGAGAGATGATGTAGAATTACAAGAGTGCAAATTTTATGGTCAATTTAGGTTCAAGCCTAGAAAGCGTTTTATTAAACAGAAATTAGTACTTTGGAAGCGGATGTATTATTTTTCGCTAACTCCGAGACTTTAAAGACTTTATACTTCTGATGTTACTGCATCTCACATAAGATGGCATAATGAACACGAATAGGAAGATGGAATAATGAGTCATCCATCGAATGTACTGGCATGGAAACATTTCAATAACACTTATTATGAGTTTGCAGTTGAAAGTCGAAATGTTAGGTTGAGATTGTCGACGGATGAATTCCAACCCTTTGGTCAATCCGGCCAATAATATTCATCATGGGTGCCAATCATTTCATGGATGTGTATGAATGAGACATATATGTTCTTGAAAGTGATTATGCCAGGGCCTACAAATCCAAAGCATAAAATTGATGTATTCTTACAACTATTGATATCTGAATTGCAGCATCTTTGGGAATATGGTGTGGAGACATATGATGTGTCTCTGAAACAAAATTTTGTGTTGAGAGCAGCTTTAATATGGACTATTAGTGATTTTTTGACATATACTACGTTGTCTGGATGGAGCACAATAAGGAAATTGACTTGTCCTTAATGTAGAAACGATTCTGATGCATTTTATCATCTAAACGTGAGCAAAATATGTTGGTTTGATAACCACAAGAAATTTCTTCCTCGAGATCATCCATTTGGATGCAATAAACAAAAGTTTATTCAGAATAGGATGATAAAAACACCTCCTCCCTTTCACAAAGCTGATGAAGAGATATTGCAGGAGATTGATGAATTAGGGTTGTTGAAAGTTACAGAATTTAAAGCTGATGAAGTTAATACAAACATTAGTAAAAACTTTGGATGGAGAAAACGAAGCATCTTTTGGGATTTTCCATATTGGAAAACTAATTTGATACGTCATAATCTAAATGTGATGCATATTGAAAAAATATTTTTGACGATTTTTTCAATATTATAATGAACATTAAAGGGCGGACAAAGGACAATGCAAAATCACGAACTGGTTTGAAACTTTTTTGTACAAGGAATGAGTTAGATAAAGATCTTCGCACCGGTAAATATCTAAAAACATATTACACTTTGGATAAAAAACAAAAGGAAAATTTGTGTAAATAGTTGAAAAGTCTAAAGTTTTCCGATAGTTATGTTTCAAACTTGGCAAGGTGTGTGAACATGAGGAAGTACAAATTATTTAGGATGAAAAGTCATGATTGTCATGTGTTTATGTAAAGGCTCATTTCAATTGCATTTTGGGAGTTGCTACTGAATAAGGTTTGGGAAGTTATAACAGAATTAAGTTTGTTTTTCAAAAGCTTAAAATCATCTGAAATAAAGTTGGTTGAAATGGAAAAACTAGAAAGGAAAATTCCAATAATTTTGTGCAAATTAGAAGAGATTTTTCCTCTAAGCTTCTTTGATTATATGGAGCATTTACGTGTGCATTTAGCACACGAGGCTAAAGTTGCTAGTCCAGTTCAATATCGATAAATGTATCCATTTGAGAGGTAATTATAGTAAATATTTAAATTAAATTAATAACATGTTTTAATAACAGAATTGTAATACCCATATTCGCTAATGTAGCTATTTGCATCACTTGAAGAAAATGTCAAAAACAAGGCTAGAGTTGAAAGTTTGATATGTAATGCTTATTTAGTAGAGGAAGCATGTATATTTTGTTCACGTTATTTTGAGCTGCATGTTCACACAAGAAAAAGAAAAGTTCTTTATAATGATGATGGGGGAGGAATGGGTGATGTTGATGGTAACTTATCCATTTTCACATATCCTGGACGAATATATGGATGTTCAATGTCTGAAGACCCGCAAGTACGGGTCACGCAAGTAAATAGGAAAGTATGAGTATCGATCCACAGGGAGTTACTGAACAATTACTAGGCTAAAATCATTCAATTATTTGGGCTGATCACTTAAATGTTGATTATTGAGAAATTAATTAATAAACGAATTGCTAAAACTAATCTTAAAACAACCAGAATAACTGAGCAATTTATGACTGTAAGGAATAAATCAAATATGTAAAAGGCAAGTTTCAAATTTAGTTTCGTAATCGACTTCTAATAATTCTCTTCTGGTTTATTCAATAATCTTGATCCCTAGACTTTGAAGGAAACTAAATCTAAATTATCTATGATTCTCTATCGAGATGTCAAAGAAGTGTTGTAGTTAAAATCAATCCCGACTATCGTGGCTCATGAAATTAACTAAAACCCATTAAGATTTTTATCTAGTTGGTAATTCCTCTAATAGATTTTTGCCTATGTCTAGTTCTAAACTTACAAGTTCTTAATTTTGGTTTTCCACTATCGATTTTCACCTTTCAGTTCTTCAACCGATGATTTCGTCACAAATTATGTGAGGCCTAACACATAACAAGCGCAATTATACTCAAAACAAGAATCAACCGTCATGAATCAATTTATTGAATAAAATTCAGAATCAAATCATGTAGAAATTCGAAAACTATATCCCATCTTTGAAACCTAACAAGAAATCTACTCAATGATGTTATTGTTCAACAAAATAAATATCAAATTAAGGAAAATAGACATTAGAGGAGTAACGATGACGAACTCTGTTTTGTCCCTCGTGCGTGTGCAAGGTAGCCGCTTGTGTGCGTGAGATCTTCCACTCCTGCGTGGTCTTCGTCCAACTCCTGCGTCCGTCCTCACTCAGCGTCGTGTGTCCCAGCCTGTGGTGCCTTCGTGTGTCAGCCTCCAGCGTCCGTGAGATAGGTGTTGCCGCCTCTCCTTGTCTTTTGTAAACCTAAACATTAAAAACGTTTTCTGTCCTCCTCTCCACTGCCGTTTTGTTCTTTTTTCCCTTCCTTTTTATTCTTTTTATTTTTTTTTCACTCCAACGACAACATTTCTCTAGCTTCTTGCTTCCTTTAATGTCCTCCAGCCTGGTTGTCGTTTTCTTCAATTGGAATGGCGTTTTGGTTGCTTTTTTAAGCTTGCTTCCATCTTTTTAATTTCACTTAAGCCATGCAAAATCATCAACATGCCGTGAGCAAATTCTTTTGGGTCTAATTTGCCAAACTCATGTTTTCTTTGAAGAAATAAGAAAAACAAAATATATAACAAACTCAATGAAAATAAATAAATTAACCTAAATTTATTGTAAGTTTGCTCTCTAGGTTCATGCATTCGCCTAGGTAAACTCATTTTACAGCAGCAAAAAGAGTGTTAAGGTACATTAAAGGGACAAGCACATTTGGGATTTTCTTTCCAGCATCTGTAGGGGAGACCTTAAAGCTGGTTGGTTACTTTGACAGTGATTGGGGTGGCTGTGTTGAAGATGCTAAAAGCACTTCTGGATATTTATTTTCTTTGGGAAGGAGTTGTTTCAGCTGGTGCTCAAGGAAGCAAGAAACTACTGCTTAAACAACAGCAGAAGCAGAGTATATTGCTACTGCCTCTACTGTAAACTAGGCTATCTAGCTAAGGAAAAGGTTGAAGGACTTGAGGTGTGAACAAACAGAAGCTACAAAGATCATGTGTGACAATATTTTAGCAATTTCAATCTCAAAAAATCCAGTGTTTCATGGTCGAACTAAGCATATCAAGATCAAGTTTCATTTTATTAGAAAAGTTCAAGAATCCAATGAAGTGTTGCTAGTCCATTGCTCATCAGAGAATCAGCTAGCGGACATTTTACTAAGCCACTACCAAGGACAGATTTGAAGATTTGAGACGAAGAATTGGTGTTTATCCCCAAAATGCCTAGGAGAAGTGTTAGATAGCTGTCATTTTGGGTTCAGCATTTTAGTTTACTATTTTTTTTTCCTATTTTTAAGCATTGACATCTTCAAAATTAGTTGTTTAAGTTAGTGGCTGTTTTTTAGCTGTTAGTGACAAGTATTTCTCATTCAGTTTTCTCCACTTCGTTAGTTGCTATCAGATATGAAGTTTGTTATTTTCTTCATGTATAAATTCAGAAGTTTTCTTAAATATAATATGCTCTTATTTTTTCAATTTACAAAGGTTCTGTTTAGCTCTTTATTGTTGTGTGTTTCAACAGGACAAACATAAGAAAAATCAACGGACTGAATTTTTTGTGAAATGGAAAGGTAAAGATGCAGCAGATGCAACATGGGAGAAGGACTCTTCTCTATGGCATTTTAAAGACAAGATCAAGAAGTACTCGGAAGACATTCTAACGAGGACGTCGAGTCTCTTTGGTGGGGGGCAGGGTTTGCAAGGTCCCTTTGTCCTTTTGATGATATGTAGCCACGAAACCATATGTTATGTAAGCTAGAATTATATTAATCTATGCTGGAAAACGGGACAGTGTTAGTGGATAGTCTTGGTTTTGTTTGGCTACTTGGCAATGTAGTGCTTGGATGATCCTACAACGTTGCATAGCTTGCTGTAAGAGAATGATAAGCCTTATATGGCTTGCATGCACATGGACGATACTCAAGTATTATGTTGTTCAATTATCTAGACAATTTTATATAAGTCATCCAACTGTTTGTAACCTGTCCAAACTATTCTGTGGTATATCTTCTAGTAGCTAAAATCTACAAGATATAAAATGTTGTAAATCTTCATACTTATGTGCGTTATGTACTTCATATTTTCCACAATTAAAGTCCCTTTGTTCCTCAAAATTTTGCTGGTTCCACTTACTTTTTAATTCTAAGTGTTTCACGTAATTCTGCATCACTTAAACAACCTACACAATGGTACTTTTGTTCTTCTTTGTGAGAGTATTTTTGCTCAATCAAGTGAGGAGACTTGGTTGCATTACAGGGTACGAATTCGTGAGTTTGTTGGCCTTAAAAATCATCTGTAACACCTGTCAAAATGAAAGTGGGAATCGCTACCATATATTAGGAAGGAGATTTTTAAGTAGGAATGTCTACATGTGTTACAAATGATTTTTAAGGCCCACATCCCCAATAGGTGTTACAGACATTCTCCCCAACTCTACACGAGGAACCAGATAACAATTGAAGAACAAAGTTGGGGAGAATATCTATTAGTATTGGAATAGAAGTTCGGGAAATATATCTAAAGATCTAATTAGAGATCTAAAAGAAATGAGACAGAAAAGGATATGTTAAGGAATATTATGGCAGGTTTGGTCTTCTATCTTATTAATTGGTAATGCCAGAACCATATCTGGTAAGTTTATTTTTTAAGGATCTCAATTCGAGATAGAATATCCATTAAAGATCTAGGCACCAAAAATTTACAATAAGCATACGATCTGACCAAGAAATATGCAGTAGTTTAAAGGTGATACAAATCAGATAGGAGTGGAGGAAGAAGCTATGTAGTGGGAATGCCCAGTAAGTAAGATAAAAGTTAAGAGCAGGAATCTTAACACTGTTAATAGAAGTAATTCAGTTCAAAAATAGTGAACAGAGACTGAAAAAACTATTAATAGTAAGGAGAGGAAAAAAGAGAAAAACATTTATATCTTTTAGGCAAGGAGAAGTATAGTCCAATCACAATTACAAAAAGAGAAGGCAGATGTATATAATGGGGGTAGGAAAGGAGGAGATGGAAAAAGAATGTACAACTATAACATCGTTTTAAGCGATGACAGATATATCCTCTTCAAACTTCCAAAAATGAAGGTGGTTAGGAGATGCAAGGGAAGCATCATTTATATATTGACGGATGGTGGTAGTACACACAACTTTATGGATTAAAAATTAATGATTTTACATAAGGATGGCATCAATAAGGTAAAACATATAACAATTATGGTCAGAGGAGGATTACAAATCATATGTAATAAAAGGTATACGAAGTTCAGATGGGTAATGAGTGGTCATGAATTTAGTGTAGATACAATATTGATCATAGACATTTAATGGAGTGACGTGACATTGAGGTTTAAATAATGATATAGTTTGTAATTACAATATAGGTATAATATGAATAATGTGATTTAGTTGGAAAGGCAAACTAATTGAGCAAAAAAGTGGATTGAGTATAAAAATCACTTAAGTGAAGGATTGAAATATAGAAAATGACTGGATCGGAACAAGAAATGTCAATTTTTATTACCGCCACAAGATAAAGAAATTAAGTGGGAAAATAGCCATAGTTGAGTCTTAATGATATAAATATGGATCAATTTGTTTCACTATCTAAGAAGCAGGAGAAGGAATTATAACATATCTTACATGAATATAAAGATGTTTTTAAGGAACTAGTAGGTTTATCACTTTCAATGAAGCAGGATCACAGAATTCAATTGAAGGAGGGAGTAAAATATGTGAACTTAAAATCTTACAAATATGTAGGAGTGTAAAAATACATTATTTAAGAACCGATAGAAAAGATGTTAAAAGGATGGGATCATCCACGAGAGTGTAAGTTCTTTACTTCTTATGTTATTTTAGTCAAGAAGAAGGATGGAACTTAGAGATTCTGTGTTAATTATAGAGTTTTGAATATAAGCATTATTAAAGATAAATTCTCAATACCCTTAATTGAAGAATTGTTAAATGAGCTTGGTGGGGCTAAATACTACACTAAATAGAACCTAAGGGCAGGATATCACCAAATCAGGATGAATCCCAATAACATCCGTAAAACAACATTCAAACTCATCAAGGCCATAGGTAACGCATTTGAGTTAAGAAATGCTCCAATAATGTTTCAAAGTCTAATAAATGCAATCTTCAAGGAATATTTGAGGAGATCAATATTGGTTTTTTTTTACGACGTATTAGTTTACAGCAGAATTCTCCATGACCTACTTGGGAATCTCCGAATCTACACTTATTTTCAACTCCCTAAAGTATTTCGTCGCTTACTATGCCCTTCCTCATCTCTGGGTGCCTAGGTATCCACCGTAAGCCTTTCCTCGTTTGAACCTCGCCCTTATCCAAGAGAATCCATGAACCAGAATAGAAAAGCTTGCCCCACCCACAAGTAAATATTTCATAGTAGCCTCATTAGACCGTACATCTTTCTTGATATACCCAGGTAATAAGTAAGAGCATAAACTGAAACATTCTAGAGCTACAAAGATAGTAATTAAATTGTTAGCGTCGCAAAACTTAATAAAAGCCCCCTTTTGGGTGAAAAAAATGGATATTAGATGTATCCATTTTTTGTTCAAATACTTGATAATTAGAAATAAGAAAGATAAGATGAATTTTATTTTATCCAAACCTTTTTTATGAAATTTTTTGTGGAAGTTTCATTTATACTTAAAGGTGAAAAAAAAGTAGTCGATCTTTTAACCCTTTACCGCCGTGGAGGAAAAATCAGACTGTTCGGAGGAGCTAGAGTGAATAAAGTAATCATAATTATGGAATTAATCAACAACATTGCAAAAGCTCATGAAAAGAATATGAATCACTTGAATGTATAGAAAAAAAGAAATTTATAAAAAAGGTAAGATTTAGAATATCTAAGCATTTTAATGGAATCGGTGGAACATTTTTCAGTGATTCATTGAATGTCATCAGCGTACATAGAGTGGTCACCGAAAAGATTCAAACTATTAAAGAGAATCTAATACCTAAAACTTCGAAACAACTTAGAAATTTTCTTAGATTATCAAAGTATTATCAGATATTTATTAAGGAATATGATTAGATTAACAAATCTTTAACTTAATTACAATAAAACAATGCATTTGTGTATACAATTAAAGCCATAATAGCCTTCAAACAACTTCAGGAAACATCGATGAATGTACTAATCCTTGCTCTTTCTAACTTTGGCAAACCTTTAATGATTGAGGAAAATGCCTCTAGAAAAGGGATAGCAGTTGTACTTATGTAAGGAGGACATTTTTTAATGTATTGCAGCGAAATACTATCATAAAAATATCTTCATTTATCAACATATGAGAAGGAATTACTATTAGCAAATCAACATTAGGCACATTATGTAAATAATTTAAAGTGCAACAGACCATTGAAGCTTGGGCTACCTCTAGCAACAAAAGATTTCAGCCTCATTTCAACAAATATGGTTGTGATAACTCTTAGGATCTGATTTTGATATTAAGCACAAAAGGGCTTTGATAATAATGATGTAGATGTCAATCTCGATTTTTTTGTAAAGCCCACAAGTAAATTAAAACAATCCAACAACCCAGCCCAACCCACAAGCCACTAAACATGTATAAGAAAACTACCATCTAGAAATTAGAATAAAACCAACGAAACCACATCTTCTTAATTTTCTCTCAACTGTTCCAGCTAGGAAGTGTGTCTAAATGCACCATTTTGTTCTGCATGTATCACTTCCCTTATAAGTTCCCTCATTGTGGTTGTTTTATAGAAAATTTTGAGAAAGATGTAGAGTTTTGCAACCCCAAAATCCCCCACACTTAGGTAAATTTCTAATTGCAATTTTGTGACGTTTTGCGATTTTGATCATCCTACACATGTTTATATTTAGTTTGCATATTGTGGTTGTTTGGGACAATATTTGAAGTTGCATGAAAGGATAAAAAAGGGAGAAAATGTGGCTGAAATTTTGATAAAAGAAGAGTAGATAGGAGAAGAGGAGGGGGTAAAGAAGATGGCATCTTTTGAAAATTTAAGTTGCATATAGGCGTAGAATAGGAAATGCAGAAAGTGAAAGCTAAATCTGGAATTTAGTAGCAAGAAGGGCATTTTGGTATTAATTGAAATGGATGAAGGTAAAATAAAACTTTTAAGTTAGTTAAGGGTATTTTAGTAATTATGGTGGTTAGGTTAGTAAGGATATTATTTTTATAATTAAGAATAAATTAGAA
>JAOTAY010000007.1:16012410-16050343 GCA_025629805.1 Erythroxylum baracoense
ACTCATAACACAAGTCAATTAATAAAAGTCCACACGCCTGGTTTAATAGAAGAGCACAAAATTAGAAATTATTGTAAGAGGTGTAACTTAAAAAGAAATCGAAGTATGAGATAAAATCTAATTTTCAATGCCACAGAATTTTGAATCTTCGAATTTTTTTTTTTAAGTTCCTTGCTAAGTTAAAAGGAGTCCCATCAAAATTTCAGCATTACTAGAAGACATGGGACCCCTAATATGTTACCTCAATTATGCCTCCACATAACCAGCCAAATGAAGAACGATACAGCTGTTGTTTGCCAGGTTCTGTCTCGGGTATTGAATTGGCAATTCGATTCAGACATTCATTCCAGTCGGCCATTTGCAAAGGATCTTCTCCTTCTACAAGATTATAGGTATGGGCCAATCCAGATGTGTGGTTTAGCACATGATGAACCTGATTATAACAGTAAATGCAGCACGACATTAATTAGGACTTCAGCAAACTTGATTGAGTCACAAGACATTATGAGATTCAATACCTTTATTATATCTTTCCCATTTGTTCCAAACTCTGGCCATATATTAGCAACATTTTCATCCAACTGAAGTTTTCTGTCAAGCAAAAAGAAAATGAAAAAACTCATACTTCGGATGTTTGATATATTTAGTATAGGATTATGTATTACCTCTTGTCAACAAGCCAGTGCAACATTCCTGATGTGATTCCCTTTGTTACTGAAAACACTGGAAAAAGGGTATCAGGCTGAACAGGACGAGGATCATCTGGACCAAACACTCCCGCTGATGTATCAATGATCACCTCTCCATCTTTGTACGCACAAACCTTATGAAAACGAAATTTCAGTCTTCTCTATCCAAAATATGGAGCTATAGTTGTCTTACAGTTTGCTGGATTTAATGATCACAGCGGGTTTGGGAAATTCTAAATTACAGGAACAAAAGTAACATTATCTCACAAAAGAAAAGCAATTGCAGACCTGAATACCAAGTATCTTATAGCAATTTCCCAGCTCAAGTAAAAGTTGCCTGAGTTTCGCCTCCACCTCAGATTGAACTGGGGAGTCATGAATCCATGCTGAATCTATCGGTGTTCGAGTGTTCATGTTTTGGAGGATCGAATTCACACAGTTCAAAAGGTCAACTGAACAGAAGAACCAGAAGAAAGGACTAGTGTTTTGACCAGTATGCAATATCCATATCCTATGTAGATGATTGGTCGACATCCAATAGTGTAGGACAATGGTTAATCTTTGTGAGAAACTTTTTATCTAATAGTGATTGATTTATTTTATTTGAGAGGCTTCTTATTTATTTATTAAATTAATAAAATTATTAGGATGATATAAGTAGTAACTAAATAACTTGATAAAGAGATTTGTAAGTCTCGTTTGATATGATGCTATATTGAATACTATTTAATATTTCAAACATAAATTTAAATAGAAATATTGAGTTAAGATCATTAAAATTTTATGGAAAATTAAAAAAACTACATTTCATAAGAGATAGTCTTTGTTAATTTTATATCAAAAGATTATTAGTCAAAATGACACATATGGACGATTTTTATAAGGTTTAGAAAATTTTTATTTTTGCATCACTTTATATTTTGTTGGCCTTTTTATGATTGAATTATTTTTTGAGAGGTTATTTATTTATTTATTAAATTGATAAAATTGTTACCATGACATTTTCATAAACATATTTTAACTACATTTTTTGAAAAGTAGTCAAATCTTTTTATTTTTTGTGTTTTATAAAATGTAGCTAAATGTTATATAATGTTGAGATATGTTATTTGTTACATTTTCAATCTATATTATTTAACAATATATTTTGTATATGGTATATAAGTATATTTTTATTGTGAATTTATTATACAAATAAATCGTATAAAAATATATTTAATTCAAAATAATTATATAAAAAGTAAAATTCTATAAACATCATTAAATTATACCAACAAAAAGAAGTTTCTTCTTACATAAGATATTAATAACAATAACAATTCTTATACACAAATAAATAAAAAAGACCAATTTATAAATTATAAATGCTCATATTACTAAAATATTAGCAACAAGTTCAATAATAAGGGGGTTGTGCTTCTAGCTAATCATGCCGTCTTTGTATTTGAATTGCTGCACTCGATGGAGAGTATTTTTACCCTGCAAATGTACAAAAAGAGATGTCAGGGTATATTAGCTTCTACATCTAGTCCGTTTTAATTTAAAACCAAACTATACTACTAAAAACTACCTTCTTTTCCCAATCGCATCTTATATATGCAACTTCTGCTTGCCGTCCTGATCAAACCCCCACTCCTAGCAAGAACAACAGATCACCTAATAGAACTAGTTGAAAGCTGTTAAGAAGAATAGTGAATGTTAAAAGGTATGTGAGTTTGTTAACCTCAAGGACATTGGTACTGCATATGAACATAAAGTTACAACAGTTCTCCAAATTTTTTAAGAAGAAAGACAATCAAATTGACTTTCACAGACAGCCAAAAACTCGAAGAGTTGAAAACTTTTAACTCTAAATTTACGAAATCAATGGCTTAACTCCTCACTTGTAGCCAAAAATCTCCACAATCCGCCAAATGCATCATCTGCCGCATCTCAATTTATTTTCACAATTCAATCCCTTAGAAAATCCAAAACAATTCTTTTATTGACAAATACATACGCAGACCAATCAAAGAAGCAATGAAGATAGCCCAAGAAACTTAAGACTCTGGTGAAAATCACATAATTCTTAGCATATAATAAAAACTCAACTAAGTTACTGAAAACAAAACCATATGAAAGATATATACAAATATAAAGAGTCAAAATTAAGCAAATAAAAGGGCAGTGAAAGCGACACTTATAGTTAAAGGAAAAAAAAGTGAGGGTAAGGGAACAAAACCATAGATTTCGAGGAATAATCAAGAAGTGAATTGTGAGTTCGTGATGGTTTGTACAACGATTAATTCTTTGTAAAATATTTATCAATTAACTTTACCTTCTATAGGTAAATTTACCAATAGAATTACAATATCCATAAGTAATTTTAGCAACAGATAAACAATTTCCGTCATTAAATTTACGTACAAAATATAGCATTCTGTTTGTAATTTACCTACCGAAGATAACTTTCCATCGGTAATTTACCTATGATATTTTCAGCCACCATCTCTCACTTCCCACCTAAATTTTCTAATGATAATCTATAGATTTTTTTCTACATTTAATTTTTCTAAATAATATAATCTTGATAGAGAAAATAATGTAGAATTATATTTATTGATAATATAATATCAAAATTATAATGCACAACAATAAGTATCTTGAAAATAACTGTAAATTAAGCATTCATACAAAAACTTAAGAGTAACAAAACATCAAATACATTCACTTAAGTATTGAAATATTATAAATCTAAGCTATTCTATTAGTGAAGGTGGATGATCTGACTGCTGCGATGAGATCTTATCCCTCCCCTTCAACTCATCCATCTCATTACAGAGCTAGGCTATGTATTCCATCGACTGTTGCAACTGAGTTACCGGTCTCTCTACTATGCTCTCATGCTAAACAACTATCTTATTGGACGTGGACTGCCTACTAGATCCAGCTGTATTAGATGTGAAGGATTGCGAATAGCATGTGTTTGCAAATAAACCTAAGTTAAGAATCCTTCCACGATGGTTCCTACCACTAATTGCATCAAGATATGTCTGACTATCATCAACAATTTCAAAGTTTTAAGACTGTCATTTAATGCTTCCTTGTTTTTAGTCCTATCATTATAACTGTTTATGTTAATAAGTGATAATTTTTAAGAATTAATATTAAAGTATAAATTTTACATACATTAAGTTGTCTACATCAGGTGTTGACGAAGGTCACACCATCATGCTTCTTAGTGTGGGCATGCAAAAAGAGTTGACGTAGTGTAGGCGTTCTGCCCATATACTTTTTTTGCATCAAAATAAAGTGTTATAAGTGAACTACAATTTACAAAAATTTCGACAGAGTTTCCTTTATTTTTATGATATTTACCCCCTGTTAAACAAAAAGAAAAATCTTAACAACATAACCATTTATGGAAATAGACATTTATATCATTATCATTCTCCATAATACATATATATTTTCATTCCAAATTTCAAACGTCAAATTACATTGAAATCAAATTTCATAAGTCAAAGTACAAAATCAGAACATAAGTATAAAGTTTAGATACTTACAAGCTTCTTTACATACTCCTGGTGAGTTATAGATCCTCCAACATGTACAGGTAAACTTTCTCCCTCTGGTCCTCTATGTCTGTTTGCATAATTGCACTCTGAAATGGAGATTGCCTCAAGTGTTGCCCAATAGTATTGCCAACGACTTTATATTTCTTTAGATATATAAGGAGGTCATATACCATTCTTATGTATCGAATCAAGAAAGTCTCTATAATGCACATGAGCTCGCCTCTCCCATACATTATAAATGATAGCATCAAATTTTGAATCCTAAAAAAATTCTTTCTGAAAGAAATAAAAAAAGAAAACATATTATAAATACTTATATAACGACAATATTTTTCTAATTAATGTATAAAATTAGATAAATACAAAAGATTAAAGAATTTATTTTTTAACCTCCTGATAATAAAAATCCTTTGTCCCTTAAGAGATATTCTTCCATAGATAACCCTCAAGTTCTATCTTCTCCTTGAACTTAGATGGGATATTTTTATAGTATGTTCCATACAAAACCAACCTAATATATAAGCTAATTTAGATCATTTTCAAATTAAAACCTGTAACTTCAATATAAACCTTTAGTGTTATCATGTATTACAAAATTTTTAGAATTTTACTCACAGGCCATTGACAACTGTGATGTAAATTCTTCCATCAAATCCCTTAGTCTAGGCTGGAGGTCTCCTCATTCATTCGCGATGTTTACCCCTGATATCTCTGTTGGTATAGATTCAAATTCTGGTATAGGAGAAGGATTGCTAGATGGTGTAGCAGTGGGTAGGCAATGTGACTGTGTAGGGACTGTAAGTGGGGAAGGTAATGCCTCATCTGGATGTGCACTAGCTGGACGTGCAACACCTGATTCTGTAGCATCTACAGAATGTGATGCTTCACCTGGACATGCATTGGCTCCTCTAAATGGTGGTAACTTGACCTTGGTTATAACATTTCCTATTTTCTCTTATGTGTCATATTTTTAACCTGAAATTCACATTTTATTGATTATTGCACTAATAGAACAATATAAATTAAATATAACAACATATTGTTGATGCCATAATAAATCTATTCATATAATATTATATTACTTACATAAGTTAATCCCTATCATCAGTTAATTGTAAATCAAAATCATCATCATTTTCTTTTTCTAAAGAACTAGAATCAAAGTCAGGCTCCTCTTCAGATCTCTCACCCTCTGTAGATTCCTTATCCGCTCCAAATGAAATTTCATCATATATATTCATTATTTGGATCATTCAAAGGTTCATTCTCGTCATATGTTACCCATGCATTTAGTTCATGAACATCTTCCTGAAACGATTCACTTTCAATTCTCTTATTTTCTCTTTTTCCATGTAATTCAAAAACACCTCTAGGTTTTACTTTACAAAGGCCAACCAATCTGACTTATCTTGTCTTAAGCTGGGAAAAGGGACATGATACACCTGGGTCGCTTGTGGTGAATTGCTTGAATCACCAACAGGAAAGGTTTAAATTGTCAAAATCTTATTCGTTAGTTGATTTCAACTAGATTGTATTGGATGTGCACTTTTGTTCTAACATTTGGAGTTGCATTAAACCATTCACATATAAATATCACATTCGCAATGCAGGGTACTTTATTTCAAGTATTTCAAAAATTTTACCATTATAATTCATCAATTCTCCTTGTACGCAAACCCCACTATTTACTATTTCCATGCT
This sequence comes from Erythroxylum baracoense, assembly GCA_025629805.1. NCBI lineage: Eukaryota > Viridiplantae > Streptophyta > Magnoliopsida > Malpighiales > Erythroxylaceae > Erythroxylum > Erythroxylum baracoense. The sequence continues at coordinate 16,018,358 of JAOTAY010000007.1, forward strand.
ATGACCATGATATTCTGTATGAAATTTGTATCCATTAACAAAATACATCATATACGATTTATCAATTCGCAAAGGTCCTTTCGCAAGGTCACATATAAACTTGTTCTCTATTGGATTGTTTAAGGCCTACATCAGTTTTTTTATCATATTAAATAGTATAATGTCATTTAAACACTTAGATATGATAATTATTCAACCATTTCAATTGTTGCAAGTGAAAACTGACATATTTCTTAAACCATCAAGGAAAGTGTCTTTTAACTTCTTTATTGATATCATCATATGTTTTTTCAGGCATTAGCTCGTGTAACCATTCCTCGTATAATCTAAAAGCATTATTGTTATGTATTTTAGTTGTGAACACCACTAACCTCGAAAAACCAAATAATCAATTTCAAAATTAACTTAAACTTACTGTACAAAAAATTGAACCCTTTGGCAATTCAATAAAATGTAACCATAGGCAGCCTCTATTTCTTCTTCTGTTAACATTCTTCTTGTTGAGCATCTATATGTTCATCCAGGATATGTGAAAATGGATAAGTTACCTTAAACATCACCCATTTCTCCCCTATCTTCATTATGAGGAACTTTTCTTTCTCTTGTGTGCACATGTAACTCAAAATAATGTGAGCAAAATGTACTTGCTTCCTCCATTAAATAAGCATTACATATCGAACCTTTAACTCTAGCCTTGTTTTTAACATTTTTCTTCAAGTGATACAAATAACTACATTACAAATAGGGTTACTACAATTCTATGATTAAAGTATGCTATAAGTCTTATTTAAATATTAACTATAATTACCTCTCAAATAAATACATCCGTCGATATTGAGCTGGACCAACAAGTTTTTCCTCGTGTGCTAAATGTACAGGTAGATGCTCCTTACAGTCAAAGAAGCTTGAAGGAAAAATCCCTTCTAATTTGCATAAGATGATTGGAATTTTCCTTTCTAGTTTTTCCATTTTAGCCAACTTTATTTCAGATAATGTTAAGCTTTTGAAAAACAAACTTAATTCTATTATAGCTTCCTAAACTTTAATCGGTTGCAACTCCTGAAATGTAATTGGAATTAGCCTTTGCATAAATACATGACAATCACACTTTTCATCCCAAATAATTTGTACTTCCTTATATCCACATACCTTGTCAAGTTTGGAACATAACCATCAGGAAACTTTAGACTTTTCAGCCATTCACACAAAATCTTGTTTTGAATTTTGTCCAAAGCGTAACATGCTTTGGGATATTTACCCGTGCAATCTAAATCATTCCTTTTGTAAAAAGTTTTAAATTAGCTTGTGGTTTTGCATTTTCCTTTTTTTCTCCCTTCAATGTTCATTATCGTGTTGAAAAAATTGCTCAAAATATGTTTTTAATATGCATCACATCTAGATTATGACGTGTCAAATTAGTTTTCCAATATGGCAAAGTTTTTACTAATGCTTCTATTAACTTCTTCAGCTTCAAGTTCTTTAACTTTCAACAAATTTAATTCATTAATCTCTTGCAATATCTCTTCACCAGCTTTGAGAGGGGGAGGAGGTATTTGTACCATCCTATTATTAATGAATTTTTTTATTGCATTTGAATGGATGATATGGAGGAAGAAATTTCCTATGGTTATCAAATTAAGATGTTTTGGCCTCGTTAAGAAGATAAAATTCATCAAAATTATTGCCATAGCAAGGACAAGTCAATTTCCCTACTGTGCTCCATCCAAACAACATAGCATGCAGGGAAATCACTAATAGTATACATCAAAGCTGCTCTCAACAAAAATATTTGTTTAAGAGATATATCATATGTCTCCACACCAAATTCCCAAAGATGATGCAATTCAGATACCAATGGTTATAAGAATACATCAATTTTATGCTTTGGATTCGTAAGCCCTGACATAATCACTGTTAAGAACATATATGCCTCGTGCATACACATCTGTGGAGGCAAATTATAAGGAGTAATTATGATTAACCATGATGAATATTGTTGGTTGGATTGACCAAAAGGTTGGAATCTATCTATCGACAATCCCAGCCTAATATTTCGACATTCGACTACAAACTCAGAATGAGTTTTATTGAAATGTTTCTATACGAGTGCATTCAATGGATGGCTCATTCTTTCATCTTCCTGTTCATGTTCATTATGTCATCTCATGTAAGACATAGTAATATCAGAGGCACATAGTCTTTAAAGTCTCGGAGTTAGTAGGAAATAATACATCCCCTTCTAAGGTACTAATTTTTGTTTCGTAGTAAGCTTTCTAGGTTTGAACCTAGATTGACCCATTTTTTGGCCATAAATCGGCCTACAAAGATCCAAATTGAGTGATTCCAATTGGAGATGAAACTTAAGACATAGTACTAAAAATCTCTAGAATAAACCTAGTCCTAATTTTGGATGAATGATATCAAAGTTTGAGATTGAAAATGGTAATATGATATTGCCCCTGTGTTGAAACATATTGTGATATTTGATTTAGAAGCTAAAATGGCACAATTTTTGATGATATGGAAATTAGAGACTTAGTGGAACAAAAGTCTAAAAGACCTCAAAGCCTAATTTGAATGTTTGTTATGTGAAAAGTAAGGAAAAAATGGAGGTATGGATTTTGGACATAGGTCAAAGCCATGACTTATCATGCATGATCATGATATAGTGAATTAAATTGAGTGAGATAGTGTTTTGAATACATTGATAAGTTAGAATGGGTAAAATATGATTCTAAATGACTTTTGAAATTAGAATTTAAAACGGAGAACAATAGGTTAGCTTATGGTAGTAAAAAAAATGATTAATGTACGTGTTACGCAATTAAATACTAATCTCGAATTCAGTTAAACCAAATTTATAGTGTTAATGTCTTATTTTAAAATTTGGAAATAAATGCTTAAGCGAAATGCACTTGTGTAGGTAAAGGAAAGGCACAAAACGTGTGAGTGTGCTTGGAGATAAAGTTGCTTAATGGTGAGGGTTCTTTAAATTGATTTTGTGAAAATGATTTCTATTCTATCATAAAGTGAATATTGATTATGAGTTTTATGTGAATATTGCTAGTATATTTTAGCAATATATGAATTGAAGTTTGAAAGTTAAATCTTATATGATTTGAGTTTACAATGAGATGATGTTATTGCTTAATAAAAAGGAATGGTTTCTAGCCTATGGTATACTGATAGATTTTATACATGTTATTATACCGATGTATAACGGTTAACTTAGGAAGGGTAAGCAACGTAGAACCAAGTGCGCAATTAGTGATTAATCAATTGCGAGTAAGCAATGTAGAACCAACTCCATAACTACCAATGTATAGTGGTTATCCTAGTGCAGGTGACCAATATAGTAGGTAGCTAGTCAAAGGTAAGGAAGCAGAACCAACTCCGTGACTTTATACCTGAGGGTACCATATGGCAAAGAAGTTAGTGATAAGCTATGTCGTGTAAGAAATTCATGAAATTTTTTATGCCGTCACTATTTATTTGAAAAGCGATTTAAGAAACTTGATTTCTGGAAGTATATATGTTTCGTATTAAATATTGAATTATACAAATTTAGATAAATTTGTTTAAGGGGATTTAAATAGTTAAATATGATTTGAATAGAAATTCTAGCACTCACTGAGCTCGTTTAGCTAACACTCTCTTTTCTATTTTTAAATGAAACCTCCCAAGTGCACGCTTAGGGGTTTCAGTAGCAGGGACTCCACCTCACGACTAGTCAACTTCATCAAATGCTGTTGTGTAGGCATTTTTTTCCTTGTAAATGTTTTTGGGAACATTTGCATTTTCATGAATATGTTTTAGACTATATTTTGTGTAAAGAATGCATGTATATGAATGTTTTAAAGTTAAATGCATGAATATGTCTGAGTTTATTTTTAAGATTATTGAAGTTATTATTAAGATTGCTTGTGAATGGATTTAAAGTCCAAAATTTGTTGTGGGGATATTGAGATGATTCTAGAAGTGTTTTTGAACTTTTACAGAGATTTGAAAATTTTGGGAAGGTCAAAACACAACCATTATGTTATTGAAATTTTTAATAAAAACGATTAAAAAAACTCTACTGCTTATATTTTTTATGATGCGTTAAACCTTTTTTATTAAAAAGGAAATAAGCTTAACTCCACGGAAACTTTCCAGTTGGATCGGATATAAACCGGAAGGTCATTGTGAGGTACCGGCAGGCCACCTAGTCATTTCAAGATAGGGGTGTGTTAATGTTGGTATCAGAGCCTGGCTTTTAAAAATGGGTTGCCTCCTTTTTGGTTTAAGGTTTTTATGTTGTTTTAAAAGTGAGGTGACCAATAAAATGTTGTGATTTACATGCATATGATTTCATAAACTAAAAGCTTTACACTTTTGCATTTTTGTTTAATACACAGTAAGATGCATAGACGAGGCCGTGGACGTCCCGAGAGATCTATTCCAACAACTCCTACACCTGAGTCACCTCCGATACGGGAGGATGACCACATTATAGACTCAGCAAGTGTTTCCATGAACTAGCCGCATTCCCAATTGTTAGGGTCAGCGAAACCAACTAGGATGAGCTTTAAGGGGAATAGATGGCTCAAATTCTCGCCACAGCGATGCGATAGCCATGTGAAAGTGTGAAAGCTTCTAGATGCTCAATTTAGGGCGTTTGTAAATTGGGTGCCAAGACTTTTGACAGGAATGGAGATCCTAAAAGTGCACTCATATGGTTAGATCGGGTGAAAAAGATATACAGAGTTGTGGGATAGATTGATGAGCAGAAAGTTGTATTTTCCACCTTCCTCCTCGAGGACAAGACAAAGGATTGGTGGGAGGCCATTGAGAGGCGATTTCCATATGGGGTATCTTGGGCAGAGTTTCAAAGATAATTCACAGATAGATTCTACCCATACAGTTATAAGGATGCAATGGTAGAAGAATTCTTCCGTCTAGAGCAGGGTTCAAAATCAGTGATGGATTATGACAAAAGATTTTTGAAACTTGTCAGAAGTGTTCTGTTTATTGCAGATAGTGAAGAGCAGAAGTGTAAGAGGTTTGCTACAGACTTGAGTCCTACATTGTGGATCCATCTATCTTTGTCTTCACAAACACACTACAAGGAATTAGTTGAAGCTACGATAAAAGTGGAGAGAAATGCAACAGCAATCACTCAGAGTTCAAGATTAGAACAGAAGTGTAGTGCACTAGCTAGTTCATCCCAAGTCTCAGCCAAGAAAAATAAGTCAAGATAGAGTAGTGTCAGGAGGTTTAATAGAGGTGGATCATCCAACCAGGGATCTTTTGGGTCACCCATTAGGCCCAGAGACTCCCATGACACTAGGACCTCAGTGTCAGAGTGTGCTATTTGTGAAAAAAGACATTTGGGTGAGTGTCGGATGAATATGACAGGTTGTATCCATTGTGGTCAGAAGGGTCACTTCATCAGAGATTGTCTGCAGTTAGTCACCGCGGATAGGTCAGTGGTTGGATCTTCAGCACCTTCACAAGCTAAAGGGGGTTATAGACAGGATGGCCGAGGTTCTCAGACCAAAGGGTCGAGTTTTATTAGAACTGGTAAAGCTTTAAGGGGTAGAGGAGCAAGCCCTGTAGGATAGACAAGTAGACACTATACACAAGCCCGAGCTTTTACAGTCACTTAATAGGAAGCTGATGCCACACCAGATTTAGTCACTAGTATGATTACTATTTTTGATCTTAATGCATATGCTTTAGTAGATCTTAATGCTACACATTCTTTTATGTTTATGGATTTTTATACAAAATTGAGTGTTAAGCCTTAGTTATTAGACGCTAGGGTAGTAGTTTCCATTCCAACTGGAAACTTACTCTTCACTAAAAGAGTGTTCGTAGATAGTAGAATACTGATTAAGGGTAAGGAATTCCTAGTAAGACTGATCATATTGGATATTTGGGATTTCGATGTTATTCTTGGAATGGATTAGTTATCCATACACCGAGTAATGGTGGATTGTTTTAAAAAGGAGGTTAGGCTGGGTCGATTAGGGAAACCAGAGGTGATATTTCGTGGGATACATAAAGTTCTTTCCACTAGTATCGTAACTGCCATAGTAGTTAATGGAATGCTCCATAAAGGATGCTAGGGATATCTGGATTACATGATTAAGCAGAATAATGATGAGATTCAACTAGGAGATATGCCAGTGGTCAAAAAGTTCCCTGATGTGTTTCTGTATAATCTTCCAAGATTACCCCCAGATAGTGTAATAGAGTTTGAGATAGATATAACTTCAGAAACCCAACCAATTTCAATTATTCTGTACATAATGGCTCTAGCGGAGTTAAAGGAATTGAAAGTGCAAATGGAGGAGTTGTCAGATAAAGGTTTCGTGAGACCTAGCACTTTTCCACAGGGGGCTCCAGTCCTACTTGTGAAAAGGAATGATGGGAGTTTAAGGTTGTGTATCGACTACAGACAACTAAATAGAATGATAGTTCGCAACTAATATCTACTCCTGAGGATTGATGATTTATTCGATCAGCTACAGGGATCCAAGGTATATCCAAAGATTGATATAAGATTATGTTATCATCAGTTGAAAGTCCACAGCAAGGACATTATGAAAACTGCCTTTAGGATGAGGTACAAGCATTATGAATTCTTAGTTATTCCCTTTGGATTAACGAATGCTCCAGCTGCTTTTATAGATTTGATGAATAGAGTGTTTCAAGAGTAATTAGATAAGTTTGTGATTGTATTTATTGATGACATATTGGTGTACTTAGGCAGTCATGAGGAGCATGTAGAACACCTTTGGATTGTACTGCAAACCTTACAACAGCACCAGTCATTCGCTAAGTTCAGTAAGTGCTAGTTTTGGTTTGACAAGGTTACTTTCTTGGGTCATGTCATCTCAGTTGAGGGACTTAGTGTAGATTCCGAAAAGATTGAAGCTGATATTAATTGGAGACCTCCTACAACTGTGATAGAAGTCAGGAGTTTCCTTAGATTGGTAGGTTATTATAAGAAATTCGTTAAAGGATTTTCCAATATAGCAACCCCACTGACCAAGTTAGCGTGAAAAGAGGAGAAGTTTGAGTGGTCAGATGCTTGTTAACGAAGTTTTGATGAATTGAAATAAAGATTAAAGACAACTCCTATACTCACATTATCGACAAGGACTGATGGATTTGTAGTGTATAATGATGCCTCGAGATAGGGGTTTCGGTGTGTACTCATGCAAAATGATAAGGTTGTAGCCTATGCTTCTAGGAAATTGAAGAAGCATGAACAGAACTACCCCAACTATAATCTAAAATTGGCAACAGTAGCTTTTGTATTGAGAATATGGATGCATTACTTGTATGGTGTTCCCCGTAGGATTTTCACAGATCATAAGAGTGTGCAATATTTGTTTACTCAGAAAGAACTAAACATGAGGTAGAAGCGGTGGTTGGATTTAATAAAAGATTATAATTGTACAATAGAGTACCATTCCAGAAAAACCAATGTAGTGGCTGATGCCTTAAGTAAGAGACCTACCAGTTCAATAGCACAATTGAAGACGATATATCTTTCACTTCTAGTGGAAATGAGGTCTCTAGTGGTGAGATTAGATATGAAAAACTCAGGGGCATTAATTACTACCTATCACATTTGTCCCATCTTAGTGGATAAGATTAGAAAGGGACAAAAAAAAGATCTACAATTGATGAAATTGAAGACAAAAGTTGAGATTGGGCAGAGAAAGGATCTTACCATTAGGGAAGATGGTACAGTGATGAGGGGGCAATGATTATGTGTACCGGATGTAGGAGACTTAAAGAAAGAGATCTTAGAGGAAGCTCACTCCTCAGTTTGTCCATCCGAGTAGCACGAAAAGGTTCCACACTCTCAAAGAATACTATTGGTGGAGAGGAATGAAGAAGGAAGTAGCAGAGTTCGTTTCTAAGTGTCTAACCTATTAGTAGGTAAAAGCAGAACATTAGAAGCCTGCAGGATATTTGTAGCCCCTCCCTATCCCTGAATGGAAGTGGAAGAAGACTATTACGGACTTCATAGTGGGAATTCCATGGAGTCAGAAGGAGCACGATGCTATATAGGTGATAATGGACAAGCTAATAAAGTCCGCACATTTCCTTCTAATAAAAAATGATTATCCCTTAAACAAATTGGCCCATCTGTATATGGATGAAATTGTGAGACTCCATGGTACACCAATTTTTATTGTCTTAGACCGTGACCCTAGGTTCACATCAAGATTTTGGCTAGCTTACAAAAAGCCTTAGGTACACGATTGAAGTTTAGCACTATCTTTCACCCCCAGACAGATGGATAGTCAGAAAGGAGTATCCAGACACTTGAGGATATGCTTAGGTCCTGTGTTATGGAGTTTAGGGGGAGTTGGGACACACATCTACCACTAATAGAGTTCGCGTACAATAAAAATTATTAGGCCAGTATTGGCATGGCCCTTTATGAGGCTCTTTATGGAAGAAAATACAGAAATCCAGTATGTTAGGATGAAGTTGGTGAAAGGAAACTAGTAGGTCTCAAGCTTGTACAGGTGAAAACAGATAAAATTCAAGTTATTCGGGATAGATTAAAGATAGCCTAGGATAGGTTGAAAAGTTATGCGAATAATCGCCCTAGGGATCTTGAATTTGAAATTGGAGATAGAGTATTTCTCAAGATTTCTCCTTGGAAAGGTATGCTTAGATTTAGGAAATAGGGTAAGCTAAGTCTGCATTATATGGGACCATATGAGATCACAAAAAGAATTAAGTCAGTGGCGTATTGATTGAAGCTACCATATGAGCTTGCAAGGATTCACAATATCTTCCATATATCTATGCTTCACAAGTACCTAACAGACACTTCATATGTAATCACTGAATAAACGGTGAACCTAAAGGAAGATTTGACTTTCAAGGAGGAACCTGTACAGATCCTCAACCACATAGAACAAGTTCTGCATAATAAGATCATTCCTGTGGTTAAGGTAAGGTGGAGGAATCGCACGATAGAGGAACCTATATGGGAGCCTGAGCAGTAGATGCGTGCTATGTATCCCCACTTATTTTGAACATGTATGCTTAGTTAAATTTTGAGGATGAAATTTGTATAAGGAGAGGTGATTGTAAAACCTCGAACCTTTCCTTTCACTCAATAAAATTTTTTATTTTTGGTGAATAGTATTTTCAAATGAATAGTGAATTTTTTGGGACTTAACCTCAAAATAATGAAAAATATTCGAAATAACTTTTAGAGTTAAATGATAATAAAACTGATCGAAAATAAGTCCGATAAGATGGATTTTGGGAGTTCTGAAAGTTAGGACTAAAATGCCCTTTTTAGGAAGTACTGGGTATCAATGATTTTAAACCATTTGAAAACTTTTAAAGAGTCTAATTAATAAGAATTGACCCTAATTAGAAAATTTTGTGGTCTATTTGATGATAAGACGATTGCAAAATATTTTCGGAATATAGTTCGATTAGTTAGTGAATTAAACTCATTAAAGGGGCATTTTAGTCTTTTCGTGTATAATGGTGTGAGTGGATTAGTCACACCTAATGACCAATTAAATGCTTTCTTAAGAGTTAAGCATAATTTATTAAATGAATAATTAGTCATTAGAGACAACCATTAAGACATTGACAAGTGTAAAGCATTAAGTATAAAAGGAATAAAGCAAGACTTTTTACTTCATTTAAACATAACCGTGAGAGTGTTTGAGAGGGTAAACATGAGATAACAAAAACAAAAGTGAAAAGAATAGAAGCAAGGTTGAAGGTCGTCCAAGGAGAGAGGAAGAAGAGGGCTTCCATTGTTGATGGGTTTTGATGGAGATTCAAAGAAACCTTGATCAAACCTAAGTTTTCATCATTTACCCAAAAGATTAAAGAAAGAAAGTGGTAAGTTTTCCTAATCTAAATTTCTGATTTTTATGGGTTTTTTTAGTGAGAAGGATGTGTTTTAGATCAATAGTTTCCTGGTGTTATTTTGGTATTTCTTTACATAGAATTGATTGAATATAACAAGAGAGGAACGTGTAGTAGAATTCTATCTTAGGTTAATTTGAACTAGTCCATTATTTTGACCATAAACCAGTCTACAGACCTCTAAATTGAGTGATTTTAATTGTACATGAAACCTAAGACATATTGCTAAAAATCTCTAGAATAAAGCTAGACCTAATTCTGGATGAATGATATCGAAGTTTAAGATTTAAAATGGTAACCTGATATTGTTCCTGTGTTGAAACTGATTGTGATATTTGGTACATTTTTCATGATTTAGAAGCTTAAATGACATGATTTTTGATGATGTGGAAGCTAGAGACTTAGGGAAACAAATGTCTAGAAGACCGCAAAGCCTAATTTAAACTTTTGCTATGTGAAAAATAAGGAACAAGTGGAGGTATGGAATTTAGACATAGGTCATAACCATGACTCATCATGCGTGATCATGATATGGTGAATAAAATTGAGTGAGATAGTTTTTTGAATAAATTGATAAGTTAGAATGGGTAAAATATTGTTTTAAGTGACTTTTCAAGCTAGAATTGGAAATAGAGAACAATATGTTAGCTTACAGTAGTAAACAGAAATACGATTGGTGTACGTATTACGTGATTAAATACTAATCTCAAATTCAATTAAACCGAATTTATAGTGTTAATGTCTTATTTCCAAATTTGGAAATAAATGCCTAAGTGAAATTTGTTTATGTAGGTAAAGGAAAGGCATAAAATGTGTGAGTGTGCATGGTGATAAAGTTGCTTAACAGTGAGTGTTCTTTAAATTGAATTTATGAAAATGATTTCTATTCTATCATATTCTTTAAATTGACTTTATGAAAATGATTTCTATTCTATCATGAAGTGAATATTGATTATAAGTTTTACGTGAATATTGCTAGTATATTTTAGCAATATATGAATTCAAGTTTGAAAGTTAAATCTTATATGATTTGAGTTTACATTGAGATGATTTTGTTGGTTGATAAAAAGGAAATGGCTTCTAGCCTATTGTATACCAATAAGTTTTATATAAGTTATTATACCAATGTATAACAGTTAACCTAGTATGAGTAAGTGATACAGAACTAGCTCCATAACTACCAATGTATGGTGGTTGTCCTAGTGCTGGTAAGCGACGTAGAACTAGCTCCATAACTAGTGGATAACCAGTCATGATCTGAGAGACCTCTTAGAGAGATGATATAATCAAATTGTCTAGTTACAAAAGGTACAAAACCCTCATGTTCATAAAGTGAAGATATAAAATGAGCATAATCCAACACTACAAGAGAAAGTTAATAACTCTAATCTAATGAAGACAATATTAATGATCATGTTGATGGTGAGAAATTTGTAGCTAGAAGCATACTCAAATCAATAAGGATGAGATAGAGTAATGAAAAGATACATATATCATACTATATGTAAAATTTAAAATAAGGTATATAGTATAATTATTGATGGTCGAAGCAGTACTAACATAGGTAGTATTATTTTATAGAAAATTTGAGTTTTCTTTTTGAAGCATTTATATTCATACATACTTCAATGGTTGAATAAGCTTATGGAGATTAAGTTAAACAAATAAATGCTAGTTTCTTTTTCTATTTAGTAACATAAATATAAGTTAATTTGTATTGTATTAGCAATACATGCTAATTATGTTCTATTAGAAAGAGTAAGGCATTATGATAATAAATTTTTCTATGATGGATTCAAGAATGGGTATACCTTTGTAAAAGATAATAAGTCAATTAATCTTATATTTATAACACAAATAGGTTTATGAAGACTAAAACAATAGTGAAGAGTGATAGGAACTAAAGGATGATAGACCTTATGAAAAACATCTACAATAAAATTTTATGCCTTCATTGAGTATTGATATATTCATGTTGTTTCCTTTTATGTTTAGGTTTTTAAATTGTTTTTTGGATTTCTTTTTGTTGGAAGATGTGTTTGTTTGCTTGATTAATATAAGGACTAAAGAAGGTGTATGATAAACTAGTTTATGGTTGTAGTTTTTGTTACTTAATTCTCTTTTGATTGCCTGCTTTAGTGGTTTTGTTTACTCAACAATTCTAGTTGCTTATGATTTTTATTTTATTCCAAAAACAACACACTTAAGCTAATCTTGTTGTATAAATTGCACTTCTTGCCAAAATATTGTTTAAAAGGTTATGTTCTGTCTTATGAATTAGTTTTTCTTAGCTTGAAAAAGAAGAAAAGAGAAAATTTCTCAAATCTATTTATTTTTAAGAAATTAGGGCTCATGGCTCAATGTCATATAAGCACAAAGGACCTATTTTATTAATAAACTAGGAAAACTGTGGCTCAATGCTAGTAATACATAAAAAAAGACCTAAGTTTGACTGTCCTACCCAATTTTCCTCCCATTTATCCATACTCATTTTCCTTTACATTTCACGTCCACAAATGATTACATTCTAAATGATCAATGTGCTCCTATTAACCTTAAACAAGTCATTATTAAATATGACTTCCTCAAACACCAAAATGACCTTGAGACCTCTAGGATATTTGGCAACATTATTATAAAATATAAAACCTCCACAATTTAGGCATAATTTTATTAAAGTAAGCTCAATAAATGAAAGTCAATTCAATTTTAAATCACAATAAAATCATAAAACCTTGCTAACTACAATTCAATTTTTTATGAAGCCAATTCAATTTTGACATTAAAAGAGTTTTTCTTTTATTGAAACACTAATAGTTTTAACTACAATTAAAAGAACCTTAATTGAATTTTAACAGTCCAAATAATAAGGAAATAAGTTTAAAAACATCAAATTCTTGGATGAAATGAGAAAATAACAAACATAAATTCATGCAATTTCTCTTACAATTAGTGCAATGCAAAAATAACAAAAACAAATTCATGCAATTTATCTTACAATTAATGTAATGAGAGAATAAAAAACAAAAATTCATGCAATGACAAAATTCATCCCTTTAGAACTTTCATTAAACACTTTATAAGTATAAGAAATTCTTCTCTAACTATTTACAAAAACACTGGTACGTGGCATTCTTCACCAACAGGAACACATTTAGACACACAATGAACCATTTACAGCTAAAATAGACATAGGCAACACAAACCACATTAACTAAAACCGACCCAAACAAAAGCTTCCCTAATAACAACAAGAAGAAAAATAAAAAAACCAAGTGCAAAGGAGGAATAACTAACCACGATGGACGATTAATCAGAGATCAAGATGACGATGGTATATAGAACTGAAGACCACAACATCGAGGGAAGAGGAAAAAATGAAAAGTTTCAGAGACGTTCGACTGTAAGGGGGACAGGTTCTCGACATTCATTTAAACAAATAAGGAAATGATGCCGTTTGTGGTTGAAAAAATGACGTCTTTTTCCTTCCAATTAAAACCACAATCCCAATGTTGTTTGAATTGACCTACATAATGATATTTTCATAGGTAAATAACTGACAAAAAATGATTCCATAGGGAATTTCCCTACGGATTGGTGCTCCATTTACCTATGGAATGGTGTTTCCGTAGGTAATTTACCTACGGAAATTCCTTACAAAAACATTCCTCCATAGTAATTTACCTACAAACTATATTTTCGTTGGGAAATTCCCTACAGAAACATATTTCCTTAGGTAAATTACCTACAAAAAATTTTTCACGTCGGTAAATTTTGTATGTAAGTTTTTTAGAACCATTGGCGCCTATTTTTATGATGACTTTCATTATTCTGTCGCTAAATTCTGTCCGTAAAGTTTGATCTCCTCCTTTAGCGACAGAATTTTTTTGTCACAAATTACCTTTTTCTCGACAAATTTACCTATGGAAAGTAATTTCCGTTACTAATTAACTACATAATTTTTTCTTTAGGTAATTTTTCGTCAGTTATTTGCAATTTTTATATAGTGAGACATGTTCACGAACGAACGAATGTCCTAAGAAAATTGGAATAGTTTGTGTGATTTTAAGGCTGACACAAAAGTTTAGGTTTTTTTTCTCTGCCTTCACGTTTGCTTCCATTAATCTTGTTGTAAGATTTAACGACTACCTAACCTTTTTTTCTTTGTTTGAGATAATTGTGAGAAGGTAAAGCTTATTAGAAAAAACTGAAAACACCTCATAATTAAGGGTCAATCATTTTTAGTTGTCCGAAATGAATATGTAAGATCATTATTTGCAAGTTATAATTACATCAATAAACACTTCATTATTTATTGTGTCTTGTATTTTTCTTTCATAAAATAGAGTGAGAAGGAACTACATGGACAAGAGTATAATATGATCACATTATATAAAGTCACTCACTATAAGAAAGGTAAAGGGTGGGTGTCAAAAAAAGCAGAAAACAACTATGTAAGTTTAAAAATTTATTCAATATTTTAGTTCATTTATTAATGTAGTAGTAAATAATAATATTTGGATTAAAAATTAGTTTTTTTTTAAATTTTAGAATAAGATGTAAGAGTTATTAGAGAAATCTATGTATGAGGGGAATGAGCTTAGTGAGAAGACATTTGTGATACTGTACTTAGTACATGTTATGGGTTATGTCAACGGTCTTGGCTATAACCCTAAGCTAAATATTTTAATCTCATCATATAAAATAATCATTCAACAACTTCAAGAGGAAAACAAGGGGATTAAGGCTATATTACAAGAAACTCGAGTAAAAATAACAAAACATGATATGTTATTCAAAAGATTATTTTGCCCAAATTATGATAAAAATGAAGAGGAAAGCAAAGCATATTAATTATATCTCCCATGTTTTTTTTCTTTCAATTCCTGCTTGTATTAAAATTTAAATTTAATACTTATTTCTCGAATTACAAAATTGATGAAGATACAACTACTGAGTGATTATGTCGTGAATGGTAAAGTTATGTGATGTTTGCTTTAATTAGAACCTATTGTTTCAATACTCACAATATTTTAAGTGTATTTTAACTAAGTTTTTTGGATTATTACAGGTTTATTGACATGGACAATACTAGGTAGTTGTTCGAGTTATGCTCTAATTTTGTTGTAATATGAGCATTTATAATTTGTAAACTGGTCTCTTTATTTGTTATTTTGTTTATAAGAATTGTTAAAGTTATAATTAAAATCTTGTATACAAAGAATATTCTTTTTGTTTGTATAATTTAATGATATTTTACTTTTCGTATACAATGCTTCATATTTTGAATTAATAATATTTTTATACAATTTATTTGTATAATAAATTTTGCAATAAAAATATATCGATACATTATATACAAAATATATTGTTCAATAATATGGAATAAAAATGTAATAAATAATTTGCCACAACATTGTATAACATTTGGTTTTAAAAAATATTTGGCTACACTTTTAGAAACATAGCTAAAAACACTAGAAACGTGGCTAAAAAGGTTTGGCTATATTTTTAAAATCGTAGCCAAAAGTTTTTAGCTATATATTTAGATACAAAGAAAAACGTAGCTAAAAATTATTGGTGACGATTTCTGAAAACGTCACGTATAACTTTCAGCTATTTTTTTTCTTATAGTTAAATATATAGCTAAAAACTTTTGGCTACGATTATAAAAACGTAGTCAAAATTTTTAGCTACGTTACAAAAATTTGGTCACGTTTTGGGTGACGGAACAAAAACATAACTAAAAACTATAGACGATGTTTTTTTACACATATAGCTACACATTTTTTTGTAACCAAACATCAACTTTGTTTGTTGCCAAACATCAACTTTCGTAGCCAAACTATAGGTGACTACTGCTGGGGGGTCTGGGCTTGAGTCTAAGTTCGAGCCTAATTCCAACTTGACCCTGTTAGAACTATTTTTAATTAAAAATGTTAAAACAAAGTCATTTTTCTTCTCAGTCCGAGGCTTGGGCACAAATCCCTTATGTAATTCTGTTATGTCTTTTTCTTTGCTTATAGTTGCAATTAAATTCTTCTAAATTTCATCACCATAAAAAAAAAGTAAATGATAATTTATTCGATTTCATAGTAATCAGGAACTTCTAAATTCTAAAGGCTAGAAGGTGCATTTCGATTCAACATAAATTTCTGCATTTCACAAAAATAAAATATTTATATTATAAATTTTATTTATTATTTAGTATATACAAATTTTATGGTGATCTAATAATAATTAAAATTTTAAATCTTAAACATTTATTCTTACTAGTTTGATTTGAAAAATAATAGTTATTATGGTAAAGGAGGATTTAAAGAGGAAAGTAGTGAATTTTCTCCTCAGATCTCCTAGTATAGCGGGATTTTATGAAAAGTTTGTTTTCATGATTTATTAATGCTACTATTTTTTGGATTTTTCATGCTTAGGTTAGCCTGATTAGGTTTAACTTTAAAACTTGATTGAATTTTGAACTTTTCGAAATTTGATCTAACTTAAGCCAAATGCTTCATGAGTGATTAGATTACAGATCGAATAGTAAAATTTTTTGTAAAGTTCGGACTTAAATTACTCGATTGACATCTTTATATAAAACAGAGGCTTATCTCCTTTTATTAATTTTATCGATGGTAGGTTTTTTCATAAAATAAATTTATTAATTTGACATAGCTCAAAATCGCAGCTTATTGAATTTCATAAATGCTGTATAAAAGTAAAGGTAACATAAGTCTGCCAAAAAATAGAACATTATTCCGTGTAGTCGTTTTTAACAAAACTATCAACATCTGTTTCTCATCGTTTTATGGTCCATCGCCAAATAAACTCTTATTACCTTTTTTCATCAATACTTTTAGGTGCTCTGATCCGAAAGCTAATTTTCTGTCTAAAACTACTTTTGGTGGAAAAGATTAGTACAAAGGATGATCAAGAGCTTCTGACATAAAACCAACTTGGTATATTATTTCAAAAGGTGGGGACTTTCTAGGAAAATGATCAAGAGTTTCCATTGTCATGTATCAAAATAAGATATTCTTAGGTGAATCGTTGGTCGGCTAACATTGCCATTGACGCACTCAATCAACCTACGATATCTGGCTAAGAAACTACGATATATATACAAAAGTAAAAGCTACTGATCAAAACTGAGAAACACTGACTTGTCAACCTCAAACCTCTCGACAAAGTTGTAGAGGAGGTGCCGGTACTGCTAGGTAGGTAGGCTTCTCTTCTCCTGCCATGATTACCACTACATCTGGCTCTCCACATATTTTGACGCTTCTGCTTTCAACATGTTCGGGCCTCTCCAGGGATCGGACGGTCGGTGAACTTGGCTCTGGCTTACGCCAATAACAGGATTGCCTTAGCATAAACACAATGACAATAAACAATAGCATTAAGATCCCACCACCAATGAGCTCGACTGAAATATTTGGGGATGTTTGATGTTCATGATACATGGTTGTCTCCATTTTCCTTGATCAATCACAACCTAGAGCAGCCTAACTTTTATATGGATTGGATTCTAAGGTTCCATGAAACACATGTTTGCTTGCTCAAACTGTGGAATGTAGATATAAATAGATTAGCTGGAATTCCATCATTGATTGGAATATAGTTGTTTATTTGTCCACGAGTAAAATGGGCATCAGATTAGGTGGAAATTCCAAAATTTGTCGTTGATTCATAAATGCATGAATTCATGGAAGCTCTCGACTCGATTCCCAAAATTGTTGTATAAGTTACTTATTTTAAATAAATTAACAATTCATAATTAAGTGATTTATTTATAATGTCTCCGTTCCTCAAAACTATAGCTGAATTACAACTCCTTTTATCGTGATTTAAACTTACAACTTAGACTAATTTCACCAATTAAAGGTATATTTGCATACTTTTGCATTGTCACGTTTGTACTGCTACGTTGCTGTTCGCAAGTGGAACCTTGCAAAGGGTAGTGACATTGCCGAATAATATGCCGAATCCGAGCAATTTCGTCGTTACATTGGGCTCATCCTTTTTTTAAACATACTCGTTAGAAATACAAATAAGTCAGACATTTGAATGTTACGAGTGGACGCGCAAACGGAGTCTCGCCCCTTTAGATAAAAGGACAAGGGGTTAACCTTAACCTACGCATTTCTCTGATACACAGTGTAGACTAAACTTATGATTAGTGTATATTGATCAAATACAAGCTTTGGCGTCGGATTAACAAAGGCCACGTGGATTTGACGTCCATTAAATGAATGCTGAGTTGGTCTAATCCTATTCTGTAGTGTCCACCAACTGTTTGATGTAAGATCAGGTCTTAATAATGGTTTTCAGGATGAAACTCTGGACAAATATGATGCAAACTCATGGTGGATACGCACGGTTCTACAGCTCGAACTTCGACTTCAAGAAGCTAAGGCCTATGATTCTGAAAAGCATACAAGATCGAGCCAAGGACTATCCAGTTAAACCCATGGTTCGTGTTGCCATTGAGGTCCTCAAGGCTAGAATGATTCTTATTCAGGGTGCGTCCACTCTCCTCCAATTCATACCTGTTCTGCGCTGCAAGTAAGTTGCTCTTGGAATTTCATGGTTTGTTTTATAAAGATTAATTTGGCAACGTCCACGTCTATCGTTTTAAGACCAGTGGACTTGGCAACCGTGCCTGGATTCATTACTATAGTTTGTATTTTCAATCTTAAATTTGGGTTTGCAGGTTCTGTCCAGAGGTGTATGTTGGGGAAGAAAGAGGTCATTTGATTCAAAATTGTCATGGTTACTTACGTCGTGGCAATAATGGGGTTCATGAATGGATTAATGGTGGCTTACATGATATACTTGTTCCAGTTGAAACGCTTCACCTGAATAACATGTTCCAAAAGGGTCCTAAACGTGACCAAAGTTTTGATTTTCATCGTGTTCCAGCAGTTATTGAGTTATGTTGGCAGGCTGGTGCTCACTCAGATGATGACAGTATGAAGGTGACACCTAATTCGGGCAGTGTTCATCGTGGTCCTAACCGAGGGGAGTCTTTGTCGACTGCAGATCTAAGGCTTATTGCAAATGAAACCTTAAAGGCGTGGGAGACACTTAGGTCAGGTGTTCAAAAGCTGTTGTTGGCTTATCCATCCAAAGTTTGTAGTTATTGCTCAGAAGTTCATGTTGGTCTGTCCGGACACAAGGCACTGGATTGTAGGGTATTCAAGAATGAGAGCTGGCGTGGAACCCATTTATGGAAGAGAGCTGATATAGATGACTTGGTGCCTCCGAAAATTATGTGGTGTCGACGGCCTCAAGATCCTCCTGTTCTTTTGAATGAAAATCAGAAATTTTATGGGCATGCACCAGCAGTGTTGGATCTCTGCTGGAAAGCAGGTGCAGTTGTGCCACCAAAGTATTATTGTATGATAAAATTTAATGGCTTGTCAGCACCTATAGACTCTTCCAGAATGTTGGTTGGTTGAATTTGTTGTATTCTTGACGTATAAAGTCTCAGGTAATTTTTTACCTTATTCTGAAGCATTTATAGAATCTCAACGATGTCGTGAATGGGAGTATGGCTGAATGACAGAAAGACTCACAAGTATGTCTCAATAATGTTTACATTTTTCTCTCTTTTATTTTGGTCATTTTAAATTCTTTCCTCTAGCCTCAGAGTTTTTTCAAATGAATAATATCTCGACTTTTGATACCATTGTTAGGTAAGAGCCGCTGACTATATTTGTTGTCTATTCATATAATAGATATCTCAGCGTTGCGCGCAATTCAATTAGTTTCCCACTCTTTTATTCCTGATAGTGAGCTTACAGTTCAACAATTCAAACATGTAATTCTAGAGTTCTTTGTCTTATTAGTGAAACTGATTTGTTGTTCATTAATTCTTCTTCGATGAATGGCATATTCAACTGCAAACGTTTCACGCTTAAAAACTTTGTGCTCCTCGTGTAAAAGCTGCGTATATTATTGATAAGATAAGGAGATCACTGAGTTCAAAAACCCATTTTCTGTACTGCTTTTTCAGAAGCACTAATGGTGGATGCTCAGAAATCCATGTTACTGTATATACTATAACGCAAAGCACTATTCTTTCCAACTGCAATACTCTCATTCTTTCTAGTATTGACACTGAAAATATATATTCTTCTTTATTCATTTTGCTACTTTTGAGTCTCCTTTTCCTTAATGATAATCTTTTTTTATCCATTTAAGTTGGTACTGATGCAAGTCTGAAAACTGAAAGGCATTCCCTGAAATCCGTCATTGTTGAGTTTTCTACACATCCAGAGCCACATGAAGCTACAAGTGTAAACTGTAAATCATGACTCCGCATTTTAGTGTATCATTCTCATAATTGACCTTAAAATTCTAAATGTAAAATACTCATTATGATGTTATCCAAGTTGTATTGATTTGATGAAGGTTAATGGGATTTTTAGTCTTCTAATTCACTGAACCAGCCTTGTTTCTTATGTTTCTTTTGTTTAGATTGGGAAAGGAAGGTGGAGCTTGTTTTTGATTGCCATAATTACTCAGAGGAGAAAAAGGTAAAACTTGTTGTGGAGTTTGTTGATATGCTGTAATTCGGTGGGATCGAATTGTTTTGAGCAGGTGGAGAAATCATGAACGACCTATTCACACATGAGATGATATGAAGGTTGTCATGAGGAGGAGATTCATCCCTAATCACTATTATAAGGATTTGTATCAAATGTTGCAAGCCCTTACTCAACGGTCTAAGAGTGTTGAGGACTACCACGAGCAGATGGAGATTGCAATGATTCGAGCCAATGTCGAGCAAGATCAAGAAGCAACCATGGCACATTAGCTAATGTGATGGAGCTACAACATTATGTAAAGCTAGAAGACATGTTGCATATGGTCATTAAAGTAGAAAGACAACTCAAAAGGAAGGGTCCTATAAAGTTTGGCCAAAACTTAGGTTCCTCTTCATTACAAAAACCGAATTGGGATAAAAAGGAAGACAAGGTTATTTCTAAGTACAAAGATGAATCTTACAAGGCCACAAACATGAGATCCACAAAAGGTAATGATTCTTCCCAACAAAAACGATGTTGGGATATTAAGTGTTTTCAATGTTTGGGAACAGGTAATATTGCCTCTTAATGTCTAAACAAATGTGTGATGATTTTGAGCGAGAATGGAGATGTTGAGACTGAAAGTGAATCAAATGATGAATCCATACCATCTTTGGAGGATGCTAGTGATGTGGAGTACCTTATCGAGGGAAAAGCATTAGTTATTAGGCATGTATTGAGTACAAAAGTGAAGGAAGATAATGATGAGCAACGTGAAATTATCTTCCATACAAGATGCCACATCAAAGACAAGGTAAGTAGCATGATCATTGATGGTGATAGTTGCTCAAATGCGGCTAGTATAACCTTGGTGGATAAGTTGAGTTTACCCATTACAAAGCACCAACGATTATATAAACTTCAATGGTTGAATGATTGTGGAGAACTTAAGGTAAACAAGCAAGTGTTAGTTTCATTCTCAATTAGAAGGTATCAAGATGAGGATTTGTGTGATGAATCACCTATGTATACTGGACTCATTCTTTTGGGGAGACCATGGCAATATAATAGGCATGCAATACATAATGGATTTAAGAACAAATATTCTTTTACAATGAATGAGAAACCAATCACTCTTGTACCATTAACCCCTAGATAAGAGTATGAAGATCAAATGAGAGTTAAAAGGAGAATGAAACAATAAGAGAGTGGAGCAGAGAGTGGAGCAGAGAGTGGTAAAAAAAGAGCGAAAAGAAAGGAGTGGATAAACTTGAGAGGAGAGAAAAATAAGTAACTTTGAGTGGAGAGGAAAAAGGAGAAGATCAAGAGTGTGGTGAGAGAAAAACTGGGAAGCATGCAAGCTTTTATGCAAAAGAGAGTGGTATCAAGAGGTTGTGTTTTCAAATAAGTCAATAATTGTACTGTTGTACAAAAAGGCTTATTTTAATACTAACGAACTTAACATTTTTTTGCCTAGTGTCGCTATTTATTTATTGCAAGAATTTGAGGACATGCTTCCAGAAGATGTTCCTAACAGATAGCCACTTATTATAGGAATAGAACATCAAATTGATCTTATTCCTGGTGCTTCAATTTCAAGCCGCCCAGCTTATAAAAGTAATTCCGAGGAGACAAAATAGCTTCAAAGGCAAGTTTAGGAGTTGATGGTAAAAGGGTATTTAAGGAAGAACATGAGTCCCTTTAAGTTGCCAGTACTTCTTGTACCTAAAAAGGATGGATCTTGGAGGATATATGTTGATTGTAGAGTTATCAACGATAAAACAATAAATTATAGACATCTTATCCCTAAGCTTGATGATATGCTGGATAAATTACATAGATCACATGTTTTTAATAAGATTGATTTGAAAAGTGATTATTATCAAATTAGAATGCGAGAAGGTGATGAATGGAAAACTATTTTTAATAATAAGTATGGTTTATATGAATGGCTTGTAATATCATTTGGTCTATCTAATGAACCATGTACTTTTATGAGGTTAATGAATCATGTGTTGAATGCATTCATAGGCAAATTTGTTGTAGTCTATTTTGATGATATCTTAATTTATAGTCAGAATATGGATGAGCATTTAGAACATTTAAGATCTGTTTTGAATGTTTTCAGAAAAGAGAAGCTTTATGCCAATCTTAAATAGTGTCTTTTTGCATGGATCAGATTGTTTTTCTTGGTTTTGTTACAAGTGGGACAAGTGTTGAGGTTGATGAAGAAAAAGGTAAAGGCTATCCAAGAATGGCCAACAGCTAATTCCATCATAGAGGTAAGAAGTTTCCATCGGTTGGCTAGTTTTATAGGCATTTTCTTAAAGATTTTAGCACCATTGTAGCACCACTCGCTGAAATTACAAATAAAACTATTGGTTTTAAATGTGGTAATGATAAAAAGCGTACATTTAATTTTATTTAAGATATATTGTGGTCAACATCTCGTTTAACATTGCCTAACTTTTCAAAAACCTTTGAGATTGAGTGTGATACCTCAGAAATAGGTATTAGAGTTGTTTGAAGCAAGAGAAGTGTCCAATTGCCTACTTTAGAGAAAAACTCAATAAGGCAGCTTTGAATTACTTGACTTTTGACAAGGAACTATATGCTTTAGTGGGGGCATTGCAAACTTGGCAAACTACCTTTGACTTAAGGAATTTGTAATACATATAGATCATGAATCATTGAAACATCTTAACGCATAACCTAAATTGAATAAAAGACATGCCAAGTGGATAGAGCTCATTGAAACATTCCTGTATGTCATCAAGTATAAGAAATTTAAGGAGAAATGATATAATTCCACCCTTGCATACCTATTCGAGGAAAAAATAGAGAGCACGTAATAAGGAACAGATGGTAGGAGACCAATTCTAACTTTGCCAGATGTTGGGTCTACACGATCCACATGTGGCTGAGTAATTGCCTGCACGTTTTCCACAACTCCAGCTTTACCATTTCATCCTTTATCTTCTAATTTCTAGGAACTTAGTTATGCTTGTTAGCAAATAATACTTCTTTCATCCTTTAGCTCCTAGTTTGTAAGAACTTAGTTATTTTTATTAGCAAATAATACTTTGGGATATCTACTATAAATATTCTAGGAATTGTTTAGTTAGGCGCATCTTATATTGTCATTTGAATTTTAAGTTGGAGATTTGTCCTCTTAAATTAGATTGGTTTATTGGTTGGAATTAGTCAAGATTCTTATACTTTTTTGCAGCGAATAAATATTTATCTTTCTCTCTCTACCTTTATTCCATTATGTTCTATATTTAGTTTTTTTTATCATTTTAGTATCAAAGCCCGTTCAATCTAGAATGGTTTCCACATTTTTTTTCGGTTGTTAACCCGAAACAAAAAGCCCCCACACCAACCCTCCTCCTAAGCCACAAAACACCACCCCACGACCCCCATCACCAAACGCAGGCCCCATAGCAATACAACTCGCTTCAATTGCCTCCTGACTTCACACCTTGGATACACTAGCAAGAGAGGTGGTGGCACTTAAGGCCAGTGGAGCGATGTTAGCCGATTCTATTCCACCAAAAACTGACAAGGGCAAGCCAAAGGAGCTTCCCTCAACTCTCGAGAACCACAACAATCGATTTGGTCTGAAGTCGAAGCTGAACATGTTGATAATTTGTAGTGGCGAAGGAGTTTGTCTTTGAATCCACTTAAGAAAATGGAATTTTCATGATTTAAAGGTGGCAAACCCCGTGGTTGGATACTCAAAATAGAGAAATATTTCCACCACTACTAGACCCTGAATGAACTTAAGGTCAATATTGCCATTATGTACCTTGAAGGAGATGCATTGGATTTGTTTTCATGGTTGAACAGTGACCGAACCTCATCTATTGGGATGAAATTGTTAAGGCATTGTAGGAAAATTACAGTTAGGCCGAGTTTCAAAACCTAGATGAACACTTATACAACATTCACCAAGTCGAGACCATTCGGGAGTATCATTAAGAGTTCGCAAAATGGTCCCCAAGAGTGTCGAACTGGCTAGACCATTGCTTGTTGTGCGTTTTCCTAAATGGACTATACGAGGACCCCAATGAAAATGTGAGGATACATAAGCCTCGCATTGTATATAAAACCATAAGTTTGGCCATGGAATTTGAGTCTAAATTAGGACCAAATCGTATGACCAAAAAGCCTAACTAGCCCAGCTCTTCTTGACTCAATAGCAACAATGATCCCTTTTGGCTCCTCTTCCACACAAAATAGGAAGCATGGAACCCAAGAAAGCTAAAATAGGTTTTAGGATAGATAAACCTTGACTCGATGTCTATAAAAGAAAAGAACCAAAGGTATAGGATAGGTTTTGAATGCCTCAAGATAACAATCTTGATAAGTTCACAAGTTCCCAAAAAAACCAAAAAAGAAATTAACCTTATTTAAATGAATTTTGAATTTTTCTGAAGTTTTTTGAACAATACAATGCTTACCTTTATATGGGCATTAGCTTTCAGCTAATTAAGGTAAGAAATCACCTTAATCAAATAATTTGACCAAAATAAAAAATAACCCATGATTTAAGTTAATCATAACATGAAACCCATGATTTAAGCTAATCATAGTGTGAACACAATCCTAATAGCTGGTCTGGATTAAAAAAACAAGAGGAAAACTCAACATTTGATACTTAAAATCACTTTTAATTTGTTGAGACAACTTGCAAATATTTTTTATGCATAAAAACATTATTTGATACTTAAAACCACTAATAATTTGTTGGGACAACTTGCACTTTTTTTTAATGTCTCCCACAAATCTTGGTCAGTTTGAACATTTCTTAGAATGCTTGGAATATATTAGAATAACTTGGACACTCATTAGGCTTCTTGAATCAGGTTAGATCAAATTTATTGGCCTTCAATTCTTTCCAAGCTAATTAGAGCTTGTTTAGTCCGTATCCCTTCTAGCTCATTTATAACGTCCTTTATCTTCTTGGCTTCAGCTCTTGTAATTGGGCCTCCTTGAATGCTCGCTAGATCCTTTAGAGCTTCGATTATGCTAGATTGGTTCTCACCATTCCCCCACTCTTTAGAAGGATTTATCCTTGAATCATCACTTGCATCAAAGAGAGACAAAACTAACAACATCCAAAATAACACTTACATTACATATTCACTTAGAAGATCCAGCTTGTAAGCATTGTCATTAATCTTTGCAAGCATTTGAAATGGACCATTTCCTTTAAGATGCAACTTTGATTGTCTTCGCTATGGAAATATTTCCTTATGCAAATGAACCCGAACCCAATCACTAGGTTCAAATATCACTTTCTTTCGTCCCTTGTTATATTGAGTTTCATATTGCTTGGTCCTCTTCTCAATATTGAGCCTTACTTTCTCAATGCCTTGATCAAATATGCCTTCCTCTTTCCATCCAAACTAACATTTTCCTTAATTGTTATTGGTGTCAAATCTAATGGCGTGAATGGATTAGACCTATACACAACTTCAAAAAGATAGGATTTTGTTTATGAATGGACACTCCTATTGTAAGCAAATTGAAAATAAGGCAAACACTCCTCCTAATTCTTCAATTTCCTTTGTATAATGGCAGACAATAAGGTAGATAAAGTCCTATTAATAACTTTAGTTTGACCATCGGTTTGGGGATGGCAAGTCATTGAAAATAATAACTTAATTCCCATCTTCACCCATAAAGTCTTCCAAAAATAACGTAAGAACTTCACATCTTTATCACTAACAATACTCTTTGGAATACCATACAAATGCACAATCTGTTTGAAGAACAAATCAACTATATGTGTTACATCTTTAACTTTATAACATGGGATGAAATGAGTCATCTTTTAGAACCTATCAAAAATAATAAAAACATAACTCTTTCCCCCCTTTGACCTAGGCAAACTTAAAACAAAATCCATAGAAATATTGACCTAAGGTTTACTAGGTATAGGTAAAGGAAAATACAAACCAAGAGGTATAACTTTAGACTTAGCTTGTTTATAAGTAATGCACTTCTTGCAAAGTCTCTCTACATCCCTTTTCATGTGTGGCCAAAAGAAGTGATCACTTAAAACATCTAACGTTTTTCTAATCCCAAAATGCCTCATTAAACCCCCACCATGTTCCTCCCTCACCAATAATTCCCTTAAATGAGGTTGAGGAATGCATAACTTTCTTTCTCTAAATAAGAAACCATCATGCTCATAAAACTTACCAAATGTTCCATTATCACATGCCCTAAATATGCTAGAAAATTTATGGTCATTACCATATTTTTCTTTAATGTACTCAAAACCATGTAATTTTGCATCAAGTTTAGAGAGTAAGGCATACCTCTTTGACAATGCATCAACGACAATGTTCTCCTTACCTTACTTGTACTTGATGACATACAGGAATGTTTCAATGAACTCCATCCACTTGCATGTCTTTAGTTCAACTTATCTTGTCCCTTGAGATGTTTCAATGATTTATGATCTATATGTATGACAAAATCCTTAGGCCAAAGGAAGTGTTTCCAAGTTTGCAACGCCCTCATTAAAGCATATAGCTTTTTGTCATAAGCTAGGTAATTTAAAGCTGCCCTATTGAGTTTTTAACTAAAATAGGAAATTGGATGCTTCTCTTGCACCAAAACAGCTTTAATACCTATTCTTGAGACCTTACACTCAATCTCAAAAGTTTTTAAAAAGTTAGGCAAAGATAAACAAGGTGCTGAATATAACCTGTCCTTAATCAAATTGAATGCATGCTCTTGATCACTACCCCACTTAAAACCAATAGTTTTCTTTATAGTTTCAGTAAGTGGTGCTACAATGATGCTAAAATATTTCATAAATGCCTATAAAAGCTAGCCAACCTATGGAAACTTCTTACCTCTGTGATGGAATTAGGTGTTGGCCATTCTTGGATATCCGTTACCTTTTCTTCATCAGCCTCAACACCTGCCTCGCTTACAACAAAACCAAGAAAAACAATCATATCCATACAAAAAGAACACTTTTAAGATTGGCATAAAGCTTCTCTTTTCTCAAAATATTCAAAATAGATCTTAAATGTTCTAAATGCTCATCCATATTCTAACTATAAATTATCATCAAAATAGACCATAACAAATTTGCCTATGAATGCACACAATAAATGATTTATTAGCCTCATAAAATTACTT
Source organism: Erythroxylum baracoense (assembly GCA_025629805.1). Lineage (NCBI taxonomy): Eukaryota > Viridiplantae > Streptophyta > Magnoliopsida > Malpighiales > Erythroxylaceae > Erythroxylum > Erythroxylum baracoense. Next base: position 16,045,963 of record JAOTAY010000007.1, read on the forward strand.
GGTGCATTGGTAAGACCAAATGGCATTGCAATCCATTCATATAAACTATACTAAGTCTTAAAGGTAGTTTTCTGTTTATCACCTTTTTGTATCCTACTATGATAATAACCATTTTTCAAATCAATCGTACTAAGAACATATGATCCATGTAATCATCCAGCATATCATCAAGCTTATGCATGTGTCTATACTTTATTGTTATGTTGTCAATAGCTCTACAATCAACACATATCCTCTAAGATCCATCCTTTTGAGGCATAAGAAGTACTAGCAATGCACATGAACTCATGTTTTCCCTTACATAACTTTTGCCATCAACTCCTTAACTTGACTTTGAAGCTCAAGATTACTTCTACAAGCTGGTCAGTTTGGAATTAAAGCATAAGGAACAAGATCAATTTGATGTTCTATTCCCCTAATAGGTGGCAATCCACTAGGAACATCTTCAAGAAACACATCCTCAAATTCCTGAAATAAAAAAATGACACTAGATAAAGAAATGTTTAGTTTGTTAGTTTTAAAATAAGTCTTTTTTACAACAGTGCAATCATTGGCTTATTTGGAAACATAACCCTCTTGACATCACTCTCTTTTGCATGAAAGCTTGCATGCTTCCTAGTTTTTCTCTCACCACACTCTTAATCTTCTCCTTTTTCCTTTCTACTCAAAGATATTTCTTTTTCTCTCTCTTGAGATCAGCCACTCTTTTTTTCACTCTTTTTTTTACTACTCTTAGCTTCACTCTCTCTTGTTGTGTCACTCTCCCTTTTAACTCTCATTTGATCTTCATACATTTGTCTAATTATTAATGGCATTAAAGTGATTGGTTTCCCATTCATTACAGAAGAATATATGTTCTTGAATCCATCATGCATTGTATGCCTATGATATTGTCATGGTCTTTCCAAAAGAATGTGTCCAGTATGCATAGGCAATACATTACACAAAACCTCATCTTTATACCTTCCAATTGACAATGAAACTAGCACTGGATTATCTTAAGTTCCCCACAATCATTAAACCATTGAAGTTTATATGGTTGTGGGTGCTTTATAGTAGGTAAACTCAACTTTTACACCAAGATTGTAATAGTCGCATTGTGCAACTACCACTATCAATGATCATACTATATACCTTGTCTTTGATATGGCATCCTGTATAGAAGATATTGTCATACGCTTATCGTTATCTTCCTTCACTTGTGTACTCAATGCATGCCTAATAACCAATCCTTCTACCTCAACAGAATACTCCATATCACCAACATCCTCTAAATATTGCATGGATTCATCAACTAATTCACTTTTGGTCTCAAGATCTCTATTCTCATTCAAAATCATCACACGTTTGTTTGGAAATTGAGAGGTAATATGACCTATTCCTAAACATCGAAAACACTTAATATCCCTATTTCTTTTTTATTGGAAAGAATCATTACCTTTGGTGGATCTCATGTTCGTGGCCTTGTAGGATACATCTTCGTACTTGGAAACCACCTTGTCTTCCTTTTTACCACAATTTAGTTTCCGTGATGAAGAGGAAACTGAGTTTTGGCAAAACTTTGTAGCGCCCTTCCTTTTGAGCTATTTTCTTTTTTACTTTCATGGCCATGTGCAACATGTCTTCTAGCTTTACATAATGTTTTAGCTCCACCACATTGGCTATGTCTCTATTATGCCCTTGTAAGAAACATGCATGCCATGGTTATTTCTACATCTTCCTCAACATTGGCTTGAATTATTGCAGTCTCCATCTCTTGCTGTTAGTCCTTTACAATATTAGACCCTTGAGTAAGGCCTTGCAATCTTTGATACAAATCCCTATATAATAGTGATTAGGGATGAATCTCCTCCTTATAATAGCCTTCATATCATCCCATGTGCCAATAGGTTGTTCATAATTGCTCCACCTGCTTGAAACAATTTGATCCCACTAAATTATAGCATAATCAGTAAACTCCACAACAGTAAGTTTTACCTTTTTCTGCTCGGAGTAATTGTGGCAATAAAAAAAAGCTCCACATTCCTTTCCTAATCCAATTATGCATTAGGATTACCTTTTTCTCCTTGGAGTAATTGTGGCAATAAAAAAAAGCTCCACCTTCCTTTCCCAATCGTAGTATGCATTAGGATCATTTCTCCCTTGAAGGAAGAAATCTTCATTTTGATGCTACCCAAATTGCAATCAACTCTTCCATCTTGCCGCCTCACATCTCTTCTACCATCCCTCCTATGCTTATTTCTGTTTAAAGTGGTTGTTGGGGCTTGATCTTCATCATCTCCATATTACCATCATAGTCATCATTAGTAGAATACCTTTAAAGCCTTTATGCATTAGGGAGGTTTTGCAAATTAGCTATAGTAACCCCTTACTTCTCGATCCTATCTTTTATCTCTTCAAACATAGTGAACATTCGTTTAAATTGCTTTTGCATAGATTATATTGTGAATGAATTCACTTGTAACTTGTCTCCACTCACACATTTAGAATTCATATTGAAAACCTGCAAAAGAATGTTAGAAATATCCTCTCAACACTCCCTTATGGGTTTCTCTCAATTAATGTCACTCCACTCTCGTGTTTACACACTTTATATTTGACTTTTCACTATAATGATGTTTACACAAATTCTTGCCTTTTACCACTCTTAGAATTCCTTGTTTAGTTCTTTATAGAACTAAATAAACCAAATTAAGATGATTAAACTTGTAGTAATTCAAAATGATTTAGAATGTAACAAAGGAAACTGAAATAAATGAAAAAGTATCAATAACAAATAAAAACGGTTGAAAAGGAATAAGAACATAACAAACTAAAGATAGGAACCAAGAAATTGAATCACAAGGATAAGGAAAATATGGGACTTAAAGAAACAAAGTGCAAATATGATTTCTAGTAAAATAAAGATTAACAACTAATTTTGACCAAGAAATCCTTATTAAAGAGGTATAGCTCTTGTAATAGCTAAACCAACTAGCTTTAATCTTCTTCTTTTCTTTTCAATATGACAACTTCTCTTATTAATTTTTTTAATATATCAGACTTAAAATAATTATAACGCAATAATTGAGTAGAAAAAATAGAAAAAGGATTGAATGAGCAAAAGGAGAAAGCTCGCAGAAAACAGAAACAACAAAGCAAAACAGAAACAAGTGAAATGAAACAAAAACAAACAGAAAGAAGAACACATTAAATTAAGGATAGCCAAACCTAATTTAGGGCCAAGATATGATACTAAATGATGTGAACCTTAAGAATGAGCTTTAAAACCCAGCAATCGCATAATGGAAGTTAGGAACCCAAGAAAGCCAAAGTAGCTATAAGATAGATAAACCTTGATCCGATGTCTATAGAAGACAAGAACCAAAGGTATAGGATAGGTTTTGTGTTGGACCCCGTTTCCAAAGCCCAACATCGGACATGGGATCATGAAGCTTGAGCGTGGAGGAAGGCTTAAAATTTGGAAATTTGAAAGAAAAATCCTTTGGAAGCAAAAGCGGGCTTCGCCGTGGCAAACTGTGGTTTCTTCGCGGCGAACATATTGGAAAATCCCCTGGGACCTTTAGGAATTTTATGCCACGACGAGTGATTGAACTTTGCCGTGGCAAGCCTAAAATTTTTATCTTCGCTACGGTGACCATTTGGTCTCGCCGCGGCGAACTCCCCACGCCAACAAAAATAAAGAACTTCGGGTTAATTATGCCACAGCGAACTCTTGATTTTGCCGCAGCGAAAACCCTAGGCAGAACCCACAACTCAAAATTTCCTATCTTACTACATGCCAACTTAAAAACCTTTAACCACCTTCATCAATTCAACCCAAAAACAAAATGGATAAGAACCTAACCATAAACAAGTTCTTAAAAACTTAATCTCATTTCCATAATCAGATACTTTGTGAACACCAGGAAAATCATAGACAAATCCCAACACAAATTTCATTTATAACAAAAGAAATAAGTTTTACAAAGCTTTAATGGCATTTCAAGCCATAATACATTAGTTGAGTTCGAAAACCAATAATACAAAATACTGTTGAACTAGCAGAACTTGAAATGCGGCTAAAGCCTTGAATTCCCAAAAATCTAACTTAAAAATACAAAACTATGCCAATTCGGAGTGATGCCATAACTTTTGACTTACTTTATCACTGGCTCATCACCTGAATAAGGGGGGAGAATGGGGGTGACCTTAAAGCTTGTGGGTAACAGATTTATAATCAAGAAACAAGCAAAAACCATTTTCAAAACTCATTGTCATTATACATTTTGGAAACCATAATAATTTCGCATGAAAAATCACCAAACACTTATTTCTCAAAATTCTCACTTTATCAAACAGTTCATGAGCAATTATAAATCATGTATGCATCAAACTTGCT
>JAOTAY010000007.1:16050443-16066934 GCA_025629805.1 Erythroxylum baracoense
CCATCAATATTTGAGTACCAATTTCACAAATTAATCAAAATTAAGTCCAAAACATATGTATTTAAAATGACTTATCAAAATATCAATAAGATCATGAAAAACAACCAGATCACACAAGAAACTCGCATTAGCTTCATTTAAAAAAAATTAAAGCATATGCATTATGCCGAAAGAAAACAAAAACTAGCATGCCCATTTCCACAAACTAGAAAATACTTTACACTAGCAGAAAACAAAAAGAAATGGAAGTTACCTTAGAATTGAAATTAATCCCACAGTGCTTACCGAAATCAAGACTCTATTCTCACTACTTCTTGAAAGGAGATTTGAAATTGCTTCCTAATTGATTGAAAACCAACAACCCTAATTCGAAGAATGTTTGTTTCTATTTGGGAGATGTTAGAAACCAGACATCAATTTGGCTTCATACAACATCGTGTGGGTTGAAAAAATTATGTCACATGAAACTAAGCATCGTGTAGGTCATTAGTTCGTTGTCCTTTAACCCAACACAACGTTGTTTCTACGTTGCAATAATATGCCGTATAAACTCTTAAAAATTAATACACCATCATTTTTGCATGCAAAGATAGAGTTTTTAATGGCAAATGGACAAAAGATTAGGATAATTTACATAAACTACTCCTTTTTCAGAATAAGAAAATTATGAAATCTAACGTTTCTTCACTCGTCGTGATTTTGTGGCCCGTAGAATTGTCGTTTACATTATGGTTTAAGCAGATCTCTCATGTATAAGCACAAGAGATTGTAAATCCTTTTCTTTTGCAGTTGTCTTATGGCATCTTCAATACTTACACCCAACGACACAGGTGTGGTTCCTATTGCATAATTTCTGCAGATTTTTTGTTTATGTCGTAACTGCAAAAGGAAGGAAAATGTGATGTTTCTAACTTTGTTGGAATATAAGTGAGAGTTTGTCCCATATTGAAAGAATACAAGGCCTTGAGCATGCATATAAGCCTAGTGAGTTACTCCTCCTATCACCTATTGGTTTTAGGATGGATCCTCATTTGGACTTATATGTGCTCAGTTTACGTAGGCCCAATTATATAAAATTTAACAAAGCAGAAGGGGAAATGATTCGAGTAATTGTTCTCTATCCTTGTTAACACCTCACAAGGTATACATTTATAGCATTTCTTATAACGGAATCCCACCAATTAGCTGGCTAAAAGCCTCCTAACAAGCATACAACGAACTTTTATAGGAAATATCTATATCTAACTTAAGCTTTGATTCATTGGGCACTCCTTTTAACTACCATAGAAATCAGTTCTGCTGCAACATCATTTGTAAGTCTTGCTACGCTAATGACTGCATCATTTCCCACCATGTTCAAAGTGTCCTTGTCCTCTGTAATGAAGTGTGGGAGATCCTTTTGAAATTCGGTCAAGGGTTCTCATGTGACATTTGGTCAATTTGTCCTTCTCATTGTATAAGCACTTGTTGTATAGGATGACCTTGTTGGATCAATTGTCTTTAGCAAAGCAGTTGGTGAGGGGTGAGAAGAGGTAAAGACTCGAAAAATTCCTGAGGTAAGGGGTAGAGTTGAGCGGACGGATCTCCTCAACATAGTTTCAACTTTGATATATGAAAGACATTATAGATGCCAGCTAATGTAAGTCAAGCCAGACGATAAGCAACAGTGTCGATGCGAGCAAGGATTTGAAAGGGCCGATAGAAATGCCGAGCCAATTTTTTTGACTGACGATGTGCCAAAGTGAACTGTCGATAAGACTATAACTTGACGAAAACCTGGTCTCCTTATAAAAAATGTATATCTCAGCATCTTATATTAGCTCAGTTTCTCATATGATTCTGGACTTAAAGCAGGTTGTCACGATGTCGTTTAAGAATGACAATATAATTTTGTAGTAAATCATCTACATCAGCTATCGACAATGAACTAGTTTCATAGTCAATAATAAAGGTTGAAGTTCTGTCGTAGATAGCCACAAATGGAGTCATTTTTATAGCAGAATACCAAAAAGAATTTCAATGTCATTAAGCTAGATGGAGATAAATGAGCTACTGTTTAGGATGGTCAGACACAAAGTAATGTTAATAATCCTCTAGACATCTATTAAGCACCTCCTTTTCACTATCAGAGTGTGGACGGTTGGCATTATTAGAGGAAAGGGTGGTGCCTAAAACTTTGAAAAGTTTTTTCCAAAATGTGCTCATGAAAAAGGGATCTCTGTTTGACACAATATTAGAAGGCATTTCATGTAGCCGAACAATTTTGCGAGAAAAGAGATCTGCTACCATAGGCATTATGAAATTGGAACTTAAAGCAATGTAGTGGGAATGTTTAGTTAATCAGTTTACTGCCACAAAATTTGCTGATATTCTGACGAAAATAGGTAGATGGGTAATGAGATCCATTGCCAGAGAGTCCCATATCTTACTTAGTATAGGTAAAGGTTGTAAAAGGCCTTAGGAAGGATAATTAAATGGCTTGACCTCCTGGTAAGTACTGTAGCGAGCTTTATAGTCACAGATTATTTGTTTCAAATGAGGTCAATAAAATGTGGCAGTGACTCGCGCTAAGGTTCGTTGCATGCCTACATGGCCTCCAAGCGGTGGGTTGTGATATTCCATCAAAATTAACGGTGGCAGGTAGATTCAGGTGGCACCCATTGTTGAGAACCAAGATGGCTTAAGCAAAGTTCTAAAGGAGCCATTGAGCATTCAAGGAGACCCAATTACAAGAACTAGAGCCAAGAAGATGAAGGAAGCTATAAATGGGCTAATTGAAGGTTTATTAAGTAAACAAGCTCTAATTAGCTTGGAAGTATCCAAGGCCTAATAAATCTTATCCAAGTTGAGTCAAGAAGCCCAACGAGTGTCTAATTTATTCTAAGCATTCCAAGATTCGTAGGAGAAATTCAAAAATGCGTGCAAGCTATCCCAATAAATTAAGAATGATTTCTTACCTTAATTAACTCAATTAAATAATAATTTTGGTCAAATTATTCAATTAGGGTGATTACTTATCTTAATTAACGAAATCAAATAATGATTATGGTCAAATTATTCAATTAGTATGATTTCTTACCTTAAACATTGTATTGTTCAAGGCACTTAAAAAAAATTCAGAATTCATTGAGTGAGGTTAATTTCTCTTTGGTTCTTTTGTGAACTCGTGAACTTATCAAGATTATTATCTTATGGCGTCTAAAAGCTTATCCTAGACCTTTAGTTCTTATCTTCCATAGACATCGAGTCAAGGTTTATCTAGCTTAAACTTGTTTTTAGCTTTCTTGGGTTCCTTGCTTCCAATTCTGCAATTGTTGGGTTTTAAGACTCATCTTTAAGGTTCACATCATTTGGCACTAAATCAAGTTTGGTTATCCTTAATTTAGTATATGCTTCCTTCTGTTTGTTTAGTTTCGTTCTACTTGTTTTTGTTTTGCTTTATTGTTCCTTTTTTCCAACCTTTCTCCCTTCTCCTTTCGTTCGTTCAATCTTTGTTCCAATTTTTTCATTCAATTCTTGTGTTATAATTATTCCAGGTATATATATATAGATATATAAAATAAGTTATTCGCTTGAAAAGAAAAGAAAAGAAGAAGATTGAGGTTGATCTCCAAGTTTGATATCATCGTGATCAACACCCAGTTGAAATTCTATTGACACATGCGATTTGGGGAGGTTTGATAATACATAGCCTTACCCCTACCTAATAGAGAGGTTGTTTCCGATAGACCTACATGTAATGCGATATGACGATACTACAAAATTATAAATGGATATGCAAACATATTCAAAAAGGTACTAAAAATAAATGCAAAAAATACAAAACATACAAAAATACAAATAACTAATAAAAATCAACAAAAAAGGCAAAGCAATCCAAAATAATGTATATAGAGAATATGTCAATGAATAACAATAAATGGTAAGAAAGAAATACATACTAGAAAAGATCTGGATAAGAGTAACTCCAAACAAGCCTGTCACTACCTTAATTACGTTAAATAGGAAACTAACTAGGCTAGTTTTGGCTATTATAAGAGCTATATCTCTTTAATAAGGGTTTCTTAATCAAAATTAGTTGTTAATATTTACTATACTAGAAATCATATTTGCAATTTGTTTCTTTAAGCCCCTATTTTCCTTATCTTTGTACTTCAATTTCGTTTTTCCTATCCTTAATTTTTTATGTTCTTATTCCTTTGCAACTATGCCCATGTGTTCTTGATCCTTTTTCGTTTATTTTAGTTTCCTTTGATTCATTATATTCCGCTTTGACTTGTTGCAAGTTTAATTGTCTTAATTTGGTTTATTTAGTTCTATAAAGAACTAAAAGAGGAATTCTAAGAGTGGTAAAAGGCAAGAGTTTATGTAAGCACCATTATAGTGAAAAGCCAAATATAAAGTGTGTAAATACGAGAGTTGAGTGGTATTAATTGGGAGAAACATGTAAGGGAGTGTTGAGAGGATATTTCTAGATATTTCTAACATTCTTTTGTAGGTTTTCAATATGATTGTTAAAGGTGTGAGTGGAGACAAGGTACTAGTGAATTCATTCACAATATAAGCTATGTAAATGCTATTTGATTGAATGTTCACTATGTTTGAAGAGATAAAAGATAGGAACCAAAAGTTAGAGGTTACTATACCCAATTTGCAAGTAGGACTACAAAACCTCCCTAAGTCTTGAGAGGCATGCTATTAATGATGACTATGATGGTGATGACAGAGATGATGAAGATCAAGCTCTAGTAGCCATTATCAATAGAAATATATGTGGGAGGGATGGTAGACGAGATGAAAGGAGACAAGATGGAGGGGTTGATTGCAATTTGCGTAGCATAAAGTGAAGATTCCATCCTTCCAAGGTAGAAATGATCCTAATGCATACTTAGATTGGGAAAGGCATATGGAGCTTATTTTTGGTTGCCACAATTACTTCAAAGAGAAAAAGGTAAAACTTACTACTGTGGAGTTTACTGATTATGCTATAATTTAGTAGGACCAAATTGTTTTGAGTACAAGGAGATATCATGAATGACTTATAGATACATGGGATAATATAAAGGCTCTCATAAGGAGGAGATTCATCTCTAGTCACCATTATAGGGATTTGTATCATAGGTTGCAAGGCCTTACTCAAAGGTCTAAGAGTGTTGAGGACTACCACAAGGAGATAGAGATTGCAATGATTTGAGTCAATGTCGAGGATGATCAAGAAGCAACTATGACACGTTTCTTGCAAGGGCCGAATAGAGACATAACTAATATGATGGAGCTACAACATTATGTGGAGCTAGAAGACATGTTGCACATAGCCATGAAAGTAGAAAGGCAGCTCAACAGGAAGGGTCCTACAAAGTTTGGCCAAAATTCAAGCTCCTCTTCATCATAGAAACTAAATTTAGGTAAAAACGAAGACAAGGTTATTTTCAAGCACAAAGATGAATCCTACAAGCCCATGGACATGAGATTCACCTAAGGTAATGATTCTTCCCAACAAAAACAAAGTAGGGATATTAAGTGTTTTTTATATTGGGAACTGGTCATATTGCCTCTCAATGTCCAAATAAACGTGTGATGATTTTGAGAGAGAATGGATATGTTGAGATTAAAAGTGAATCAGATGATGAATCCATGCCATCTCTAGAGGATGCTACTGATGTGAAGTACCCTATTAAAGAAGAAGCATTAGTTATTTGGCGTGCATAGAGTACACAAGTGAAGGAAGATAATGATGAGCAATATGACAATATCTTCCGTACAAAATGCTATATTAAAGACAAGGTATATAGCTTGATCATTGATAATGGTAGTTACACCAATGTGGCTAGTACAACCTTGATGGAGAAGCTAAATTTACCTACTACAAAGCACCTATGGCTATATAAACTTCAATTACTGAATGATTGTGGGGAACTTAAAGTAAACAAGCAAGTGCTAGTTTCTTTCTCAATGAGAGTTAAAATGGAGAGTGATACAATAAGAGAGAATAAATCTGATAGTAGTAAAAAGAAAAAAGTGACAAGAAAGGAGTAGCTAAACTTGAGGGGAGAGAAAATAAGTAACTTTGAGTGGAGACTAAAAAAGAGAAGATCAAGAGTGTGGTGAGAGGAAAACTAGTAAGCATGCAAGCTTTTATGCAAAAGCGAGTGATGTTAAGAAGGCTGTGTCTTTAAATAAGATAATGATTGTACTTTTATAAAAAGAAGCTTATTTTAATATTAACAAACTTAACATTTTTTACCTAATGTTGTTTCTTCATTGCAGGAATTTGAGGACGTGTTTCCTGAAGATGTTCCTAGTGGATTGCCACCTATTAGGGGAATAAAACATCAAATTGATCTTGTTCCCAGTGCTTTAATTCCAAACTGACCAAGATATAGAAGTAATCTAGAGGAGAAAAAGGAGCTTCAAAGACAAGTTAAGGAGTTAGTGGCAAAAGGGTATGTAAGGGAAAGCATGAGTGTAAGTGTGTTGCCAATACTTCTTGTGCCTTAAAAGGATGGATCTTGGAGGATGTGTGTTGATTGTAAAGCTATCAATAACATAACGGTAAAGAATAGAAATCATATCCCTAGGCTTGATGATATGATGGATGAATTACATAGATCTCCTGTTTTAGTAATATTTATTTGAAAAGTAGTTATTATCAAATTAAGATGCAAGAAGCTGATGAATGGGAAACTATCTTTAAAACTAAGTATGATTTATACGAATGGCGTGTAATGCCATTTGGTCTGACTAATGCACCAAGTATTTTTATGAGGTTAATGAATCATGTGTTACATGCATTCATAGGCAAATTTGTTGTGGTCTATTTGATGATATCTTAATTTATAGTCCAAATATAGATCAACATTTAGAACATTTAAGATCTGTTTTGAATATTTTGAAAAAAGAGAAGCTTTATGCCAATCTTAAAAATGTTCTTTTTGCATGGATATGATTGTTTTTCTTAGTTTTGTTGTAAGTGGGGCAAGTGTTGAGATTGATGAAGAAAAAGTAAAGGCTATCCAATAATGACCTCTGTTTACAAAATATGCTACATAAATGAGGAGCTATACCAAAATTCTATCTATCACTTCAGTCTTAGCTGATCGACCTTTGAGCCATTTCTTCTTCATTCATACCAAACATAGAATAGTTCACAAATCCACAATCAATTTGCAAATAATTTACACATTAAAATATTGCACATCATTTCACAATTTGTTTTCGTAACAGTTCATATAATTCATTTCAATCATTCACTTAATACCCATCAATATATATATATATATACAATACACATGTGACTCACTTTCAATTGTTACTTTGTTGTGATCGAGTTCTTTTTAACTATCCCGTATCTATTGTGAATACTAGGCTCATTGATAACTGTCCCGTATCCATTAGGGATACCGAACTCATTATACATAGTGAGCCTTTGGCTCTTAATCACATTCTAAGCTTTAAGCCCCTTTTTTTGGTGGCTACTACGGTCACAAATGCCTTTATCTGATCATGCATGTCATGTAATGAAATGCATGAATTCACATATATGCAGTCAATCACAGTTATTCATTACATATTCACTTATCACATTTTCATCGGATCTATGTCCAGTATTCAACGAAACGTTGAGAACACTTATTTCTTTCTCATTCACATTCAATGAAGCACTTCCAATACATTCATAATTATCAAACTACTCAGATTATTAATGTCTGGAATTGTCTCAATCACATTCACATTAGTAATAATTCAATGCAAAAATTTAAAACAAAACAATCAATTAATGTGAGACCATCAAGGTCAACTTATAGTATGCTCCAGATTAGCATTTGCTTCCATGATCCGAAAACGTCTGGATGCTGACGTTCAATCCTGTGTATCAATTTCATGTAATGCATACATTACTAATTTGCACAATCTCATTAGTACTCAATGATACACACACACATATATATATGTGTGTGTGTGTGTGTGTGTGTGTGTGTGATATGTATAATGCATGTTTAATAACAATCCAGGGTATACATAACCTTAATCATGTGTCTCAATCATTCAAACATTTTCATTTGTATATGTCTAGCTTACTTTTAGCTTTATACCTCAAGTATACTTGTTTATTCTAAATTTTCCTCAATCAATCATTCACCAAGTTCATTCTAACATTTTAAGATCACATAATATCCAAATTCTCATTGATCTTTACTTAATGCATATTATTGGTCTTCTTTGAGTCACATTAGCATTCATATAGTCACTTTCATTCTTATAACGTCTCTAAATTTCTTAAATTTGTCTCATTGATATAAATCATCCATGATTAAGTTATAACCTTGATTATCACCTAAAACATGTTACACATTTAATCACTTAATCCATCATCAAACTAGGTTTATTTCAAGCTTCATTCAAACCTAAATGCATAATAGGAAAGTATCTCATCATTTGTTGATCTAACCATCAAATAAAAGATAACATCTCACATTTAAGGCCATTATCACGATCGTGGAGGCCATCCCACAATGGTGGGATTTGTCAACAGAACATTCCAACCATTCTTTTACATTCCCACGATCGTGGATTATGCAAATATGAAAGTTCCTGCATCTTCTTCCATGTGTTCTAGGTTTTTAACTCTTATATGTTACAACCAAACCATCTTATGCTCAATTAATCATTTCTACTTCATTTTCCCTTCATTCTCATCTCTATTCCAACTCAATTTCATTCATAAACAAATTATAATCTATTGTTCATCATATACACAAAATAGAACATCAATATATATATATACACATTCATCATCAACATTTCAGCATATTTTATCATCACCATTCTCATCTTTATTTTATCTCTAAACTAACATCCAAGTTCTTCTCATTTTAAGACACTATAATTGCCTTTTCTTTAACTTCAAAGCTTAATTTATTTTCTCACACGACAACTTATAACTCACATTGCTCATATACTCAAAACATAACATATTTATGTCATTCCTTCATTTACGTTTCTGCACTCATCTTATACATAAAATTAGGTCATAAACACATCTATTTATTCATCAATTATCAACTCTCATTCTGACACTATTTTCATTATTAATCATCCATAAAACAATGCATAATATTTTATTTATCATTATATGAAAACAGAGCATCAATAAATATTCATGTCTTCATCAACGATCATCACTCTTAAATCACCATTTTTAATATGAATTCAACACTATAATATTCCATAATCTATTACTCGTCATAAACACAAAAATATGACATGAATATGTCCATTTATTCTTCCACAATGTAGTAAAAAATCAACTCCATTTTTATTATCATTTCTCCTCTTAAACTATCATAAAAAACATGTCTATCAAACAAGTCGTAAGGAATAACATACTACTTACTTGATTAGCTCAAAACTTCTTCAATCACCATGAAACCCTAGCTCCTCCATGCATATACGATCATCATCATTTAAGGAGGAAAGGTTAGGTTTTCTTTGTAACAAATGATGAAGACAACAAGGGTCTTGGAGAAACAAGTGAAAGAGTTGGGAAAGATTGACGTGGAGTAGGTAAGAAGAGAGTGTTGTAGGATGAAGAAGAAAGTGAAGAAGATGAAGAACGGAATGAAGAGAGAAGAAGAAAGCATGTATTAACCAAATGAAAGACAAAAGATGGTCTTTCAAATGAGACAATATCTAGAGTGAGGTGTGTGGCAAGGCAAGTGACACTTGTCACTTGCCACATGTCACCACCTTTTGGTCTCCACTTGGTCTTTTAAATAGCTAGTCCATTTGTCTCCAATTTCTATACCAATTGTCACCTAATTTTTCTGTCACTTAACAATAATCCTAATGCCACTTGTCAATAATTTATGTTGTCATTTGTCATTTTTCAATTATTTTTCCTGTCATTTGTCAATTATCTTGCTACTTGGCATTTTTCCTAGTCCAAAAATACACATTAATTTATAAATCTCTCCATCTTACCAATTAATTCTAAAATTACTAATTATGGCCCATCAATTCTTATCATTGGTAAACCAAAGTACAATATATTGGAAATACTCATTCATATCACATTTCTTAATCTCAGTCTTTTGTCACATTCATCTTAATTTCATACCCCAAAATATTTCAATTTAGTGCAATTTTTTGATTTTACAATTTATGCGTGTATGCTAATATGATGCATTAGAATATATTTATGAACATGATGCACTAATTGTACCAATTTTGTTCTTTATGGTACCACTCATATGACTTATTAGTCTAACTCTTTAAATCTCTGAACAGGCCTCGTGGTTTGTATTCTCCTTTACCTATACCTAGTGAACCTTCGATTAATATTTTTATAGATTTTGTTTTAGGTTTACTTAGGTCAAAAGGTGGAAAGGATTCTGTTTTTATCGTTATTGACAGGTTCTCAAAGATGGCTCATTTCATTCAATGCCATAAAGCTAATGATGCAATACATATAGCTGATTTGTTCTTGAAAGAGATTGTGCGTTTGCATGGAATTCAAAGGAGTATTGTTAGTGACAGAGATGCAAAGTTCTTAAGCTACTTTTGGAAGACTTTATGGGCAAAGATGGGAACTAATTTATTATTTTTAATGACTTGTCGTCCCTAAACAGATAGTCAAATTAAAGTTGTTAATAGGACCTTATCTACCTTATTGTGTGTCGTCATACAAATGAATTTGAAAATTTGGGAGGTTTCTACCCTATGTTGAATTTGCTTATAATAGGAGTGTCCATTTGGAAATAAACTACTCTCCTTTTGAAGCTGTGTATAAGTTTAATCCATTAATGTCATTGGATCTGATAATAATACAATTGAGAACAGGGTTAGTTTGGATGGAAAGAGGAAGGCAAATTTGATCAAGGCATGAGAAAGTAAGGCTGAATATTGAGAAGGGGCCCAAGCAATATGAAAATGCTACAAGGGATGGAAGAAAGTGATATTTGAACTTGGTAATCGGGTTTGGGCTCATTTGCAAGAGGAAAGATTTCCACAATGAAGAAAATCAAAGTTACATCCTGTAGGATATGGTCCATTTCAAGTGCTTGCAAAGATTAATGACAATGCCTACAAGTAGGATCTTCAAAGTGAATATGGTAATGTCAGTGCTACTTTTAATGTTGCTGATTTATCTCTCTTTGACGCAGGTGATGATTCGAGGATGAATCCTTCTGACCAAGCTCACCTAAGCAAAGCTCTAAAGGATCCATTGAGCATTCAAGGAGGCCTAATTACAAGAGCAAGAGCCAAGAAGATAAAGGAAGCTATAGATGGGCTAATTGAAGGGATATGGACTAAATAAGCTCTAATTAGCTAGGAAAGTATTCAAAGCCCAATAAATTTGATCCAAGTTAAGCCAAGAAGCCTAATGAGTGGCTAAGTTATTCCAATATGTTCTAAGCATTCTAAGATTCGTAGGAGACATTCAAAACTATGCGCAAGCTATCCCAATAAATTAGGAGTGATTTCTTACCTTAATTAGCTCAATCAAATATTGATTATGGTCAAATTATTCAATTAGAATGATTTCTTGCCTTAATTAGCTCAATCAAATAATAATTCTGGTCAAATTATTCAATTAGGATTATTTCTTACCTTAATTAGCTCTTACCTTAATGATTATATAAAGGCAAGCATTATATTGTTCAAGATACTTCAGAAAAATTCACAATTCATTGAGTGAGGTTAATTTCTTTTTAGTTCTTTTGTGAGCTAGTGAACTTATCAAGATTATCATCATATGGCATTCAAAAACCCATCATATACCTTTAGTTCCTATCCTCTACAGACACCAGATCAAAGTTTATATATCCTAAACCTTTTTTTAGCTTTTTTGAGTTCCTTGCTTCTAATTTTGCGATTGTTGGGTTTCAAGACTCATCCTTGAGGTTCACATCACCCATACTCGTCCTTTGAAAAGTATAAGGCCATTTTTGATTGTAAAGTGTGGGTGATCTATTAGATGAATCTAAATGTTTTAGGTCGGGGTGTGTTTGATAGAATATACGTAGAGCTTCCTATAATGCCACAATTGGTTTGGACACCACCTTTAAGACAAGAACAAAAATAGAAGAAACTTGAGATAATGCTTCAGTAGGGCCATTTTCAATCCTAGGCTTATATACGAGATCAAAATCAAAGCTCTATAATTTTGTTAACCATCGATGTTGTTTCAAAGTTTGGATGGGTTGACTGAGAAGAGAATTCAGACTTTGATGGTTTGTTTGAATGATAAATTATCTCCCCAATAGGTAGTGGTGTCACTTTTTGATTGCCTCTGTGATTGCGTACTGTTGAGCAAGTTTTATATAATAATAAAACTCTCTATACTGTAAGTATAAGGATCGTATCTTATATACGGATCGTATCTTATAGTATCAAGATACGATCCGTATACTTAAACAATTTAAACCTAACTTTTTCTAAAGTTCTAGAAACTGATTTGAATTAAATTCAATAACAGAAACCAAAAAAATATTAAAATGAAATAATTAAGTAAATAACAAGTGAGCGCCAATAAAATTGAAATTGATCAAAGTTGAATACTTATGAACTATTATATCCTTATTTTGTTTCCTTTAATCTTGTTGATTCAATTTAAGTGTTTGAACCTAGATTTCTTAAGGTTTTGATTACCCTCTCTCAAGATCTAATTAATTAACCCTAATTGAATTCGATATTTATAGATTTGTAATCTCTCGATTCAGAAAGTTATTCCTAACTTATTCAATTAAATCTTAAGTAATCTATTAGACAATTAATTTCACAACCTAGATCTCTCTTTGATTGATTGTTAATCTGATAATTGTGGGCCTATGAAATTGCTACCTCTCGTTGTATAAACTAAAACTAATTACTCTGACTCACTCTCTCAATTTATTATCAAGTTTATGCACGATAATTATCACAAACATCCAAAGATATATTGAATTCAACAATGATTAAATTCTCAAAATAATTTTAGAATAATTCCTAATCTGGATTTAGAAATATGTAGACATGTTATACATCATAGAAATCCAATATCTCATCAAGTATTATGAAGAAAATAAAGGGAAAAAATAAAAATTATTTGACTCCTTGATCTAAAATGCTGGAATTTCCTAAATCTGTTATTTGATCTTTCCACTTTGATTCACTTTCACACATGACTGTTGCTTCTTTTTGGTGTTTTTCATGTTCTTTTCTAGTGTATTAGTTTAGGGTTGTGTTTAAGGTTTCCCCAATTTGTTTGGTTCCAAAAATAGTCTCAAACCCTCAAAACACAAAAAACGTTGTGCTAGAAAAACATTATGGCACAATCATGTCTCACATTGTTCTTCCTCTCTGTCACGATCATAACCTCCTTCATACTTCCAACATCTTCTTCATTTTTCAATTTCTTAATTTCCAACAGTCGCAAACACATCAAACACCTTTTAAAACATAAGATTAAGATCCAATTATTGCTCTAAACTAGCTAAACAGTTAGAATACATACAAATACTAACAATAACACAATTCTAAGCCTATAAACTCGATAATCATCTAAAAAACACTTTAAGACACACTAAAACACCTAAGAAAACATAATATAATTTACACCTCTCACGTTAATTTTCTGAGCATAAGTGGAAGTGTACTGACATGGTGTAGTAAAATGTTACTAAAATAGGCTAGAGGATGTCCTTATTATGTGAGGACATCACCAATCCCAGTTCCCGATGCATTAGTTTGTAAGAGAAAATGCTTATTGAAGTCAGGCAAGGCTAAGATTAAAGTGTTCATCAAGGCAGACTGAAGAGCCTAGAAAGCCTCAGTTGCTTCTAGTGTCCATACAAATGCATTTTCCATAGGAATTGAGTAAGTGGAGCAGTTATAGAGGCATGGTTGGCCATGAATCTCCAATAATAACCAGACACTGAGGTAACCACGAAGACTTTTGAGAGAATCCAAGATTGGCCACTTTTGAATAATGGAGATTCTTTCTTGTTCAACTGCCACACCTTACTTCGAGACTATATAGCCCAGGTAGCTAAGTTCTTTACAACCAAATCTGCATTTCTTGAGATTCACAAATAAGGAGTGCTAAAGGAAAGTAGAGAAGATATGTTCTACATGTGTGAGGTGTGAGTCCCAAGTCCTGTTTTAAATCAAAATATCATCAAAGATGATTAAAATAAACTTGCACAAGAAGTTTCCAAAAATAGAGTTCATTGATGCTTGAAAAGTTGAAGGATCATTAGAGAGGCCAAATGGCGTGACAAGAACCTTATAATGGCCTTTCTATGTCCGAAAGGTTATTTTCTTTATACCAAAGGGGTGGATCCTCACTTGATGATATCCAACTTGTAAATCTAGCTCGGAGGACACCGTAGCTCCCTTAATTTCATCTAACAATTCATCTACAACTAGGATGGGAAATTTGTCTTTAATTTTTACCGAATTAAGAGCACAGGAGTCGACACATAAATGTCAAAGTACCATCCTTCGTTTATGGGTGGAGTATAGAGGTGATAGGAATCTTGTGATCTAGGGGTCGATAAGGGGGAAGCTCCATCAGAGTCATAAATATGGCTTTATATTTTTGAAATAAGAACTATAGTTTCTGAATGAATGTGGTCAGGGTAGTGGAGGAGATAGGATCTATGGATAATTATAAATACTGGGCGATAGTATTGCACTAGGTTGATTTTTTAAGTGAGTTGGGTAGTATGAATTGGAGAGAGGGTTGCATGAGATTATGAATTCTGATGGTCTTCCCTTGGATAGAGCATTCTATCCACAAAGCTTTATAGTTAAAAACCACGCATCCTAAGTCTGCTAGCCATTAGACCTCAACCAGAATATTCACCTCATAAATAGGCAGTAAATACAAGTCCACTTGAAATTGAGTCTGGTCGAAGACAAGGGGAACACTTGAACATTCACCAGTGCATCCCAATGATTTATCATTTCATTCTCCACTGTGACCTTTAAGCATGGTGAGAGGTGTATAGTAATTCCAAATATGAAGCAATACATGATTGGATAAAGTTGTTAGTTGATCCTCCATCAACCAGCACCACTATGGGTTTCCCATGAATTGACCCAGATAGTTTTAGAGTAGAAGGAATGGGTTGCCTAGTCAAGGCATGGAAGGAAATTTAGGGAATATCGACAGTGAAGTCTTCTTCAGTTTAGGAAAGCTCCATTTGTTTGTTGTCTATCTTTTAAACAACATCCTCTGCTATAGAGATCTCTATTTTGGGGTCATCGATGTTTACCATCATGTAAAGGAACTGGGGTGTTTTACACTTGTACTTAAAAGATGAGAAGAAGAAGAAGAAGAAGAAGAAGAAGAAGAAGAAGAAGAAGAAGAAGAAGAAGAAGAAGAAGAAAGAAGAAAAAATACTTTTGTTCATGTTACTTTATCTGAAATGTACAAGTTATAATGTACAATAAGGGAAGAAATATTATTAATTAATTCTACAGCTATAATTAAGACTCTAAGAATATATTTATAGCTATACAATCCCAATAATTATGGAGAAAAAATCTCAGTACTCCCCTTAAGTTGGTGCATAAATGTCATATATGCCTAACTTGCTAATAAAATTTCAGAACATATGACTTGAAACTGTTTCAGTAAAAATGTCAATCTAATGATCCTCAAACTAAATCTTGGGTAACTCCAAAAAATTTTCATCCAACTTCTCCTTAATGAAGAACCTGCCAATCTCAATATGCTTTGTTCAATCATGTTAGATAGGATTGTAAGGTATATCACACGCAGGTTTATTATCACAATATAAACTAATTGGTTGCTTCAGTGGATAGCCTAAACCTTGTAAAAGTAGTCTGAGCCATAAAGCTTTGCTGAAACCAAGTTTTATACCTCTGAATTCAGCTTTCACACTTGAGCAAGCGACCATGTTTTGTTTTTTACTTCTCCATGTTACCAAGTTACCACCTACAAATGTGTAGTATCCAGAAATTGATCATTTATCTTCTATTGATCCAGCCTAATCAGCATCTGTATACACATCTATACTTTGCCGATTTGTATTTTTAGTAAACAAAATTCCTTTACCTAGATGAAATTTTAGATACCTCAAAATTCTCATAACTACTCTAATATATTGTTCTCCATGATTATGCATAAACTAACTAACAATACTCAAAGCAAAATTAAGGTCAGGTCTTGTGTGAGCTAAGAACGTTGACCTTCCTACAAACCTTTGGTATCTTCCTTTATCAATTGGTTTTGGTCTGCTTCTACATATAACTTCAAGCCTTCCTTAACTAGTGTATCAATTGGTTAACAACTAGTTTCCTATAGTAAGTCTAATGTATATTGTTGGCCCCCAAAATTTTTTATTTAGTAAGCATGATTTAAATGAATTATAAGGTGTTGATAAATTAATTTTTTGGAGTTAAATTGTTATGACAAGGTTAGTAGGATTTTATGACATGGGTAAATTGATGGAATTAAAGTATTAATGTTGTAAGATTGTA
>JAOTAY010000007.1:16067034-16094439 GCA_025629805.1 Erythroxylum baracoense
TTGAGAAATTGCTTTTGTGTATGATGAAGTTATTTTTACGGGTTGAGTATGATGGTTGTGGAAGTGGAATAGGTATGTGCATATTCTTCTTCGTTGAGATTGCAAAAATCATTGTTTGTTTTAGAATAGCATGTTAGAGTTTGGAAAGGTTGTATGGGATTAATCATTTGAGGTAGGATTCAAGAATTTAACAAAAGTACTTAGTAGTTGAAGTGATATGAAGAGAAATGGCATTTTGCAAGTTTTCATCGGTGTAGAAATTGTATTCTGAATTCAAAGGAAAAATTGTATCGATTTAGGTAGAATTAGCTAAAGTTGTGTTCTTAAAAGTTGTAGATTTTTCATAGCTTTCCAACGATATAAAGTATGGAATTTTTGGACTTCGGACGAAAAAGATATGGCCTTTAGACGAAGGGTCAGACGAAGTATAGGTACTTGACGAACATCAGACAAAGCGTCAGATGAAGCATCAGACGAAACATAGGTACTAGACGAACATCAGACGAAGCGTCAGATGAAGCATCAGAAGAAGAATCAGATGAAACGTCAAATGAAGCACCGGATGAAATGTCAGATGAAGCATAGGTACCAGACGAAGCATAGGCACCAGACAAAGCACTAGCAATTTTGACCCTCTAGATGGTAAAAGTTTTCTTCATGGTCTTCATAAAAGTTGTAGATATCGAAGTCATCTTCAAAACCATCTTAAAATGACTAAAATCCGATATCTCTAGTGAAAGTTATGCGAATTGTCCCAAGATAGGTATAATATGATTGAGGACATAATCAGGTTTGACTCTTTTGGCCATAACATCATCACCCGATCTCCAAATGAGGTGATTTTTGAACTAATAGATTCCTAACATATTTCTCTACCTCTCCATAAAATTTTGGTATCCATCGAGGTTGATTCGAAAAATATAGATGGAGAGAAAGTGAGGGAAACAACCGAAAGAGCATGGATTGATTATTTTACCGAACATACTTCGGTATTTTAATCATATCTTAACCTATAGACATCCGAATGAGATGATTAGTGTTTCAAAATAAACTAGAGACATGGAACTACAATTATTCTGAAGAAGTCAATTTGTGATTCCACTGTCTGAACTAGTTTTGGCTAGAGAGATCCCATAGAAATAACCTTATAGGATAATACGTTAATATCTTTTGATATTCCGGATAGTTGGGCTCCGAAAACGGGGTCCAACAGACCTGAAAATTATGGCATTCATTTCAAGTCAAAAGTCTACCAAAGGACCAGGATCAATGTTCGAAAGGACTAGGGTTGAAAAGAAGGAAAGAAGGCGATCTTTTTTTAGAGTTAAATATTTAAAATTTAAATTTTTATAAAAATATTGAATAACTACTAAAATATATAATATTCATACTCTTATAATCTTTTTTTAAGTCACGTCTTCGTAAGTTATTTTACACACATAAGCAATTAATAGTAAACAGCTAGTTTTACAAAATATTTTTAACAAATAACTAATGTAATCCACTGATCAAATCAGCTGAAATTAATCAGCTACCAATTAACAGCTGATAGAATCAACTAACAACTAATACAATCAACTGATTGTTAAATAGACAACTAATAACTAATGCAATCAACTGATTGTTAAATAGAACCTAAGTATCCATTATGATAAAATGACATGTGTGTATAAGAAAATCGGATAACACACCCTAGGGAACAAAACCATTCGATCCCCAGGATTACATTAGCCCTATGAACAAGTAAAATATAGAAAGGAACAACAAAAGTGTTTTCTTGAACACTGAAATGTCGGTGCCTTTAGCCGA
The DNA here is from genome assembly GCA_025629805.1 of Erythroxylum baracoense. Lineage (NCBI taxonomy): Eukaryota > Viridiplantae > Streptophyta > Magnoliopsida > Malpighiales > Erythroxylaceae > Erythroxylum > Erythroxylum baracoense. The sequence goes on from JAOTAY010000007.1 coordinate 16,068,844, forward strand.
GCATTATTAAAAATCCTTGCCGCCCATCATGACCGAAAAAGTAAGGGTAGTTAAAATAGGAAGTTCAGAAATTGGGCTACTCATAGAAAGGAACATCAAAAGTGTTTTCTTCAAGGTACACTGAAATGTCGGTGCCTTTACCCGAGCGTTATAAAAAATCCTTGCCGCCCACCATGACTGAAAAAGTAAGGGTAGTTAAAATAGGCAGTTCAGATATTGGGCTACTCTAGGCTACGTGATATACTGAGTACCTATAGAATCGTTTAAAACTGTAAAAAAAGGCCCCCTTGATGAATCCACGAATGGTACTGAATGGATTAAATAAAGTACGTGAGGGGGTATACGGGGTTCAACGAGTGGTAATAGTAGATAAGTGACAGCAAAAGGAAGAGCACGATATGTGTTGTTAGGCTCAGATATAATAATGGGTGCGTCCAGATCCTTAATAACTAACGAAAGATATGATCTGTTTTTTCATTAATGGATTGGCCAGTGACAATTTCTTATTACAGTTAAAACAAAGACCTTTAGAGCATCTATCGTGCATTTCAATAGGAGGACACAAAATAGCAACTTAAGGTCGAAGGGAGCAAAGGTTTTGAGTTGGAAGAGAAAGTTCAAAGTCAGGGTGGGTTGAGTGGAATTAATTTTTGTTTCTACCGATTTAGCAAGGCCAATTACTTTTTAAATAGATTGAAGCTGAAGAACGATGGGTTCGTACTGAATATCGATTTTAACTTCTCAAAGGCAGATTAATAAGCTCCAACAAGAGTAGTTTGCCTTAACTTGAAAAGAGCAACCCTATCCCTATGGTTTTCTTAGTTTTTTTCAAAAAAAAAAAGACGTTGTTATAGGAATATGGTCAAAATCTAATATGAAAATCTCTAGTGAAAATGTAAAATTATCACAGGTAATTAATTGTTGGGATTTATGTAGCCATTTGAATCAAGAAAGAGGAGGCCCCGTGCATATAAAAAACTATCATAACTAAAGGTTGCTCAGTTGGGATTTAATAAAAATCAAAATATTGTTCCCCTTGGAATAACCGTTTCAATGGTTTAGCTCCATCAAAAACAGGCATTTGAATTTTGAGTGGCTTAAGAGAAAATTTATAATAAGCGGTGTAGGTATTAACATACGGGTAAAAAGTGTTCTGGTGTTGGTATATGGGATGAACTAGTAGTGTATGACGAGAGTCTTGTCAAAGGGTAAGAGTGGGTAATAGTGTTGGAAAATCGGGATAGAATTTGATCTCAACAATAGCAGAATAATTATGAATATTTTCATATTTTGATTTTTTGAAAATTAAGATTATTTTAATTCTATAAAATAATTAAAAATTGAATCATAATAAAACATGAATCTTAATTCGTACCTTATTTCGAACCTTTATCATATTTTTGTTGTATCTCTCGAATTGTTTTTGAAATCGATTCACCTCAACTACTGTAGTCGCACAAGTGTCCCTCTAATGATATCTACAAAATAAGTTAAGAGAACTTTGTAATTCTTACAAAGAGGGATAATAAAGAAGTGTTAGTTTTATCAGAGTTTAAACCTACTTATAATAAGATATAGGCATTTTAGTAATTTAATTGAAATTAAATTAAAATTAAATTATAATTACAAATAATTCTAATTAAATACCAATTATGCTCAAATAAGATATAATATTTCATATTAATCTTTATTTATTAAATATCTTATATCTAATTATAAAGTTTCACAAACTTTACAGTTAAGTCTAACTTGATTAAATTTATTTGTTCTCTTCAATTCGTTCTTTATATGAGACTCGTTAGGTTTCTAAATATATTGGCAATGATTATAAATTATAATTATAATTCATAATTAGAAATAAATAAATTAAAACTCTTTTTAATTTATCTTTAATTCTTTAATTAAATAATTTATAATCACAGATCAAGATTGGTATTTAACAACATATCATGATCACCTAAATATTTAAAAATGTCAAAGTAATTTTGACTAACCTTTCTGTACATGATTTTTTTTATAATTCAATCCTTTCATTATATAATGTTCAGATAGACATAGAGCATTGTTTTAATGCCTACTTTGTTTTGAGTCTAATCATATTAACTGTCCACCATTAGCTATCGGTTCAACTAATGACATTTATAAACTATTTACAAAACGACATTCTACCTTAGCTAAGGATTTTCCAAATCAATACTAATCGAGAACAACATAACATTCTCCCTAATTACTTTAGGATGTGAATCTTAGCTTGATTTCTCAACTACCTCCATATAGTTCATATTACATTCAATGACTACCGACTAAACTACCTATGATTAGAATAGGTTATAAGTAATATTAAAACATATCAATCCGTATGTAAGATAACTTTAGAAATCTTAAGTTAAAGAATCACTTATAAAATCATCACAATGAGAATTACTAAAGACAAACAAGTAATGTTTCAAATGGATTTCTTATATCAGGTATGCTCAGTGAACTTGTTCTCTAACAAGCATCTACACGTTTGTTTAAGTATTTTCATATTTTAGTATATGAGATTGACTACTTCCTTCACAAGAAAAAACATAATGTGTGATAGCCTTTTTACGTTCTATTAATATCTAGTCTTAATAAAACAATGACTAGGAACAACTTAGGGATAATATACAAATGCAATATGAATCTCATAATTATAACCTCATCATAATTTTATTTGTAATGCAAAATTATCTCATGGACTTTATCATATACATCTAAACATGTACAAAAGAAAGAATGTTTTTAAATTATTTTGTCACTAAACTATAGCTAATCAATTAGTTATAAGGCATAAATCAACAATCTCCCACTTGTACTAAGGCAATTGTTTACGTATCTTATATCATATCACCATATTATGATCATGCTACTACTGGGATAGTAGCTTAATGAGAGAATTCTGCAAGATATCATCATAATTAAGAAAAATTGCCTAAATACATTATAAATTTTGATGAGACCTTAGCTCCTTTTATATGCCTAATAGCTATAATGTTCTATAGTACATTACTGTCTTGAACAATGCAAGGAACTATATGAAGTTTATTAAAGAACTTATTAATACAATTAATCATTTTCAGTAAATGAAAATTGTATTATGGCTTAATTAGCTATCACTGATACATTAGTATCTTTCCAATCTTGAATGATATTGGTATAAGTAAATAGAACTCAATTAGAATTTACTTCTAAACCTATATCTTTTTCACCTTGAACTAAAATATCAACTCATACATAGAATAATTGATATTAATACTTTACAAGTATCTAATATCTCAAATACTAAACATTTTTAATATGTTATCTAGTATGTTATCTATGTACTAGGACTTAGAATAGGTGAACAACTTCCAATTAATCTCCATAGATCTAATTCCAATAATTAAGTTGTTACATTTTCATATCTAACAAGAGTTATTCTTAGACAATTATGTTTTCAACAATTCAAAATTAGAATTATTTCTCTATGAGTAATATGTCTCTACATACTCTCACTAAAGAGAACAACTATATTTCGATTAACCTTCTTATAGACATGGTAAATTCACAATCATCTCCAAAACAAATTCTTTGAATTTTTCATAAAAGTGAATCTTTCAACATCTCGTAACCTTTCAATTATACATCGAATGTATAAACAAAGGCACTGGTTCCAATTGCATGTATTGTCATGAGATTTGAACTTTTGAAATTTCATCTTACCCCTACTACTTATCTTAAGAACCATTCTCCTATAAGTATAAGTTGAAACAAATAATTTGTTCAATAGGCCTGTAAGATTATATCCAACTTTTTGGATATCTCGTAACCTTTTATTACTCAATTTAGTTCTAAACTTAATGGATAATGTATGCTTCAACCAAGCATCAGATCCTTGAATCATGAACTTTGACTCTTCAAAGACTTAGTATTTTATATCTGATACGAAATCTTGCTAATCGATTCAACTGGAACCATTGAAGATAAGTCATTGTACTAGGTATAGTTATAGGAAAATAATATTGCATCATATAATATCTCATATTGTATTTTCCTCCTTACATAAATTCATACTCTTATAAAATTTTGTTGTGAAGGTATTCACTGTAAAATCCTATTCTCTATAGATAACCAAAAATTTAAAACTGACCACAACAATCTGATTGAAGTGCTTCAGCATTTGCTTAATTTTTACTTATATTTAAACAATTTGAACTTTTCAAAATTTTCAATCAACATTTCATTTTAATACATATAACTATATCATATAAAATTATTAGTAATATAATAAAATATTAGTGTCATCTTTTTTTGAATTGTTATTCCATCCAATACGTCACATTTATAAATTTAACAATTCAATACCATCATCATCTTTTCACAAAAGGTCGATTTGGTTATTATTTAACTTGAAAGTTTCACAAGGTTCATACCACTCATAATTAAAAGGATAAATATATAAATATATCCTATTATGTAACTTTATGATTCTCGTTATATTGATTTAACTAACATGACATAAAAGAATAGTCTTAATTACCCAGCTTTATATTATAGCAGCTTATGTTAAGCATATGTCTCTTTTGATCCGATACATACAAACTATTTGTATAAAATTGGATCAATTGCTTTTACTTAACAATATATTTCTTATCATGCATTGAATATTATAATAATGTTGAATCTAAATTCAATATCGTATACTCAAAAGCATAAATTAAAAATACATATGATCTCTATCATATTGAGTATAGGCAAGATAAGTTGCGTAATCATTTTCTTCTAATGACAACTATTATCATTCTATAGAAAATGCCTTTAATTGATGTCTATGTTTATGCTTTTGGTAGGTTAAATTAAATGAAAAAATTATAACAAGGTACTATACCTTTTATTTCTACTTTATGCAACCTCTTACACCTTACTATCATAATGATGAGATACATTTTACATGTTGTCATTAAGGTTTATGAGACATTAGCCAACGCAAAATATCATTACATTTTGTCATCTATATGATTTTGACATATCTCTAAAACTTTGTCTATGAATCCTCGAGAAGGATTATAGCAATATAACGTAATAGGCATATAATTTTCTATCTTTGATAACTCTTCTTAATCATAAACTATGTCTAAGAAATTGATTTTACTAACTTAGTATCAATTATACTAAACAAGGTACATTCCACTCAGTACAAAATATAAATGTAAGAAAAATAAGTAATTAATTATATATCATGACTACCAAATGAGGTTAGGATTTTAATCATGTATTTGGTTACTCTCATTATTTTATTCAAAATAATAGCTCTCATTACTATTCGGAAAGATTACTCTAATCTTTTTAGTAGGTTAGGATCTCATTCAAATTTAGTTGATCTTGATTTTGCTCAATAAACCAACTAATCTTAAATTAGGTAGATAACATCTTATATGACTCATAAATTCATTAGGTGACAACTCTTACTAAAACATATCTTATATGTTATTCATAACTCTGGCTCCAAATTCATGTGATCATGAGTTTGCTCATCTAAATCGCACAAATTTAGTTTAGGTAGGACCTACTGTCATAAGACTAAAAATATTCAGTATCATTTAGTATTTTAAATTTAATAGATAATTTTAATATTTTAAGGTTAATGTATTATATTTTGTTGTTATTAAATAGTAAAAAATTAATTGTTAAGGACTAAAAATTTAATAATATACTTCTAAGTTTTTATCATATACACAAGTTATTATAAAAAGTCATTATTTTAATATAATCATTTAATTTAATTTAAATAAAATTATTTTTATTAATGAATATTATTATTAAAAATTAAAAACATCATAAATATTGAGACTTATTTGAATTTTTATAATTTTTCAAAAGTAGATCGTATTTATACCCTGGGTAGAGATTTAAACTGTACTGATTAGAAAATGATATTGCTTAAATTGATATCGTACCAGCTCAAGGTATCGACCTATACCTGGTTTTTTGTCGATATTTAAAATACCTATTGAATAATGAAAAAATTCATAAGTTTTTGAAACTTTAGGACTAAATTAAAGAAAGAACAAAACTTTTTTAACCTTACCTTATCCAACCATCCTTCCTCAGCTCCACTCTAGTGACTTTCTCCATTCGACCACCTCTCTCAATCTCTCAGCTCTCAGCCTCATCGTCCAATCATCATCTCACTGGTGTCCTCATTTTTCTGCAGTTGCCGCCATTGTAACCTAATTCGCCTCCATCGCCAAGTCGTCCGCCATAACCCACTTCCATTTCCGTTGTTGTATTTTCCATGTTTCTGTGCTTTATTGTTGTCTGGGAAAGTCAAATGATAATAACTCAAAGTTTTAGAGTTTCAACTTTTTAGTTTTTATCCCCTTACATGAATCTCACCCAAAGACATTTTATTTTTTAAGTGAACAAATATTTTTATATATTATGCCTTTTCATAAAGAAATAACTGTAATCATTTGCGTCACATTTAAAACTTAGAAGACAATTGGATCAAACAAATATTTTCACATGCTTTTTGTGTAAATTCAGACTTCCTATGTAATAAATTTCTTATTACTCTTTTATTCTAATAATATTTTATTACAAAAGATCATGCCTTTTCTTGATCCGCCTGCGTAGATAATTGTTAACAGACCCTTTTTTTAGTTTTTATTTTTAATTAAAAAGATAAAATTTTTATAGTAAAGACTTAAGATTTATAATAAAAATTGACAAAAAATTATTTAATTGAAAATTGTAATAAAAATTAAAGAATAAAATTCTATCTTTTTTTACTAAACTATTTATAGTTTTTTCTTTTTATATTATTATAATATAAAAATGAAGTAAAAATATAATTATTTTACTTAAAATTTATAAAATATAAGTCTTATGACATCTCAATTTCAAATACTTAAAAATAAACTTTCATTTGCTAATAATTTGAAATAAATATATCAACTCATGAATGAGTTAACTTAAGAATGAAAAAATTAAAATGAAGTAGGCTATAAAATCAAATCTTTTTATATATGTTAATAACAAATATTATTAATAACGAATTTTAAAATTATTTATAACAAAAAATTATAAACGATCCTTAACAAAATTAGATTTTAAATATGTGAAAAATAATACTAATAAAAAATAAATAATTATTGATTTCTATCTTTTGGACTTGAGGTTTCCTGATAAGCCCAACACGAAGAAAACAGTTTTTTATCTGTAAAGACGACCCGTTTGACTTGCAAGAGATCACAGCCGTCTGATGACTGTACACTCCAGAAACCTCAGCCGTAGAGAAGCAGGAGAATATTTAATATCCTAACAATATAATTATCCTCAAGTCCCTAATCTCTCGTCTCCAAGAGTTTCGTATTTTCTTTTCTTTTTTTTGGTATCTTCAGGTAATCAGATTCTTCTTTCTTATGTATAAGATTTGTTTCTTGTTTCTAATTCTGATCTGCAATCTTTATTAGACCCGAAAAAGCAGACGATTCGTTTGATGTTTTGGAAGTAATCCCAACTCTAATCGTGTTAAGGTTTAACAGCTTGAAGGATTTAATTGGCGTCACTTTTTTTGTTTATTAGATGCGATTCATGTGGGTACTGGTTTTGTTTAAGAAAGGTCTATAATTTCTTTTTTTTATTTGGATACGCTTGATGCCATGTTATAGAGGGAGATGCTAAAGGGCTTTGAAATAATGGAAGCCTAGGAAAGGTATGGAATTGTTATCGTAGTTTTCGGTGGATTTGAATTGCTTGTAGTAACAGGATCATAGTAAGTTGTGGGACAATTGTAACTCATAACGGATTTACCGACAAGGATAAGAAATTTAGATGACTGCGTTGGTATTTCTTGGTTAACAAGGTGCGTGTAAATAAGGAGGAAGACGTGAAACCTTATGAATAGAGAAGCACACACTGTGTGCTTTTTTACATGTCAGGGCATTAACCTGTGACTGGATCCATAGAAGATGATTGTGAGCAGAACCTAGTCAAGGGAGCAGACTAGGGAGATGGATTGATCTAGTTACTAGTATAGACTCTACTTTCGGATGGCCAAACTAAATGCTATTTGCATCTGTTGTAAAGTACTCTTCATCTTATGGTTTATGAATGATTCCATGGTTTAGCAATTTGTAGGTATCAATTCTGGATTCGGCTAATTCAAATTCAATTTTGATTTCAGATCTGATAAGAGTTGTTTGTGGCTCTATCCTACTTGAAAAGTTTAATATTCATGTCTGAACTCGACGCCCAAATTCCATCTACTTTTGGTATGTTCCTTTTTCCAGTGGATTATTATACTGTTATGCTAGAAAGAAAAATTTCAGCACCTCCTCTTGACTGTTTTCTTTTTATAAATATTTTGAAGATCCATTTGCTGATGTGAATGCTGAGGACTCTGGTGCTGGGGCAAAAGATTATGTTCATGTTCGTATACAACAACGTAATGGGAGAAAAAGCTTGACTACTGTGCAAGGGTTAAAAAAAGAATATAGCTATAACAAGATACTCAAGGACCTTAAGAAAGAATTCTGCTGTAATGGCACTGTTGTCCAGGACCCTGAATTAGGCCAGGTTTGTATCTAGTCTTTTCTCCATTTTATCCTCATGCATTCTTGAACTAAGATATTGAAATGCAAATGTGTTAGAAATCCTTCATTTTTTGTTGTACTAACAGTTAACAGCCCTATCTTTTTGGTGCTCATGTCCTACAATGCATTAGGATTCTATGCCTGTAAGAACTTGTTTAAAAGGAGTAGTAGTTAGCTGAAATAATCTTGGCCTGTCTTTGCTTATAAATACCTTGACATATCATTGTTCTTGAGTCCTTTTGTCCTTGAAAGCGTATAAATGAGCATTTGTATGTGTTTTATATTGAAGCTATGAAACTCAACTTCCCGTTAGCACATGTTCTCTACTCCACAATGTGTAATACCCTTGCTTCTCATTGTAGATTACACTCAGAGTTTCGTGCCATTGTAGAAATGACATGAGAGAAGTGAGTTAAAATCCTCAAGTGTTTAGGCTTAGCTCGATTCTTGTATTTGTTTAGGGTAGGCATTGATTGATATGGTCTCTGCACTATTATGGACTTAGCTGATAGGTCTCATGGTACCTGTCATATTTTGGCTTTGGATGATAGCTTTCAGCCAACTACCACATATAACCCATCTCAAATATGATAACTCACACAAATATAATACACATTCACAAAATTGCGCAAATAAGTAATTAGAGTCTCCTATTAGAATTCTTAATATGAGTAGAGTATAGAGCACAAAATTGCCCAGATAAGTAATCAGAGTTTCCTATTAGAATTTTTAATATGGGTAGAGTATAGAGGCCATTAACAAGATTTGGGTTTGGGTCAACTATTGCCAAAATGACTAGAACTAGTCATTTGGATAGTTGGCCCTTATCACTTATAAACCTTTTAACATTTTCATGTTTTGTCAATTTGAGATACTCTAACGTTCCCCCTCAAGTGCAATTGGGACTGGAAATCTAGTTGGCACTTGAAATAAACACAGCGGTAACTAGACTGGGCTGTTGGGACTAGACATCCAGGCAGACAAACGAGAAATTAATAATCTGGACCAAATCTACTATGATACCATATTAGAATTTTAATATGGGTAGAGTATTGAGTCCATTAACAAGAATTGAGCTTGGGTCAACCATGGCCAAAATGACTAGAATTAGTCATTTGGATAGTCGACTCTTACCACTTATAAACCCCTTAACATTTTCATGTTTAGTCAATATTAGATACTCTAACATTTCCTTTATGCGTGTAAATCACACCATGCAATCATTCCAAACAATAAATAATTGGACATGTAAATTCACACATTTACCACATGCAAGCATTCCCAAAATAAACAAAAACCCAATTCCACCCTTAACACAAAAAGGGGCTTTCCAAGATTGTACAAAATTGAAAATTTAAAGCATCTATTATTGTACAAGACACTAAAAATATATAGTTTGCAGAATAAACAACCTAAAAAGACTGAATTGGCATATGCTACTAGCTTTCGTACAAATAGTAACTTAAACTCCCATTTGAAGCAAAAATAATTAATTGGACACTCAAAAATTTATTAGAATTGAGAAAATCCATTTGAAGTGTTGTAAATTCTCCAACAATTTTGTTTTCTCAATTCTCCTGTTGCCCCTTGTTGCTTTCCTATGTTTCCTTTTGCCTTAAATCTTGAAAACTATCGACATTGTTTTCCAAAAAGCAAAAGGTAAATTTTGGCCCTTAATATTTTTACCAAAATTTAACTTGTAATTTTTGTTAGCATTTAAAAGATGCTTTGACATTTTTAAACCCATTCAATTTGAACTTTTGACAGACAAAATCTAAAATTTCCATTAAGGTCCCTTTGAGTGGGGCCAATGTGACCTTTTTTTTCTTTTGAGGTTAGAGGAACCCACCAATATTATGTTGGCATCCTAACTGGCCCTTTCTTATGAAACCACTAAATTTGGAAAATTTAGGGTTTGAATTCCTAAATTCCCAATTCTATTCCTTTCAATTGTGAATCCTAGCCCAAAATTTTTTCCCCCTCCAATAGTCTTCGAATGTTCAAACCCGGATCTTACAAGTTGAAGAGGAGAGCTAATGCAAAGCTTGTTGACAATTACACAAGCTCGAGGCCACTTCTGTCTTCTCACTTGGGGTGGCTCTTTATGTGAGCAAGTTGAGTTGTTCTATATGGAAATTAAATCACTCTTCATTGTCAACTTTTAGCTTTCAAACAAAGTCCTCGCACCCAACATTGGTTTGCTTATGATTAGTGCGAGGGTAATTGTTCAGAGTCAAGGTATCAGAAAGAAATAATTCAGTGGCATTGCTGGCTCAGAATGAAACAACAGTGAGAAATTTCTCTTGTGAGAAACATTCAGCTGAGCATTTATACACACTGCTCTAGGTGCATAGCCAAAATGACTACTCCTTCCCTTTGTATTCCACCAGCTGTGGATGTGATGCAAATACAGTGACTGTCATGTTCTCTGGGTGATTTGGACTCTGGGGAGTCGTCAAAAGGGACTAGTGCGGCCTCGTACCCTATAGAGCAAAACCTTGCACTGATTAATTTTCGGTTGCAATTTGTAGCTGTGAAGTTGGTGCTGAATAGATAAGTGGTTTTCCGGTTACTGGGCACTAGACCAAGTTCTTTGCTTTTCAGGCAACACACTGCTGTATAAGACACCGATTGCCACTTCAGCGACTGAGTCAAATTGTGAAACATATTGGAGGAACTAGATGAAAAAAATTGTGTTAGGTTTATCGTATGTCATGATTGAAAAGAATAGACTTGGGGATTCTGGGTTGATCTTAGTTTTCAGTCCACCAACCTTATTTATAGGAAAAAACACTTCCATGATCGGTCGGCTGATACCCTCCTATTGGTTGAACATTAGGTGTTCAATCGATCGATTTCCCCATCAATCGGTCAAATGTCATGCAGAAAAATGTGACTACTCCTTTGCTAGGAAATTTGGACAATGTTAATTCAATGCAAACCAGTAACCTGATAAAAGATAAAAAGCAAGGTAATAAATCCATCTTAGACCAATGAATAACTTTGACAAATACCATAAGAAAAACAAAGAAACACAAAACTGAGGGTCTTACATTGACATTCTGGTCGGTGTGCCCTTGCAATTAGTTCATATCGATTTTAATGTAGCCTGTCATACTTTGTTTGTGGTATTTTCTGCGCTCCCTCAAATATCTCACTTGTAAATAGATAGGGCTTTGAAGCTTGACTAACAAGCAAGAAAATTGACTTTGGGGAAGTTATGATTGTCAACTTTTGTGAGTAAAGTGAAATCTTAGACAACTTAGGGGTTAAGAATACTATCTTCCCTTTGGCTATTAGGATTGGTCAATGAGGCATTGAGATGTTGTATCATGTACTTGGATAATTATGGTGCCATGGTATGGGTGCAGGTGATTCAACTTCAAGGTGATCAAAGGAAGAACGTCTCCACATTCCTTGTGCAGGTAATAACTACCAGACTGATTTAGTGCAGTTAGTCTTAACATGCATATTTGGGGGGCATGACTGATACTTATTCACTCTTGAGCAGGCTGGCATCGTGAAGAAGGAAAATATCAAGATTCATGGTTTCTAAATAATAGCTGACCAATTGCTTTAAGTACTTTACTGTCGTACTAATGGCACGTGGGGTTTGACGTGGACCATAGTGTTGTTGTCTTTTATCCTAGTACTTGATATTCCGCATGTATGGTGAAAGTGGATCTGTTGCTTACACCATTTAACATTGTGTTTAATGTGTGGTATTGTGGGGACATCACGATATATAGAAGTTGTCAGCTTTATATAACCTTTTATATAAGTCAAGGTCTTATTACTATCTTTTAATCTTGAATGAAGTTGCCAGCTTTATATAACTCAGACCCTTGTTACCTTATATAAGTCAAAGCATTATTACTTTTAATCTTGAATTTTCATCCTTGCTTTGATTTACTAGATGCATACATTTGTGCATGTTGTTGTGATGAATTCGAGCAAGAGACGTCTTTTCTGCTAGCCTGCGTATTATGAGCTGCATTGAAAAATGTAAAAGAATGTGTGGATGATTAGATGAAGCACACCACTGTATAAATTTGCAAACGAGGTAAAAGAACTTGTATTTGAACGTTGAATCAGTGAGAAGAATACGCTATTTTCGTATCCTTTTCCATAAGATCTTTTCTTTGTCGTAGTTAAATATATTTTCAGCATTTCTATGTTTTCTCAGCGTTTGTGCGTTTATGAACATTTGCAATTATGAGCATGGGACGATGGAAATTCAGACCTGATGATGCCATTGATGTGAAAGAGTATCATGTTCTTTTGGCATTTATTCAAACTTAAATCGTGATAATTAGTTAAAGTTGGAGAGACTGCCCCCAGACGGCAGCATAAAATAATCAACAGTAGAGGCAAAAGAGGTATTTTTTTATATAAAAAAATCTACGACGGTCTAACTGAAAACTGAAAGATATTCCATTTAATTTTAAACCTCAAGTTGCCGAACTTCAAATTTCTGTGCGAGAATTGGACATCACTTTCTTTCATCTTTAAAAAAACCCGACAGCCTTTCCCTTCTGTATAAAGCTCTTCATCCACCTGGGATATTTATTTTGCTAATTGGTCGTTGGCTAAGTTCAATGATCGGATTTGTAATTTTATTTTTAACTGATGGAATATTTATAGCATCTACATGAAGCCCCATTAACATTTTCTGCCCCGTACCAGCATTTTCGTCTCCAACTAAAGCTTTGTCAAACTTTTTTCCCATCTGCAGAAACTGGTTGTGACTTTGAAGTGGGTGCTATAGATGAATTGATCTCTAGCACTTTGTTGGAAACGGGTTTTTCAGATAATACTAAGAGATCTTCAAGCATTTGTTTGACAGCTTCTACTCCATAAAACTCAAAAGCACCCAATGTGGAATATTTTCTGACCCGTAATGATTAAATAAATTCAAGTGCCTCACCCATTCGGCTTCTGGGAGTTTTAAAACTTCGCAGCTGCTTGACATTTGCGACCATAAAATCTCCCAATACTGATCAGTTTTCAGTTAGATTGCTGAAGCATCAAACAAGTCAAATGTTAGAATATATATGCTTCAATTAGTAGCCTTGTTCAGTTTTTCTGTTTAATGGTGGAACAAATCTCAACCATTTATATAATATAGTAGATTAAAAGTTAACATATAAATTAGTCCCCAGTCTACTTATTAGAATTACAGAGAGCTTATTTCATCAAGTTCTTTGTGAATAAAAGATAGTTAATAGAGAGAAACTAATTCTAATAAAGAAAGGGATGAAGTTTTTATATTTCTCTACAATTAATAATGACATATTTTATATAAGGCATATAGATGAAGTTTTTATATTTCTCTACAATAATGACATATTTTATATAAGGTATATAATATTATGCCATGACTATTTGTGACAATTATATATTCAAGATCTTAAAGTTACGAATCTCACCTTTGATTTTATATCATAAAAATTATATTTTCGCATGTAGCATCAGGGCTATGTGTTTTGAATAAACAAGTCGGCAATCTATTTTATTATAATTGATTGATTATTATTGCCACTCTGAATGTCTAGTTAAAAATTACTTTGACAAAAATCATTAAGTTTAGTCATATGAAAATGAGAATTACACCATTATGTATTAGGCATGATTTGTTTGGTTTTGGAATTCTATTTTCCTTAGCCATACATTTGATTAAATCGAAATTAATAAAATCAAATTTAATGGCCTACATGTTCTCTATTTTAATTCCATGGCAATTTATTTATAGAATTGGTTTATTGTTTATTGTTTATTTGATTTTGTTTTATGATTTCTTGGCCAATTAATTCATGAAATTAAGCCACTTATTTTGGATACTAATTTTCTCAGTTTCTAAAATTTAATGCCATAGATCTCATGTTAGATTTGTGTATGTTATTGTTGAAATTAAAAATTATGTGTTATGTGTTGAATTTATACATGAGATTACGAAAATATAGTTTGTTAGACACTAAAGTAACCAAATTAATTAAGTGAATTTTTTCATGTATAAATAGTCGTTTATTCATATAATATTAATGACTATCATTGACTTAATTATATGAATGAATGAAATTCATTCGTTAATAGAATTTTAGAATTTACTTAAAGGTAAGTTAATATTCTATAACTAATAAACATAATATAGGAAAATCAATATTTCTTTTTTAAATATGTTATGTATCCAAAGATATTGATTGTATTTGATGAGGTATTTTTGATTACCTGATAAAGTTTGTATGACATTAAACTTGTTATAATATATTGTTGAATTTGCATAAAGGAAACTTGTATGTATTCTAAATGTTTAATTATTTGGATTTGATAGCTTATTGAGCATTATGAATTTGCATCTATTTCTCTTCATTCACATACTTCTTGTATTATTGTGTTTATGAGTTTGAACTTCTCTTAATAGTGCAAACAAGTCAATTTTCATTTAGGTATTTTGGACCTTGACTTAGCAAACAATGGGGTTGAGAATACAAACTATAAACCATGGAAAAGGTCTAAAAGTTTATGTTTTAATTTCATGCAAATGACTATTGCTAATAACATTAATACCACTATGCCATAAATTGAAAGTGCTAAAGAATACCTTAAACTTAAGGAACAATGTTTTCATTTTACAGATAATTCTCTCGCAAGTATATTAATGGCCGAACTAATGACCATGAAGTTTTACAGGTCTCAAAGTATGCAACAATAAATCCTGAAGATGAAAAATATTGTAGCAAAACCAAAGACCCTAGACATGCCAATTGATGATTCCTTCTAAATGCAATTCATTATGAACATGTTACCTTCTGAGTATGAATCTTTTCAAATTAACTGCAACACTATAAAGGATAAATGCAATGTTAACGAATTGTCTAATATGCTCATTAAGAAGGAAACACGGCTAAAGCATTAAGGAGCTCATTCTATTAACCTTTTAAGTCAGGGAGTTAGCAAGATTCGTAAAAAGAACTTGCTAAAGTGACACAGGTTGCTATATGTTGACAAGAAGGAACGAAAGATAAATAAGTGTCATTTATCTAAGAACAAAGGACATTATTATAAAGATTGTCTAAAACATAGGGGCTTTGCTAAAAAAGAAAGGTACATCTAACCTTTTTAATATTCTAAACTAAAATTAATTGAAGTTTTTTATAATACTCAGAGGCTTGATTATATTAGTACTACTCATATTTCTAATATGATGTAAGGATTATTTATAATCAAAACCATAAACCTAATTGAGAACTTTTTGTTTGTGGGAAACAGTAAGTAAGTCCCAATTGAAGGCATAGGAACTGATCGTATAATATTAGATACTAACTATCACCTAGGTCTAATACAAACTCTCTACGTAACTTCAATTTCTAGAAACTTAATTTTTATTTCTAAACTTAATGAAAGTGGGTTTATTTTTAAGTGTGGTGATGATTGTTTCAGTCTATTTAAACATAATTCTATTATTGGTTTTGAAAATCTTATGGATGGTTTACATAAGTTAAAACTTGATATTAGCTTTTTCTAAATATTTATTTTTTATTTGTCATACCATTGGAGCTAAACATAGCATAATGAATGATAATTCTTCTTATTTATGACATAAACTTTTGGGACTTATATCAAAAAAGGATTAGAAATATTTGCAAAGAAGGAAACTCTTCCAAATTTAGATATGTGTGGATTCAATTAAGTGAAAGCAAACCAAACATAACAATAAAAGAGCCCTAAGAAATGAAAATTGTAACGTCTGATAGTGGTGATTAATATTACGGAACATATGATGAATTAAGATAATGCCTATGTCTATTTATAAATTTTTTTGAGAAATATGACACGTGTGCACAATATACTACGCGGCCAGACACATCTTAACAAAAATGTGTGACAGAAAGATGCAATGGGATATTAATGGACATGGTTAAGAGTATGATGGGTAATTCCTCGTTTCCTAAAGCCTTATGGATGTATGCACTTAAAACTGTTATATATTTGTTGAATATGATTTCTGGTAAGGCGGTCCATAAAACTCCTTTTGAGTTATAGACTGGAAGAAAACCTATTATAAGGCACTTGCATGTTTAGAGTTGCCTAGCAAAAGCATGATTCTATAATTTGAATGAAAAGCTATTATATGCTCGAACAATTAATGGTTACTTTATTAATTATCCAAAGAAATCTAAATGGTATAAATTTTAATATCCAAACATAATAATTATTGATTGTGTTTAAGATTCTAGCAATGGGTTCATACATAAACAATCTCATAATAACGAGAATACAATAATTATAAATGAAAACCCAAATCCATAAGTATAAGATAACCTAAACAATTCCTAGAGAGAGAAAGAACAACAAATATAAAGAGAGAATGCTTAATTGGGTTCTTCAGCATTGATATCACCTCTGAACCAGTGTTGGGAAGCTTATCCCTCCATAGATCTCCAAAGGATGAGGGGTTTACATCTTCTTCCCTTACAAAACTGAGACTTCAGTCCACAAAACGTTTCATAAACATTTCACACATTTTCTGCCATCGCAACATTGTATT
Organism: Erythroxylum baracoense; assembly: GCA_025629805.1. NCBI lineage: Eukaryota > Viridiplantae > Streptophyta > Magnoliopsida > Malpighiales > Erythroxylaceae > Erythroxylum > Erythroxylum baracoense. The sequence continues at coordinate 16,085,992 of JAOTAY010000007.1, forward strand.
TATAGTCGAGTTCCAGGTGTCAAAGTCATGGGTGTTAGCTATGATGTCATAGGTATGAGTGAGTGTCATGCCCATGAAAAATAAGTCATCAGCATGTATGAAGTGTCACGCCCATTACAAATAGGTCATGGGTGTGACTAACATGCTCATGCCCATAACTTTTATGTCATGGACGTACACAATTTTCTGTACTCTTCATGCTTGATGTTTTCAACATATGCTCTTCATTTTACGCATTTTCTTATCTCCTCTCACTCTAATCCCTCTCCTTCTTACTCCATGAAGACAAGTGAGTGTAAATCTCAAGAATACGACTCAAAGAATGTGTTTTTAACTTACTTAGCTCTTATGCTTCTAAATTGTACCTAAAACTAAATATGAACTAAAGTAAATGTCATAAGCATTTCATAGTAATAAATGTATGATCAATTAAGAACATATCAATTTCCCATACACTTAGCTTTTGATTGTCCTCAGGTAAAACTTCAAAATCAAAGTCACAAACCCAAACAGTTACTCATTTTCCACACTTCCAAAGAACAGATAGTCATAAGTAAGGAGGAATAACTTTCAAAAACTATAGCAAGAACTCAACATTCAATGCTTCTACTCATGATCAATCAACATTCATCACCTTTAGAAACTGAGTAATCTAGAGGTAGACTTGACAAAATGTGTTTAAATAAGATAAATTTATGGGTACACTTACACCACTCATGATCATGACATTTTACAACTTTGCATATCATTTTATTTTTCCACCACTAAGATTCACATGCATTATCATAAATCAAAGGAATTTTATAAGGTTGTAATGTAGGTAAAGGTTAAGGTGAGATGTATTTGGGTAGTGTAGCATAAAAGTCATCAAAGTTAGTAAAATAAGAAAAACACTCAATATACCATCAAGCACAAAATCCAACATTCACTCATAATTGTGTACATCAACTATGATGAATAAAAAACTATGTTTCATAGCTTAAATTCAAGCTCTCACACTACAAACCACATGAAGCATAAATCACTTAGAAGGGGTCACTCATAAAAATCGATGATAACAATATATTCAAACTATAAGGAATGAACCATCCAAAACAACATCTACCTTATATTCAACATACTCAAATCAACCATTTAATACAACTTTAGGAGGAGAAACTAATCATGAATAACTTTTTAAACTAATTGCATTTCCTCTGTGATACTTTTATTTAAACATTTTTTCTTTTTCTTTCCCTTTTCTTTTCCTTTTCTCTATTTCTTTCTTTTTTTTCTTTTCACTTAAGAATTGACATAAGCTATGTAACATACCACTCTCATAGCGCATATGCCTGAACATATCCACTGATAGTCGAGAATATACTCTATAGAAATGATACGTTAGAACAATCACATTAACTAAAAGGCATCATATATATCACAAGCACTTCAAACGATCAATTCTTCCCATTTCATTCACAAACATCAAACTTACATTGTATCGTTACAGTTCATAATCCATGTATATACATTACTTAACATTTGAGAGTTCAATACTCCATACAAAATGTTCAACATGAAATGGGATGCTAATTGAAAGCATTTTAAACTAGACTCCTCAGATATCAGCTGACCAGAACTTTGAGCCACTCTTGTCCCCAAATGCAAGTATTAGACTTCTACTATATAACCTTAGTTGCTAGAACTTATTTCAACCTGAAAATCAACATTTGCAAATTTGATGAGTTTGTAAACTTAGTAAGTGAATCATCATCGATGCTTTCACTCAAGTTAGAACACCAAAATAAATTACACAACTTAATTCAGTAAGTATATTACAAAATCTAGTATCGAATACCACATCACATTTTGTCATATTTCAACAAGTATTGTAGACCAACATTGTGTATCACAATTTCAAAACAATTTAATAAATCATTATAATCATTCATATGATACATGTATAATTGTATATGGAAATGCACATGTGATTTCTTTCTTATTTTGCTTTGTTGTGATCGGGCGCCCATTAACCCAATTTACTGTCCCGTATCATTTATAGATAACAGGCTCATTTCATATACTACTCTGTATCCATTGTAGATATCGGGCTCATTGTTATCTGAGCTTGTGGCTCTCTATGCACAATCCTGAGCTTAAAGCTCTTTTTCACACATTGACTACTCCGGTCACAACTCCTTTATCTGATCATGTATTTCAATATAATGAGATGCATCAATTCACATATTATTCTTTCAATACTTTTTATTCAATATGCTTATGTCTTATATCAAATTCTTCGAATCTAAGTCCAACATTCATCATTCAATTGTTCATACATTCCATATTACACATACAATTCAATGTAAGCACGAGTAATTGAGTTTACACATCTAGTTTAACTCATAGTACTCTCTAGAAAAGTTATTGCCTTGATGATCTGGCAATGTCTAGATATTGACGATCAACTTGTGCATTTATCGTTAAGCAATAAACACATAGTTCACAATCACTAATTTGTACAATCATATGAATATACAATCATGTATATGTATTTGTGTCATGTTCAATGCATGCTCAATTGACCTTTCTGGTTATATATTCTTATTCATAAGTCTTGACCATTTAATTATTATAGCTTGTATATTACCACTTTGCATTCAGGTTTATACCTTGAGTAAGTTTGATTACCCTAAATTCAATCATACATTCATCAACCTTTTCTAGCAATATACATTCACACAATTTCCCAATTCTCATTCATTCATACCTAATACACCTTACTCATATCCTTTGGATCATATTTGCATTCATAAGAACACCTTTATTCCTTTAACAACTCATAATTTCCAGAATTAAATACATTATTATCAAGACAATCCATTCTTTAAGTAATGACATCAATTAACAACCTAAACTTTTCGAACCCTTAACTAATTAATCAAGCAACAATCTAGGTTCATTCAAGCCTTAATCAAGTCCAAATACACCAATGTAGAGTGACTTATCCTCATTTGGTTCAATAAATTCACAAACCGAAATTATCATTTCAAAGTTTTGGCCACGATAATAGGGAAATTTCCCACGATCGTGGGATAAGTGCCCTGATCGTGCACTATTCAAGTTTCCTCATTTCTCCATGAATTTTATCCATTTAGGTTCATCATTAACACTTGAACTTTTCTAGAATTCACTCTTTCAAAAGCTACTTCAATTCATATTAATATAGCTTCCATGTTGGTTACATTAAAGCTCTCTAAATTCTATTCATTTATGTCACTAACAATCATTCTTACACATACACTAACCTCCCAATTCTTTCCAAGTTCAAAAGAAAACCCTTTCATATAAGATTCAAAACACCTTTATAACATTCCATTAATTATGCCTTAATTATACCTTAATTATACCTCAATTCCTCATCAATTTTATCTCAATTTCTAGCTCAAAATCATTCATTTAACAACTCATAAACTATTATTTTTTCATACATACTAAATAGAACAAAACTACCATTCCTGCATCATTTTCCCAGCGCACATTTAATACCAATAATTCAATCAATCTATCCCCAATTCAGTCATCATCAAGTTCTGTTATTTTATATCACAAGAGATCAGTATTTTACCTTCTTAATCAGCTTAAATACCTCCTTAATTATTAGGCTAACCTAGCCTTCCATATATGCCAACACAATTCTAAGAACAAGATTGGGAGTATAATTATTTCAGCAAGGGCCAAGAGATGATAACAGATTATAGCTATCTTTGCGTAAGATCTTATATGGATCTTGGAGTGACGATGAACAGAATTAAAGCAAAATTTCAAAGCTGTGAGGGTTCTGTGTGTGTTTCGATAGTGAGAGGGAGGAGAAGAAGAAAGCATGTACAAGAAACAACTAGAGAGAAACATGACTCTACATTTGCTTAAGCCATTTAGTGCAAGGTGTCTTTGTTTTAGAAGGACACATGTCATACAAATGGAGTAAGCTATATATCTTCTTATATGGCTGCCAAATGTCACCAATATCTTAGGCCATTTGTCACTCAATCACTACTGCCATTTGTCACTTAATTTCCTTACCAAAAGTCACTCATTTTATAGGCTTAATGATTCTAATTTCCATGTGTCAACTTATCTTACTACTTGACATTTTTCCTAGACTAAATGTACATTTTAATTCATCAATTTTCCAATTGTAGCAATTAACTCTAAATTACTAATTATAATCCATCAAACTAAAGTTCAAGACATAAGCAATACACAATCAAATCATCATCATTTTAAACCTTTCATACCCCGGAACATGTCAATTAAGTACATATACTATCTTTGTAATGTTTTATAAATCAACATTCATGTGTGTGTATGCTCATGTTATACATGTAAATGAAATGCACCTCATAAATACTAAAATGATATGACTCAAAAGTTTAACATTCTAACCCTCAGTAAGTTTTGGAAACCAACTATTACAAAAAGGCTAGGTGATCATTAAATAAAATATAAAATATGGTGTTTTAAAATAAAAGAGAAACTTGTTGATCTCTTTATAAAGAGTCAAAATTCCATAAATGGGTACTTAGTGATGACCTATCTTTCAAATTGGTAAATAAGAATTAATATATGCTTATAAGTACCATAGATATTAAACAACGTGTCAATATTTTGGTTAATATGTATATTTAAATCAAAACATTTGATATGAATGGAACAAGATAGTGTTTTGGATCTTTTTAAGTGATTGATTTTTATAGGTAAGTTAATTTCATTAGATTTGATGCCATTGTGCGATTGTTGCATTGTTGCATGATTGTTTGATTTGTGTTTTAATTTTTTTATTTTGTGATTTTAGTTTTGCTTAGGTAAAAACAAAGTTTTAAATGTGTGAAAGTTGATAGGTATGATTTATAGTGTGTTTTTTAGGTTGTAGAATGTGTTATTAGGTGTTTCCTTATGTGATAATCATATGTTTAGAACTTATATTTATGTATTTTTAGCATTTTTATGTGTTTTAATTTGAATAGGGCAAGAATTTAATCTTAATGCATGTTTTAGGGGATATTTAATGTGTTTAATTAATGAGTTGAGATAGGGAACTTCAAGAAAATCAAAAAAAGAAGCTGGAGAAAGAGATAGGTTACGATCGTTGAGGAAGAAGCTGGGGCAGCTAGAAGCCCTCTATTATAATCATGAAAGGTGTGTTTGATCATGTTAGAGCATGCAAGAAGAAGCTAGTGCATGATCGTGCATATGTTTTTATTTTTCATTCAAGATTATTTAAGTTAATCAATTTCACCTTCGTGGGAGATGACTGTGGCTAATCACTATAACTACCTCATATACTTGCGAGTAGGATGGCCTAGGTAATTTTTAGAATTTTTTGGGCACAATAGGTAACACAACAATAAACAAGTTCATTGAATTGACCCAATATGAGAAATCCATTTGGAACAAATTTTTAGAAAATAAATCCATTTGTAACATTACTTGTATGTCTATGGGAAGTATAGGTGAACCTTTGACCTGAGGTCTCCAAAGTATCTCTTATAGGGATTGCTATGTTTTAATACTACTTATCACCTATTTTAGTAAAAGATATTCAATAGAAATAATAGTTGTTGGATATAATATGAACTATATGAAAGTAGTTGAGTGATCAATATAAGATTTATTACCCTAAAATGATTTGGGAGAATGTTCCATTGTTCTCTATTAGTGTTGATTCATAGGTGGAATTGTATTTTGAAAATAGTTTTAGTTTAATCAATTACTAATGGTGGAGAACCAACATAATTTGACTCAAATAGTGTAGACATTAATTCCATGATTTATGTCTAATGAAAACAATGTGTGATGAAAAGATTGAATTATATGAAAAATCATCCAAGAAAAGGTTAGTCAAAACCATTTGACATTCTTAAATATTTAGGTGGTTGTGATGCTTTGTTAGATGCCAATCTTGATCTATGTATATAAATTATCTAATTAGAGAATTAAAGATAAATATAAAAGGAGTTTAATTCATCTAATCCTAATTATGATTTAGGATTATAATTTATATCTATTGCCAATATATTTGGGAAACTAAAGGGCACACATAAAGAACGATTTAAAAAGAGAAAAGATCTTTTATAAGTTAGACTTCATATTAAAGTTTTAGAAAATTTATGATTAAATATGATATATTTAATAAATAAGGATCAGTATGAGAAATTGGATTTTATTTAGGCATAATTAATATTTAATTAGAATCAACTATAATTCTAATTAAAGTTTAATTAAAATATAAAATTTTCCATTAAATATCTAAAACATATTATAAATAAGCTTAGGCTCCAAGGGAGTTATAACTTCTTACATAACCTTCTTTACAATAGTTGCAGAGTTCTCTCAATGCTTTCCACAGATATCATTAGAAGTTGGACCACTTACATGGACTACAAAGGTTAAGATGAGCCAATTTAAGAAATGGTTCAAGGGATATGACAAGAAAAAGATCAAGTTTCATAATAAACACAGTATTAAAAAGTGCTTTAGGCCATAAAATGTTTGCAACAGTTTAAAAATGTGTTGTTAAAAATTAATATAATGTAATAGTTTTTAAAGTGTTGCCTTTAATAATATTAAAAAGCAATGAAAATAATAATTTATTGCTACTTATAAGAAAAGGCAACAAGATTGAAAAAAGGTTACAATAAAATTTTATATATGCAACATTTGGAATTGTTGCTATAGTTTTATATTATATTATGTCATATAAGTGGAAACTAATTAACATCACTTTACACACATATGTTTTTCAAGTGGAAAAAAATAAACGAAATGAGAGGCTCAACGAGCTGGCGACCCACTGAGTTGATGAACTCACAACCTAAGCTAGATCACCACCATCTCCAGTTTCCTTGCAATTTTAATGCCAACTTTTCTAGCAACTGGCCATCATCCATAGGTGTCAGTTGTGCCTTTGAGCTCCCTACCAACAGAGTGATAAGATCTTCATCTCAGATTAGATGAAGCACAAATCACGAATCCAAGATCCAAGGAACATTCAATATTATGCAAGAATGACAAAGACAACTCAAAAGGTATTTTTGCCATACCCACGGAATTTAGCAAGGATTGAGGGTGATAAGGAATGGGTTTGATCTTCATAAGCACTTGCTTGAATGAAAACCAAGTCTTTAAAGAACACCAAGGAAGGATTTCTCTAAAGTAATGCAAAAGAACACTCAGTTTGTTTTCTGAATATTGAAAGAAGTCTCCTACAATACACAAAATAAAGAGTATTTATACTAACCCTAATGGCTTGGACAACTTATATAAGGGTGGCAATTAGGTTTTGGCCCATTTTAGTCTAAAAGAACAAACTTCCTAACAAATAAGCTTAAAATAAGCTGATTAGGCCTAATCAAACCCAAAAATGTACTAGGCTTATTTAAGGATAGAATCCACTTGTTTAAGTTCTAAATAGCATAACTAAAAGTTTTAAATAAATAAAATAAGAACCCCAAGCAATTGGCCGAAGATGCTCATAATAACCTAATTGTAACAAATGAGTTGTTTCAAGTTGTGCATCAAGTCCAGCATTCTTTAACAAGTCCAATACATTGCTCTAAGCCTTAAGTCATCATTATAAACCTTAGTGATGTGTTCCCAAGTGTTTTAGCTTCTTCTCTTACATATAAATCCACCTTCAGATTGTTCAGGGCCTCTTTGGCACGCTTAGCCTGCAACCTTGTCATTGGAGCTCCAAGATTCTCCAATGGATCTTTTTCCCTAATATCACTTTGTTAAGCTTGTTTAAATATTTCTTCTTGTTGCCTAAGCTCTCCAACACGTCCACGTCCTAATCCCTCTGTCTTGCCTAAAGCCACTTATGATGCTTGATCTTTATCATTCCCCCTCTCAGCGAAAGGATTTATCCTTAAATCAACTTCTTCATCTGTAAAATAAAAAGGAGATAAATTAGCAACATTGAAAGTAGCATGAACACCGTATTCACCTCACAAATCAATCTTGTATGCATTCTCATTCATCCTTTCCACTACTTGAAATGGTTCATCTCCACGTGGCCGCAACTTAGATTTCCATTTATTAGGAAACCTTTCCTTTATAAAGCGTACCTAAACCCAATCACTAGGTTTGAATATTACTTGCTTTCGACCTTTGTTTGGTTGTTTTTCATATTATTGTGTCTTTTTTTCAATATTCTACTTCACCTTTTCATAAAGCTTTTTCACCAATTTAGCTTTCTTCTTTCCATCCAAGCTGTGCCTTTCACCTAATGGTAATGAAACAAAATCTAACAAAGATAAAGGATTAAAGTCATAAACGATTTCAAATGGTGAAAAATCAGTAGCACTATTTATGTAATAGTCAGAAACTACTTAGGGTTAGAGTGTTAGAATACTGAGTCACATGAGTTACATCATTATAGAATTAATTTGGTGCATTTAGGAGATAATT
>JAOTAY010000007.1:16099026-16109848 GCA_025629805.1 Erythroxylum baracoense
CATATTTGCATTCATAAGAACACCTTTATTCCTTTAACAACTCAAAATTTCTAGATTTAAATACATTGATATCAAGATAATCCATTTATTAAGTAATGAAATCAATTAACAATCTAAACTTATTGAACCCTTAACCAATTAATCAAGCAACAATCTAGGTTCATTTCAAGCCTTAGTCAAGTCCAAATACACTAATGTAGAGTGACTTATCCTTATTTGGTTCAATAAATTCACAAAACTGAAATTATCATTTCAAAGCTTTGGCCATAATTGTGGGGGACCTTCCCACAATCGTGGGATGAGTGCCCCGAAGTGCACCAACCAGTTTCCCTCAATTTTCTAGATTCAACCACCTTCATACCAAATTCAAAACACCTTCACAATAGTCCATTGATTATACCTTAATTATACTTCAATTCCTCATCAAATTCATCTTCAATTCCAACTCAAAATCATTCATTTGGTAGCTCATAAACTATTGTCTTTCATGCATTCAAAAATAGAACAAAAACTATCATTCATGCATCATTTTCTAGCACTCTTTTCACTCCAATATCACAATCAACCCATCTCTAATCATCATTATGTTCTATTAACATATACCACAAGAGATCAGTCTTTCACTTACTTGATCAGCTCAATTGCCTCCTCAATTATTAAACTAACCTAGCCTTCCATGCATACAAGCATAATTCCAAGAATAAGGTGGAAGTATAATGGTTTTCAGAAAAGATCAAAAGATAGCAGCAAGTACAACAATGTTCTGGTTCTATAACTATCTTTATGAAGGGTAAAAGTATGGATTTTGGTGTGGTAATTGAACACAAACATAGGCAAAACACAAAGATGTGAGGGTGTGGGTGTTTCGATAGTGAGAGGAAAGGAAAAAAAGCATGCAGCAAAAACTTCGGGAAAGATGAGTGACTCTGCATTTTCTTAAGCCTTTTGGTGCAAGGTGTCCTTGTTTTAAAAGGACACATGTCATCTAAGGAGATAAGGTACATGTCCTCTTATATGGCTACCAAATGTCATCAAAATCCTAGGCCATTTGTCACTCAATCATTACTGCCATTTGTCACTCAATCATTACTGCCATTAGTCACTTAATTTTCTATGCCAGTCACTCATTTTATAGGCTTAGTCATCCTAATTTTTCATGTGTCAACTTGTCTTACCACTTGATATTTTTCCTAGACTAAATGTACATTTCAATTCATCACTCTTTCAGTTGTAACAACTAAATCCAAATTACTAATTATAATCCATCAAACCAAAATTCAAGACATAAACAATACACAATCATATTATAATCGTTTTAAACCTTTCATACCTCGGAATATGTCAATTGAGTGCATATATTATCTTTGCAATATTTTCTAAATCAACATTCATGTGTGTATATGCTCGTGTTATACATGTGAATAAAATGCACCTTATAAATTCTAAAATGATATGACTTAAAAGTCTAACATTCTAACCCTCAGTAAGTTTTGAAAATCGGCTATTACAAGCTAAATCAACCATATAATTTATCGATAAGACATAAATTGATATTTTAACGATTATAACCAACTCACACATATGCACACCCCTACATTTATACTCTTGTGCATACGCAATCATCAACAATCACAAATGCTCCACTAGCTTTAAAGCTTGGGTAGGACATTTGGTTGGGTTTAAAGCATGTAATATGGTTAGCACAAAAAGAAAGGCTAATAAAGCTTAAGGGGGCTTAACAAAGGAAAATTTCACATCAAAAGTTAGGCTATTTTGCTAATGTAGTTTGTAAAAATTAAGAATGCCTATATCATTTCCATGTTAATGCATATGATAAAATGTGGTCTTGAATAGAAAATCAAAGCAAAGTTAGGATGTACATGTCATGAAGGTCACACATAAACAAAAGACAATGAGACTGATATGAATGTGTTAGTCTATAAAGGCTCAAAATCTTACTGGCTTGTGTTTGCCACTAGTCACTACTCTTTTAAAGATAATGCATATTGACCATTCACAAGAGTAAAAGTACATGCTAAGTTGCCATGGATTCTTCTAGTAAATTCACTCTCTAATCATAACTATATAGTCTTAAAAGCAATAGAAAAAGAGAAATTATTTGTTTGTTTTTTATTCTCTCTCTCTTTTTAGTTGAAAACTTAAAAACATGTAAGAAACGAACAAACTTGAAAACATACATGCATGTAAGAAACAAATGCGAAAATGTAAAGGAAAAGAAATGAACTTCCCTTGGGTTGCCTTTTAAGCAGCGCCTTTGTTTAATGCCGCTAGACTCCTTGTTTTCCTCTTCACATGACAAAGTTATGATCTTTGGACCTCTTTGAAGAATGTGAATGCTTCAGACCTCTTGGTTTTTAACTCATTGATGAAAGTGATAAAGTACCTCTTGTTGTTGTTGGAGATTGGTTGACTGGGACCACACAAATTAAAACGAATCAATTGTAATGGTAGTTTAGCTCTCCAAGAACTCTTCTTAGGAAAGGGATCCCTTTGTTACTTCCAGAGTAGACATTCCTTGCACACTCTTGATGTTTTTATCAATTGCGACAGCCCCAATGCTGTCTCCTTTTGCTGAAGCATGTTAAGTCCCTTGAAACTCAAGTGATCATAGCGACAGTGCCATAACTGGCCAATATCTTCTGCTACCATAGTAAAACAGGTTGCACCCGTTAGTAGAGGCACTACTGCTACTTTGAATATACGATTGAAGGACATTGTAGATTCCATAGTAACACCTCTCTCAGGATGATAAATCTTGCAGCTATTATGTTGAATAAGTAAGACTAGACCCTTGTCTTGGAGTTGTCTGATACTTAATAGATTATTTTTCAATTCAACCATATAAAATACCTCTGTTATAACCTAAACATGATTGTTAATATGTAGTTACATGTTTCCCTTCCCTTTTACCACTAAACTTGCATTATTTACTAGCTTCATGTTGTAAGAGAATTGCTCATTAAAGTCTACAAAATATTCTTTTCTGTTGCACATGCGGTCACTGCAACTGGAGTCTAAGATCCAAACATCACTCTTGAGTTGTTCATCACTAACTTGAGCCATCGACAACATCTCTTCAGAAACTTCTGTATGGTTTCTTTCCTTACTCTGACAATCCCTCTGGAAGTGCCCTAATTTATGTCAGTTGAAGGACTCAACAGTGGATTTGTTGAATTTTTTCCTTTCACATCCGTGACCTCATCCCTGGTAACCTTCACGACTTTAGCCTCGAGTCACAAATCCCTCATTAGTTGCCTTTAAGACTTGTTCCTCATCTAAGTTGCTCATCCTTTACATATGCACGAGCAAAATACTTTGTAATTAGTCTATAAACATGTTGTTGGTGTCTTGCGTCTCCTCAATAGAGCAAACCACGTAATTAAATTTCGAAGTCATAGATTGTAGGATCTTTTCTACCACTATTGTGTCACTTTTGACTTCACCATTAGCCTTCATCTTGTTTGCAATCGTAAGTGTTCGTGTGAAATAGTTATTCACTGTCTCTCCATCCTTCATATGGAGTGTCTCAAAATCCTTCCTCAATACCTATAGTTGTGCTCGCTTAACCCGTGTTGAACCTTGATACTTCAACTTCACAAAGTCCTATATATCCTTAGACGTGTCCTTCTCGAGAATAGATCGATCCAAAGCTAGGAAAAAATAATTCTTAGCCTTAAAGTCTTTCAAATTCTACTTGTCTATTTGACACTACTGCACCTTACTAATTTCCCTTCCATTAGGTGCAACTAGAACTCCATTTTGTACTAGGTTCCAGTATTCTTTTCAAGATAGATAATTTCCCATCAGCATTGGTCAATGGTCATAGTGTCCATTGAACTTAGGAATCGAAGGTTGTACAAACATATTTTCTTTTTCCATCAATCTCAGTCACTTAGTGTTTAACTCTCTCACTCACTCAGTGTTTAATCAGCTGTAGCTATGTATTATTAGGCCTACGTGAGGCTCTGATACCAAAATGTTAGAAATAATGCTTCAATAGCTGTAATGTTTGAGGGAAATTTTGATTACTTTATTCATGTGCGAGGCAAATATAAATAGATGAGCTTACAACCATAAGTCCTCAAAATAGCAAATAAAATTGTTGTGTCTAATTTCTATTACTTTTAATTGCTTTCATATCTTAATTTTGGTTACAAATCCTTATGTTTTGATCTAAATGTGAAATTAATTTAGTGAAAATGGTGTGAATATTGCATGAATGTTAATTAGGTTATTTTGTGAATTTTGCATTAATTGGGTGTGTATGGGGATGTCACACCCGTGACTCCTGATGCACGGGTGTGACTCCCGATGCACAGGTGTGACACACTTTGTCACACCCGTGACTCCCCATACATGGGTGTGCAAGGGGATGTCACACCTGTGACTCTCCATACACGCCCGTGAGAAATTTTAACATTAATTCTGGATTTAATATGTGGCAACTCATGACGTGAGGGCACACAACCCTAAACCTAAAGAGAGTCTAATAAAAGGAAGAGAGGGTGGCGGCTTATGAGGATTCATTCACTGTTTCATTGGTTCACATACATAGAGACTCAGATAGAGGGGAGGCGCGAAGAGATAGAGAAGAAGAAGATAAACAGAAGAGAGAAACAGAGAAAGAAAACAGAGTGAGTTGGGACGAAGAGCAAGATAACAGAGAGGTGGAAGCTTGGGCGAGGCTGAAAGCGAGAGTTGGAGCTGAATCCGATTCAACTTAAGCAAAAATTTGTCTGAGGAAGAAGTTGAAGCAAAAGGTGAGAGCCAAAGTTGGAAGCTTGAGGGGGACTAGAGATCTCCACAACTCTTTATCCGATGATTTGTTTGCCTATTCTATTTCTCATTTGTTGCTTTGTTTCTTTCATTTTACTATTTATTATTAACTGACTTATACTCTTATTAATTTAGCGATTCTTATTTGTTTGTTTTGATAATCCATTCGGTATTCACTATTTTATTATTGCTTTAATACTTTTGTTGACAGTAACATACGATTAAAGTGTTTAATGATGATGAATGTGGTGATATCCGTGATGGGCTGATCTCTTTTCTTGAGAATTAATGTAACTATTTAGTTTAATATGCATGATTGAGTTACAAATATGTTGTCTTATTTATTGTTGTGGTTTCTGAATTGAATGGATGTAATAGAATGACCAAACTTTGCATCATTTTAGTATTAAATGAAGATTCGAAAGATGATGGTTAATACGGATTGAGAAATCATGGACACTTAGGTTAAAAACTAGAAATATATTAACTTAAATAGTAATTGGTAGTCAGTTTTTCACTATTATTTCGGATAGTAACTTGTTGAATACGAAAGTAAGACTAGTTTATTATTCGAATCGATTTAGAACCTAACTATTAATTTTAGTAAGACAACAATCCAATCATTTTCCCTTAATCATACATAGGAGATTAAATTAGTGAAATTAATTCTTAAGAGTTTTTCCACTTAAATTAATATATTTGTCTTTGCTCCCAATTGATTCCATCTACTTTTCAATTTAATTTTGTAATTTTCCTTAAAAGCTTTCGCTTAACAATCTGGATAGAAAGTTTAGGAATGCATTGTTTTTATTTTTTATTTTAATTCAAACTTAATTTAAGTTGATCAATTTTACCTCCGAGGGAGACGACCCTGAGTTACCAACTTCAACTATCTCGTATACTTGCAAGTAGGATAGCCTAAGTATTTTTAGAACTTTTTAGGCACAATAAAAATCAAATCTAAAAACTACTTGCTGATCTCCAGCAACTAAATGACTAAAACAAGGAAAAATAACGTGTGGTAGCCTAGTAATGGCTAGGAGACTTATTAACATATCTAACATATCCAGATTTGAATTTGGATAGAAAGTTGAAAGCTTCCAATGTTTGATTAATAAAGGACCAACTTAAGGTTTCAAACGCCTTATGTAGGTTAATTTTGATAGCACAATTTTTGTGGTGAATTCTTTTTTGAATAACCTCTAAATAATTCTTCCCCAATGTAGCACCTTCCCAAGAAAGCAACCTGTGCTGGATCTATCAATGGAGCTATAGATGTTTTTTTTTTTTTTTGCTAGCAGTTTAGCCACTATTTTGTACACGGGTTGCAATACGAGATGGGGAGAAAGGTATTTGGATTTTTAGATATAGGAACGAGAAAACGAATGATCTGTTTATGGATTTAAGGAATTACCCAATTGGAATGTCTCCTGAACTACCTCCAAAACCATCTCTTTAATTTCTGGCCAAGCTTGTTGGAAAAAAAATTCCATTGAATCCATCAAGTTTTGTAGCACTTTTCACTTTCATTTCAAAGATCACTTGCTCGATTTCCTTCTCATGGAAAGGGGACTCCAAAATTTGGATCATATCATCAGTGAAATGATTGGAGATGGAGGATCTCATTTGCTTCATGTTAGATGTAGAACTGGACTGGAATCCTAGTAATTTCTTGAAGTGTATATAGGTGGCTTCCTTCAATGATCCTTTCTTGAAGTGTATTTAGGTGGCTTCCTTCAATGATCCTACGAAGTAATCAGACCTTCTGGTCTAGTATGTTATTAATTTTGTTGAGATTTTGCTTATCCATTTAGATTTTAAAAAACCCTTGAATATATATCTTTTATGCCTTCGTATAGTTTTCTAAAGCTTGCTTCTCTTGATCCAACCATTATTCTTCACTTGGGTGAACATTAATAGCTTCCTGTATATTTTCCATTATATCTTTTGCTCGTGAAATTTAAGACCTTGTGTCTGAGTTAATGGAAAGTTTCAAAAGTTTGATTCCTTCTTAATGAAATTCAAGCTTTTTGATACAAATATAGGCTTTATAACCTGTGTTGGTTATTTTGGCCCAAGCAATCACGGGATATGGTATTTACTCCAGCCGGTTTCCTTTTCTCTTTCGATTGCCTATCTGCCTTAAGGCCTTCCTATCACCCGAAAAGCCCCCTATGAACCGCCTATATTCTCAGTCGACTTGCCAATCAACTGCCCTTGCCTCTTCTTACAGCTTCAAGAAAACCCTCATGATTAGCAAGATAATTGTTGAACCTGAAGGGGAACTTTCTTCTTACCCTTACAGTTTCGGGCTGGTCTTTAAACCTTAGTCGGCTCTCAATCTCATTCTATCGAGAAGAGTATCCATTTCAGCATCACCATTGTTTGATCTCTACTAATTACCTACCAGGGTTCTGTGTCTCAAGTATGCTGTCCTTGTCATATTATCATAATTTTAAATGTCATAAAGCTTACCAACTCAAACCAAGAAGTTATAGTCTATGATTAGTTGTTGTACTCACAACTTTGAATGAAATGCATTCTTGGCATAATTTCTAAAGTTTTGAGTGTGTCTGCAGGAGCCATTCTGCAAATTTAGTTGAAGGTTACAGAATTAGCGCCCTGAGGGAAGTTTTCATATCTCTTTAATTTTTTGTTGTTTTACTGATCAAGACGATGTGGGAGATAATGATAAATTCAACATTTGATTCTATAACGACTACTACACGACAGCAGCCTGAACATGATATAGGTTAAGATTCTTTAGCTCTAGAAAACTCCATACATATAATGTCTAATCTGTACCTAATAGAATCAGAATATCTGCAGAACAATGAGGAACAACAATGTCATACTCTTTCATATGGAGTCCATAATCTGACTACACAGCCACGCCCTTGAACCCCTTTTGAATAAGTTTAAGATATCATCCGTTTGTCTAGTTTGACATTCAATCATTATGCTCAGTCTCATCTTCACCTTCAGAATCTGTGGAATCAAAGACAATTTTGATTTGTTAATTGTTTGAAGATTTCGAGTATTAAGTTGAATTTATATATACTTTCAGAAGCATAATAGTTGCCTTCAATTGGCTTTTCCTCACCAAGATCATAATAAATATTGTAAATGTAGTGCTCATCAGTTCTTAACTAATGTGCTATTTATTTAGATGTTACTATTTCATGTTACTCATACTTCACTTCAACCACTAGTGTAATTGCCAATGTGGTAATGATTAACAAAGAAATATGATGCTTACCTGATCGTACATCATCGCTAACTTGGCCTTTTGCTTTAATTTGTTCAATCAACATTTTAATCATCAAGATCCACCAATAAATATTCACAACCATCAAGCAATACAAAAGTGTGTTAAAAACATAATAACAAACGGCTGCGTGCAAGGCGTGTTTCTCCTTGTCCAAGTACAAAAGGACTTGGTAACTGTTAGTAAGGGAAAGGGAAAAGGCAAAGAAGCAAATTAGTAAAGAAAATATATAACAGAACGATTAAGAATTCTCTTAATTACTTTCGTAAGATATGCTTAATTAGTAAACACTCCCCAACTTACATGGTAAAAGATGACTACCTGGTGCTCCGTAGTACCAAAAGTGGAAAGCAGATGATACGAAGCATGGTAAAAGTGAGAACGAAGAGAACGAAAGAAATATTTGCAATCCCTTCATAACCGCTGTATTTAGACATCTTCCCTGTTTCTAGGAAAACGTCACAACCATCATGAAGCACCAAAACCATCGCGCCAACGCTGCCAAATCTGCCATACGTACCATACAAGTAGAACCAAATAATGTCCGCATCTTCTTATGCAAATTTTTCATTAGCAATTCGATATATTTTATAAAGAGAAAGTTTTAGCAAACATGGATGGATGATTTCTTTTTTGTTGAAACAAACCTAAAGATGTAAGAAAGGACGATTAGGGTTATTGATGCCATATGGTGAGTCATTGACACAGCAAAGTCCGAGCGCTTTGTCTCCCAAAATAAGAGAGCAAATATGGAGTATGTGTAGAATCCAGCACCGTAAGCGTATAATGCCTTCAACTTCAATCTGAAAAAAAAGATGCAAGACATTTAAATAAAAGAATATGAACCCAAAAATATTGAAGTTGCAAGTTATATTGAAAGATTGAGAAAATATCTAAGTAATTGGTGCAAATTATAGGACGAGAGCAAGCAATATAGAATGGTTACGAATAAATGAATATGCGGCACTGGCAATTCAACAATGTGAGTAGCTAAATTGATACCAAGATACTTTGATTTGGTTAATGAGTAGTAAACTCACTTCATTTTTAGGTCAGGCCAAGTTTGATCTCCTGATCCCACCCAAAAATACTTGGTATTTCTGAACCATGGCTCGTTGTAGGAGACAGTAAGAGCAAACAGTTCTGCTGATAGAAAGTAAACACATTTCCAAGCTGATTCTTTAAATTTGATGATTTTCTTCCTCTTCGAATGCATCTCAACGTGACCCCTTGCATATCCCTTTCCAAACATCAATCTCCTTGCTATTTTCTGCATGCATCATGGAGGCATAAAATAGTGTTTTCTCAGGATGGCATAAACACCAGGTACCAAGAATTGGAGTCAAATAAGGGGAAAAATAGAAAACCTCAAAGACGCAAGTGTCAAGATAAAGCCTGAGTGCTGGGAAGAGGAGTGCGAAGAGGGGAATGAGCAGGAGGTCTTTAGCCTCAGGATACGATTCAGCCTCCCAATTTATGAAACCATCGTGTCCCACCAAAACATCCATTATTATCAATCAAAGCGAGGAGTACGGTAGTGAAAGACAAGAGCAACAGCAGAACATTAAATATTGATTTTCAGAAGACCAGTTTGGTTGGGTTTGGAAGACAGACAGACAGGTAAAGCAATAACAGAGGAGGTGCGGGTTTGGTTGGTTTCGGAAGACAGACGGACAGGTAAAGCAATAACAGGGGAGGGGCGGGTTTGGTTGGTTTCGGAAGAGAGCCAGGTAAAGCAATAGGGGATTTTTCTGGCGTTTCCTGGAAACTTGCAACACCTTCATAGGAGAAAAGTCAACTATAGCCGCCTTGGATCATGTAGTCGACTAATCCAACCCAATAGCCTAGGTGGTTCATCAAATCATCTATTCCACTTACTCTATTCTATTAAATCTTATTCATATATTTATATAAGATCTGCATAAATATGTAGATAAAATTTAATAGAATATAATAGAAATATCATAACCGGTACAAGAGATCTGATCCCCTATGTATTGTTAGTATTGATCTGTATTTCCACTCATACGTCATTCATTAATTTCAATCTCTTTTTAATCGGAGATTCTCACTTATACTTGAAATATTTACAATCTCCCTATCAAGAGTGAACATTAAACTTAGGTCTTAGCAGCTTGACTATACGGCGTCACTAAGAGCCCTTCTATTTTATTGGTTTGGGCTACCAAGAGTCTCCTTACTCTTCTATGCAAGGATGACAACTATAGGATTCGACTACCGCCTCTATATTCGTCCCTTGCCGAATTATCGACTTTGATACCACTTGTTCATACTAAAAAATTCACTTTTTCAGGAGATCTTCATCATGAACCTAGTGAGAAAACATACTTATAAGCTTGATACTACACTCCAACTCAAAACCTTAAGATATTAAGTTTATGAGTCATTTTTACTTATATAGCTCTTACTAATTTCATCTCTTTTCAATATAAGATCCCAATTTAGACTTGAATCTCATCCCATGTTTGTAAACCTGAAATTAATTGTTTTATTTTGGGTACTACTTGTCCACTCAATTCTGTATCTTCGGTAATATGGCATCTTGTGCCAAACCCCCTCAGAATTTTTTAAGAAGCTTCTTAGATATATGTGTATTTAACCAAGTTGGGCACGATCCACTTCAAAATTGTAGAAATAATATAGGTATCGCGTTAAGGAATTTATTGCGTAAAGACAACTCATTTTTTGTCAGGAAATTACAGATCTAACAAGATGGAGTATAAAACATTCTTGTCC
>JAOTAY010000007.1:16120288-16134528 GCA_025629805.1 Erythroxylum baracoense
ATAACAAAAGTAGCATTATAAACAAAATAAAGTGATAATTAATTTTCAACAAATAAGAAAAAAGAAATAACTAATACATGGAGAAAGTTTTCCTCTTTGTCGAATAGCAAGCGACATTCCAAAATCCCCATAAGAAAACTTATAAAGCTCTATTTATGAGCTTAACAGATCTTGCATCACGTCAATATTAACAATTGATGTAATAGTTAAAAATGTCCATAAGACAACTTATAAAGCTCCATTTGTGAGCTTAATAGATCTTGCATCACGTCAATATTAACAATTGATGTAATAGTTAAAAGCATTCCTCTATTAACTTCAGCTTGCTTACTAAGATCCGATCTAAAATAAACACTAGGATTAAAAAATGCCCCAGCTGTAAACAACGAGAAGAAAGTTGTCTTTCCCTTCTCTCATTAATGATTGAAAGATATGGTGTATACCAAGAAGGCCTATGTTTCAGATTGGCCTTGATTGCTTCCGCTGCTCTCTCCATGGCATCAAAAATACAACCCATTGTTGGCTTTTTTTTGACTATCAGCCAAGCGAAGCACCCTCACCAAAGGTCACAAACTCGGATAACAAATTAACATTGAGACCAAAATTCTCCATCTTCCAGTATAATATTACAAACCTCCACTTCAGCATTAGACCTAGCATACTGAGATGCAATCCACGTATCACTTGTAAACATTTGTTTTAACTCTTTCTTTATCGAAACAAAAGACTGAAGTGATAAGAAATTTGCTGCAAATCTTGTCACAACAGGACGATACAAATTCCTACCATTGGTAAATTCCTTTCTCATCAAATTCAATACCAATGCACGATTATAAATGAACTTTGTCACCTTTTTAGCTTTCTACATAGTCTCATCAATAATAGGAAAATACCTAGGATCTCCTATATTCTCCAACATTAGGTCAATGCAATATGCAACACAAAGAGTCCAAAAAAAGAATTATGTATTTTCTGTAACCTTTTTTTGTCGCTTTATAAGCGGAATCATTGTCAGTAATAAACTGAACAATATTTTCTGGCCCTATTTCATTCAAAACTTCATCAAATATCCCAAACAAAGTCTCAGTATTTCTAATAAGGCCAGATGCATCAATAGATTTCAAAAACATATAGCCATTTGTAGAATAAACTAAAAATTTATAATATGCTCTTGTCTTTTATTTGTCCAACCATCACACATGATTGAACATCCATTAGTATCCTAATTCACTATTCTTTCAGCCAAATAACTTTTAATTTCATAAATAGAATAACTCAAAAGTTTACCTTTTAAGTCGTCAATCGAAGGACCTTTGTATCCCGGACTATAAGAGGCTATTGCATCCATCATAGGTTGATAATAATAAGATTGAGAAGCATTGAATGATAAACCTATATCATACCACCATCTAGCTACTGCCATATCAACATTGTGAACTGCATCTTTTGATTGCATTGCGTTACAAATTGAAGGTTAGGCTCTAACAGTTGTTCGTGTTGCAAAGAAACTAGTCACCTGCCTTTTTCTCTTCCTCACATCAAGTTCAGGTACTTCTTTTTAGGTCTGAGATGGAACACTACTAGTACCACTACCACCACTACCACTACAACTATCACCTTCAACATTTCCAAAATCCCCACGGAAACTAGAAAAAGAACTTCCACTACCAATTTTAAAATTCAACCTTTCTCTTCTATCTTTCTCATATTGATATTCTTCAAGCAATGTTTTTATTTGCCATTTCACATCATGAGTTACTTTTTTAGAGGGTTCTATATCTCCTTTAACCCCAACTAAATGCTTCTTCAATCGGGTGATTCCTCCACCTTTCAAATGCTTGTTACAAAACAAGCAAATTGTATAGTTCTTTATACCTGGGACTAATGCAGCATGAGCCCAAGCTGGATTATTATATCTTAATGACGTATTTTGATCAGGAGTAGTTGAACTTCCTTCCATTTATCTGTAACATAAAAATGAAGATGTTAGTTTTATAAGAAATTAATCCTTTAGTAGTTTTATCAACAAAATTAGCAATGCTAACGCTAAGTCCTTCATAAGGTAATGATATGTAAAGAACCTCCTAAACCATTACCAAATAGTTTTTTTACTAATTGTCCTCTTGCAATAATCAAAATGAATCAAGAAGATTAGGGATAATAAAATATTTCACTGTAAATTTATATAAGATTATTAGAATTAAATTGAAATTTAAAAATTAGAATACACCATAAAATTTGCAATTTCTAAATTTCGAATTTTCAAGAAAAAATGTTAATTAGATGATTAACTTTGAATCTAACTCTAATTATATCCCTAACTTTAATCCCCCCATTAACCTAAACTCTTAAGTAAAAAAATAGTAAAGTAGCTACAAGATAAAGAAATGAAAAATGACATCAACATATTATCAATATTCATTTTAACAATGACAAAATTATGACACAACACAAGGTACTAATTCAAGCAATAAAATTACATAATAGAGGAGACAGATACACAAAAATGATTTTACTACAAAAGGATCCATAATTTTGATTAGTTTTTTAATTATGATTTTGGAAGACTTCATTGATTCATTCCTACAACCTCTTGTTGTCAACCCAACTCAGCCAATTACCCAAACATCGAGTAAGTGAATAACCCACTAACAAAGATCAAAACACTGAAGGCATGTGAATTTTATAGAGAAAACTAGGACTAATGTCACTGATCTTTGAAATTTTCTTTTGTAGACAATAAATGATAGAAATTTTGGTAAATTGGAATTATAAACAATTTCTGTTTTTATTTTCAAATTTAGTAAACAAAATTTGTTTGTTTAAATTTTCAAACCACAAATGAAATGAACCAAATGAACTAAGCAAATGAACCAAGCATTCGGCTTTTACATTTTCATTACCAAATACCAACCAAACCAACCACAAATTTCTTATTTTTATTACCAAAACTAAAAATCGACCGAACCAACCACAAATATCGCATTTCCATTACCAACTTCAAACCCAATCCAACTCCAAGTCTCCAACACAAACAATTAACCAGAAACAATCACCAATCTTTCACAATTTCATTTCGTTAACCAGAAATAATCACAATTCACAACACAAACAATTAACCAGAAACATTCTAACAGAAATTAAAAAAAACACTCAACCAAACAGAAATTCACAATCATATTCGGTGATGGATCGGGTCAAGATCTGGGTATTATTCTCAAATCTGTCGGATCGATGTGTGGTTGGTGCCTTGGTGATCGTCAGAGACTGGAGTCGTCGCGGAGGTGGTGACAGGTGGAGATGACGACAGGCGGAGGTGACGACAGGCAGAGGTGGCGACACCATGAGAGGCAAAGATGATGTCGAATGGTGGAGGAAAAGTGAAGCACCTCAGAGAGCGCTGTGAACCGCCAGGAGTGGAGGAGAGGATGACGAGAGCAATAAAGAGAGGATGAGTCGGTGAGAGAGATTAGAGAGATCAAAAATTGGAAAATGAGAGGTATAAGAAAGCTGAGAGGCGTCGGGAGGGAATTTTTCTTTTTTTGCAGATTGTCCTCAAAGATTAGAGATTCACGGTATCGGCCCGATATATTCCGATATTGTGACTACTGACCAGTACTAGACGAAAATAGCCGGTATTTACGGCCGGTACCATTAATCCCTATATCGTTCCGTTTTCCAGTCGGTACGATACCATCTAGCGCTGGTACGGAATGGTATCTTAAACCATAGGTATATTGCATTTTGCTTTGTAGGTCTCTTTTGTTGTCTAAATTGTAGTAAAGGCGATGGCTTCTAGCAACTGCATATTTATTATTTTTCATATCCAAATATTGTAAAAAAGAATGAAGAAAGAGTAGTTTAAGAAGGGTGCATTTGTAGTTTTAAAATTCAAGCTGGTCATGTTTCAATTTCCATTCAACACTTTGCTCTTCATTTGGTCCCATATTCGGACTAAAAATCTCATTATTCAAGTATTTTTTTAGAAGTAAAATCTCGTGAATTGAGTTTGAAAACATTATATCAGAAGTAATGGTTAACCAAATTTCTAATTTTATAAAATAAATGAAACAAAAACAAATGAAAAGTGAAAATTTTCCAACAGTAAAAAAGGAAATTGAAAATATTAAATAAAAGGAGTTTTCAACGTTATTGAAAACAATAGTGAAAGTTAGGACAAAAGCAAAGAAAGGTAAGAAAGTAAGCATAAATGCAGATCGGTCTTTAGCTCATGAACTTGGAATATTACTTTTTAATTGAAAATAAAATTGAAATTGTGGATTTTCTAAAGACCAATTTACTTGGTATAAACAAAGCGATATATTGGTTTCTTCTTGTTTTTTTTTTAAAAAAAAGAAAATTTCGTTAACTCTAACGGAGTTATGTTCAATAGAATGTCTTTTACAATAACAAGGTCTAGATAGAAAGTGACAATTACAACTAGGTCAAAACACAAGTAACCAAAACATTTTTATCAGTAGACTTACAATAGTATCAATCTAAAACTAGTCTCCATCTTCTTCTCAATAATGCTGCGTTCATTTTCTCTAAGGCATGAGGTTGTAAACTCTTCCTAATCCAATAACAAACAAAATAAGCTAGCTCATATTTATCTACTCTAGTTATATTAAATAACCTCCGGTTCTTTTCTCTCCAAATAGAGTAAATTAAGTAATTTATAGTCAAACTCTTATTTGGGATTTGATAACATGTTGCCTTCAACTCAAGTTTTGGGTAGCTCAATGATATCAAAACCACTAGGTTCGGCCTGGATTTAACCTCGGTCACATGTTTGAATCTCGGAAAAATAATGTGGGTGTGAAAACACGTCGTGCTGAGCCGGGCTTGGAAGCAGGGGTATATTTAAGATCTGGTAACATGTTACCTTCAAATTGAGTTTTGGGTAGCTCAACAGTATCTCCACCATTCTTTCTTAAAAGTTTATAGGCTCAAACTAGTATGTTGAGTCTCACATGTTGAGGATATTGCAATCTCATTACTTTTAGCATTATGCTCCAAATGATACCAGTATAATCACATTTAAAGATTAGGTGATTAGTAGACTTGTATTGTGAGTTGAGTAGCATACATATCTGATTTGTCGCTCCAGTCAATCTATCTTCAATCCTCGTAATGCTTTTTGATGGTTGTGACAATTGATTCCCCAGTGAGACTTGGCATCTACACAAACTATCTAAAACATTATCCCTAAGTTTTTGTAATTAAATTTATCCAGATAAATAATTACGTAACTTAAAAGAGTGTTATGCAAGCTACATCATTTTGATTTTTTAATGAACAAGTTGCCTATTCCCACAAATTGTCATAGTGAAGAAATCTCAAAGTTTAATTAATACAATGAACATGTGAATATTAAGGAACTTGTCTGCATCCTTCATCTGGACCACCAATGCTGATGTTTTGTTCCTGATGTTCCCCTTCTTTTTCTTTTTTTTAAAATTTTTTGGTGCTGCTTCTCACGCATCTCTTTCAACTAAAAAATGACGGTTGCTAAAGATTCAGGTAACTGTCTGGCATCCAACTTACTAGAAGATGAATGCTTAATACATCGAAATCTCCTTTATCTATCATGATCATTGTAACTTAAAACGTGTTACGATTATTCCAAATCGAAACATCATTAAACTTTGAAAAGCAAAATTAAAACTAAAAATGGGTGACTATTACTGCTGAAGGGTCAACGAGAGAGCTGGCATGGCTGCCTCTACTTTGACGTGCAAAGCAACAATGCTATAAGATAAAGGTTCCTGTAAGTATCTTTGCAATGCGATGAGCTGAACTATTTCCAGCTTCTTCTTGAATTTACAAAAGTTTGTTTCTTTCCATATGTTAACTGAAACGATAAAATTTCTATGGCTGGCAAGTGAGGACAAGTTGTCTTTCTTTGCATTCGCTGTTTGTGGCAACCATCTTAACAAGTTCGATCGAAGCTGTGAAATTGTTGGCAAGTGGATTGAGTGCCAAAATTCCGGGAAGTTTCTTCCACGTGTGGGACCCTCTGAATGACCTGCTAGTGTCTGAAACCAACGTCCAGCTTCTGTTTTTTGTCTACTTATCATTGAGAACGTTTAAATATGTTCTTTGACGGTTTTCAATATCACTTGAAAAGGCGTGATCTTTTTGGTGGGTGTGAATCAGGTGCGTGTGTCAGAATTCGACAAATCCAAGAAGAGCACATGTTCTTTTTCCGCCTCGGTGACCACGCCTCAGGTGCGTCTGTGATACTTCCATTGTTAGTTTTTTTCAGTTCCGTGTTGAGAGTTGAATTCAATTTCTAAATTATATTGGATTCTGAGCTTTTATTCTTCAAAGCTCTTTAGAGGACAACTGGGATGTTCCCACTGAGCTTTCACCTGAGAACGATTTCGATTGATTTAATCAGTTTCTGGTTACGGGTAATTGTTCAATTAATCGAGTTGTTTGGTCGTGGTTTACGCAATTTCTGCCACGGTTTGTGGGAATATGCATGTGTGGAACTTCGCAGTCTTTTAGTCTATCATCTTACTTCCTTCTTTTCTGAATTGTTTTGGTCATTGTGATCGGTCTTATTTCCTACTGTGTTGCTCAAAGATCATTACGTGTACGTATAACGACGTGTTGATGAAAGATGAATTTAATAGACAAGATAGTCGGTAAATCATCAGGAGCTTTGTTTTCCGGGTGCCCATCAGTGTCACTTTCTAGTTTCTGCATTTGTAATTTAAACCACAAAATTTCTTTTGATTAGGCATAGCTACACTCAAATTTACATGCAACTGTGCATGTCTATGCTGATTATGGTTCGAGATCGTTGTGCTAATGCGATTTTATTATGAGTGAACTGTTCCGCGTTGAATTTGGTGATAATAAATTCAGGTGAAGGTACTTCCTTGTTTGGTTTGTGAACAAATCTGCAACGAAGAAGTTTAGTTTGTTTTTTAGGAGGTGCAAACATGGTTAAGAGTGGAAAGATCTCTGAGTACAGAGAGAGGCTGGACAAGACATTGTCATCTCCTCAATTGACGAATCATGACTCGCTTAAAATTCTTGTTACGAATCAACTCCTACGTTCTTCACCAAATGAATCCGAAGGTTGGTAATTTTACACGTTCTAGTTCACTTCTTCATATATATGGATGATGTTCGAGGAGATACTTTTGTGTGCGTTTAGTGCATCTGCCAAAAATTCATTTAAGGCTTTCAAATTTACAGGATTCAGTGATAAAATAATAGAAAAAAGAACTCTTGAAGTGTCTCATTTTCTTGACATGTTGAGGAGTGCTTCTATAAGTGACAATGAAATGTCCAAGACTGCTGAGGCATCACATGGTCAATGGAAAGTATGTTTCCTGGATCAGTTACAATTTTTTATTTATTTACTTTCTTAGATGAATATTTGACCTTGTTTATTCGTCATTTCTCCCAGAAGAAAAGAAGAAATCATGGCTGATCTGAATGTTGGTTTTTGTTTGAATCAGCTTATTTTAAACTACTTCTATGCATGAGGATTTAAACTCTTAACAGGGCTTATCTTTGTGACATAAGCAGTTTGGATTATTAACTCACTGAATCCTACTGTTTCCAGTTAAAAGATGATAATGAAGAGTATCGTGTAATGTACCGTGAAGGACCTCAAGGTAATCCATTTCATACATTACTTGTTGAAGGATATGTGGATGGGCCAGTTGATGCTTGTAAGTTCACCTGGAATAGTAAAACAATTTTCCATTTTAAATGAGGGAAAGGAGAGTTGATTGTTGAGCTATTTTGATAATGACTACATTTTACTGCAGGTCTGTGCATCTCTTGGGAGTCCACCCTATATAAGAAATGGTAAGCACAATTTCCATCTTGTACATGGGCATTGTATCTTGTTTGGCTTAATTTTTTATTTCTCTGAAGGCAGATGACATTATTGCACTATCAATGATTTGTTTGAAATATACTTTGCCTTTCATTTTCTTAATTGGAGGAGTTCTTCAAACAAAAAGGAGATCGATCCTATTGTGGGAGTTGCAATAGGCATATGAGTAATTGTGTGGTTAGAAAGAGAAACATCAGCAAGGATACAATTTTTTGGACCAACCCCTAGGGCTTAGTAATACTCATTGGATATAGAATAGATCTGCTTCTCTTTGTTCCTATAAATGAAAAAAATTGTTAAATTATTAATAATTAGCGATCCCATAATTGCAATTAAGGATACATTTGGGCCTTTGACTAAAGAAAATTCTAATTCTAATTCTCAGTGTCCTATGTATACTGCAATTGTTCTTTTGGGTCTTACACTGCATTTTTTAACGATAACAAAATTTTATCACTTGAGAGATAAGATTTACAGTAGAGGGAAAAGAATTGATTTTTCTTGTGAAAATATGAAAATTCTTCGTCTTCATTTACATCAACTATAACTTCTTGAAAGTGCACATATGCATAACTGAACTCGACAACCAATAACTCCAGTGCCTAATAATCTTGAGGATCAAATGAAGATTTTTTGGTCATTCGTCTGATGGTACCCATTCTTCAACTTTAAGACTTTGTCAGGCATGCTGTTCTTTTTGGTTTCCTTGATGAAAGAATGTAGGCCAGAATGGCAGTATCATTTCAATGGCACTGATTATTAGTTAGTGCTTGAACAAGGAGTTGCAGGAAATCATTCTCTTCTTCTCTTAATATGAGTCTAGGTTCTATATGCATGGTTATATTTTCTGATGTTTTCTTCTTTTTTTCTCTTCAGTTCAAATTCTACTGCTTTCTTTTGGTGTCTCTTGCTGTCTCCATCACATTATAGATTTGGAATTCTGTGGTTGAAATTAATTATTAATGCAGTATGTTCATTGTGGAGTGATGTCGACTCAAGCCCATTGCACTCCATTGATGTTTTGTCTTTTGTACATTGTAGGTGGCCTCAGTTTAGTTTCCCCCCTTTTAAAATAACCGATTGCAGATGCTTGCAAAAGGTTCGGATCAGCGAGCAACTATCTTTAGTGAGGTTTGTTCATTATCAAACACCTGCAGAAAGTCTTTCAGTTAGTTTCATTTGCCTTATCTCGTGTTATTTCACATGCTGATCTTTGTCCTATATTTGGGAAGAAAGGGTGAAGGTCACATGGCCACTGTCTGCTCGGGAAGCTGTTGTCAACTTTTTTTTGTTTGAGCACCTCCAAGATGGTCTAGTTGTTGCTCTTTTGAATACGGTATTCATTGATAATTTGGAACTTCATGTTTCTTTAAGTTGTAGTTTTTCTTCTAACCAATATTTGTAAATTTAGATAAAAATTGCGCTCTAACGTCTCATCATTTCTTGCAGATTTCAGATCTGAAGAGCATTGATAGTAGTACACATGGGTTCACCAAGGAAGGGATCCCCGAGACTAAGGATGTTGTGCGTATAGATTTGGTGGGAGGCTTTGCCATTCAAAGAGTTTCTTCAGGAAGAAGTTACTTTCGGTGAGTCATAGTTGCTTGTCGTAATAAGGTTCAACTTAGTTTCATCTCATTAAGATATTACTGATGTGCATATTGTTTAAACAAACTTCTGAATGGCGATGGGTTTCTTTTATTTTATATCAATGCTACTTCCGGAGCAGCTCTTTTCCCCTTTTTGGCCTTTTAAAAAGTAGTATATGTTATCTGTTTCTCCAAAGCCTAGGCTGCATGTGGTGCAATCATTTTAGACAATTTTCTTATAATTTGTTAAAATTTCTGCTGCATTTAAATGCTTGTAAGTATATTCCTGTTCGTTTTTTTCTCTATTGCAAAATAAAAAAAGAACATTAATTAATTTCACAATAAGTGATTATTTAGTTGATCATCTTGATGAGATGCCATCTTCTTGTCATTGTTAAAATGAGACGATACATAAAGAAGGTGAATAATATGATCATCTTGTGGACATAACTGTATACAAGATGAAGTCTAATAATTTGGTAGCTGATCAAAGATGTCTTTTTGTTTGTAATTTCATAAAGAACACAGGAGAATGATAAAATCTAAACATCTGCAGAGAGAAGCAGAAGCTGTGGTATAAACATATTAAATCTTAAATTTCCTTTCATATGGGTTGCGGATAATATATTATTCCCTACATTAGGTACTGCAAATGGAAGTCTTAGCATTCAAAATTCAAGTTATCACTATGATTGAATGATTAACATGACAAATTCGACTCAGTTGGACCTTATGACTTGGACCTCCATCTTTTTGTAGTCATTAATGCAGTTGGTAATTGGATTAATCCTCTGTATTAAACTACTCAAAGTCCAGATATTCTTCATGGAGCTTTTTATTTTCATCACCTCACATTTCGGCCATGCTGTTGTCTAGTGGAATACAATTTTCAGCGATGTCTGAGTTTGTTTTGCCCATGCTGAGTCCAAAATCATTTAAATCATTGTGTTTGCTACTTCGATTGATATAGTTGATCTGAGAAAACAAAGAACTTAAGAATGACCAGATGGTTCTGAAGTCCAATCTTTTTGTATGAACATCCACTTAAATCCTTGTATTGCTTATGCTGTTGGCTTATTGGCTATCGCCTATATTATTGGTGAACTTGTTTATTCTTTTTTAGATAAATGAGAACTTTCATTATGTAAAGAAACTTAGCAGATATATATCTACTTACTGTTTTACATCCATAGTGGACTTGAGCCCTTTATTTCTTCATTTTAATCTAATGTGTGTATTATCTTCTCAAATAGTGATTTCTTTTGTATTATGAAAGAAAGCCGCTTAATTTGCATCTTGAGAAAAAGGGTTGGCTAACCAACAACGTTGGCCACGCTCTTACTGTTAATATGAAGATGCAATGGTATATATGAGAGGGTAGAGCTAGTGTTATATTTACCACTACTGTGCTGTTTTTTTTCTGATCTTTGTAGTTGAACTGTCATCCTGTCCATAAGCCAGTGGACGTCAGTCTCTCTTACTATTTTACAACCCTTGTAATAGCTTTGCTGGAGATATAATATTATTTATTATTTTACAACCCTTGTAATAGCTTTGCTGGAGATATAATATTATTTATTTATTTCTCAGAAAAAAAAAAGAGTATAAGAAGCATTTTCCTGGTTTCTTTCTTGTGATTCTTTGACACACTTCAATTTTTAGGACAATAGCAAATATAGATATGAAGCTGGACTTCGTGCCTCCATTCCTTATAAACTTTATATCAAGGCAGCTAATCGGCAGTGGTTTCAGACTCTATCAGCAGGTCATACATTTTCATTTTCCATGCTTATCATATTCAGTTAAGATATTGATCTGTGTTTGGAGTGTGAATATGATGAGACAATCACAAGGAGATTTATATGGTTAATCTTGCACTTATATTGTGGGATTTAAGTGGTGGTGGAATCACAGATCCTGGTTTTCCTATGTCTTGGCTTAATTCAAAAAGTCAGACATAGGTTCTTCGTCTGAATACATTGTGGAGGATCTGTCTTTGCATTCATGGAGTGATACTTGTTTGACTATCTTCTTTGATATATGACAGGCTGTGGCTTCTGTGTCTAACAAAAATGTAGATTACATAAAGGCTTTGGATGATCCATTGTATTCTCAAATACGTGAGGCCCTTTATTCCAGCCATGAACAAAGTGGTGCTACAAAAAGTAAAGAAGTCCTGCGTGATGCTTCTTCTGTTCGACAATTGCAGCATTCTTTCAAAGTTTCAGGAGAAAGCATAGACAACATGGAACAGAATGTTCACAGGTATGATAAAACAAGTGAATCTTTGCTGGAGAATCAAAAAGATTGGGCTGAGCCACTTTATGGTGGGATTGTCAGAGAAACTAGTGAAGAGAGAAGGAATCTGAATGATGAAGCCAGGGATATCAAACATGAAATTTGTAACAGCAAGTACAACAATACAATAGCCACAGAAAGGAAAGCTTTCAGTGAGATTGAAGAAGAAGCCAGTGAGAATAACAGTCGGTTGGAAAAGGAAGGAAGGGATATTGATCAACCTGGAATGAAAGAGATTGAGCAACAGGGACTTGGAAATTATAACAGAAGTACAATTAGCAGTCCTGAGGTAGAGCAAGCCTTAAAGACTTTAGAGAAAGCCATTACGTTGGTTCGTGAATATGGATCTAAGTCTATAGAGGAGCCTTTACCAATCTTAAGCAACAAAGACAATTTGGATCAGGAAAATGACTCAACTCCTCTAGAAGCCATTGCAGTTGATCTGGATGACTCATCTGCTGAAGCATCCACAACAGAGAAAATAGCAGTGGAGATTTCACATGAACCTAGGTTTAGCACCAGCAATCGTGACATTAGGTAGGCATGTTCGTGAAATATCTTCCCTAATATTGCTTCTGATAATGATGAAAAGTTCCTGTTTCCTTATTCCACATACTGTGTGTCTTGATCTTAAGATGTCTCCCACATTTTTCCTCCTCTCTTTTCTGCTTTCCTTGCTGTGCAGCAAATTGTATTCCTGCCAAGAGATCAGGATCCTCTCATCTCCCTTCCCTACCTTTTGTTAGTTTTCTGTATATTAAATCCTAGTTAGTTTCATTAATTCTATCCTGATATAGTTGGGGCATCTTGGTTGAATTGTTATGCAGACATGCAGGTTCAACTTCTTTTACACGGGAACTGAACCATAACAGGATTGCACCAGCATCACCAGAGCAATGGTCTTCATTTGCTGGTCAAAGTGACCAGGTTTTGTCATCCCCTTCCAGAACCGAAAATGCAGAGACGCCTGCTGCAGACGAAACTACACAAGGTGATCATAAGATTCTGCTTGATGCAAATGGTGTATATGAAAACAGTTTGATGGAAGGAAAGAAATCAAGATGGGGAAGAAAGCTTAGATTTTGTTGCTTTAGTCCTAAGAGTGAAAGGGACTAGAGATGGCTTGTGAGACTATTATTCTTAGGCACACTCCTTGTAGGCATTCACATGCAGTTTGAGAGTAAATTTGCGTCTGCCAATTCCTACACATTGACAGGCTACTCCAAATGAGTATAGCGTACTGTTAAATCATTTTCGTTTGGTTTATCGCTATCCTTAGCAAGATTTAGCGATTTACCAGTTTCTCTTTTCTCTTTTTCTTTTGTAAAATGGCATCAATAATACAGAAAACTCTTATTTTTTGTATTACTTGCTCAATTTACTTCGAGAAATAATAAACCTGGTTTCTTATAGATTTTTCCGACGTACGACAAGATAATTAGATATTCCCTTTCTTCTTTTGTAAGTTATATAATTTAATTTCACAATAAAATTTAAGGTAATACAAAAAATATGACTTGTTTTGATATTCATTATTTTTTGGGAAAATTTAAATTTTATTGACTAAAGTATCAACTTAATATACCATTACAACAGGATTCCTTGCCTCAACATGTTGATTACAGCACTATACGGTTGATTACAGAAGATTCCAACTAGCTCTCATCCATAAGTTCATATGTTCATATGCCTATCGTGCGATTAGGATTTCCTTAATCTAGCATAAAGTTCTGTCCGCTAGTTCATGTTTGTCCTAGGAAGTCCTGTTATGCAACAAAGCATTTGTTCGTCTACAAATTGCGTATGGGCAACAGATGAACGTTGCCTTAAAAGTACGCCCATCTTGCTTCAAGCTTCCAGCACTATAGCTGGCCTAGTTGAGGATATTAGTCCATTCCCTTTTGTCTCAGAATTTGTTGAATATCTGTTGTATTTTAACCCAAACCAGCTGAGAAGCAGGACATTAGAGTTATGGATTCAGACAAAAGAGGCATGTTCGGCCTTGTCCTCCTTCATATCTATCTCCGATTTTCAGTCTTGGTTTGGCAGACAACCAACAAATGAAAGATGCTTTGGTATTAGAGACTTGCCCTATATTATATGATATTGAAAGACTTTCTGTGAGTGCTTCCTGAAAATTCTATAGAAGGAAAGGTTGGGAGATTTTTTGTGAAGGATCCCCTAACCAAATTGTTTCATTCTATCCTGAGGATTTAGGTGACACGAAGGAAGGTTGTTGGTTATAGTATCCGAGCCTTTGCCTGAGATGATCACCTTCACTTTTTTACTGATGGAGATCCTCAAAATCAGATGACATAATTGCTCCCTTTTGCAAAGAGGGCTCAAATTTGATCAATTGTCATACCTGGACTGATGACTTGCATATTCATGCATATTTCAGTCCATACTTGTGTACATTTGCATAGTTATTTGTCACATTTTGTATGCTTTTATGTGGGTTTTGTGTGTTTGCATATTTCAGGTGAAGC
>JAOTAY010000007.1:16148710-16163719 GCA_025629805.1 Erythroxylum baracoense
GATCTTGTTATGAAAAGATTTCAATCTATGAAAAGTAGGCGAGGATCATTGTAATTTTAACTATTTTATATTCTTAACAGAACTTTATTTTTTTATTTAGTTTTGATATGAAAATTTTTGTAAAATCTATATTCTATTTGAGCCCTCCTATCTTAAATTCTTGACTCTGTCACTGCTAGTCATCGCCAGTACAATTTGATTTAAAAAAATATTGATGTATGACAATTTTAGAATATAGAGAGGATTTTCGGAGCTGATTGTTAAGACCTTTTCCCAAGAAGCGGTAATCTTACGTACCTTTGATAATAATTCTTCAACCTGCCTTTATTGACCCATCTAGTTGGAAGCAACGAGGAAAGTAAGATAGGAGCTGGTATCGTATCGTCTACGGTCAAAGCGCTACAAGTTGACAATTTGAGAAATTGGAATAAAGTTCCCTCGTCAGAAAAGCTCAAGGATCTCATGGCGACGTTACATTAATGTTAAAATCATAAAATTAAAAAAATAAAAGAGCATTTATATCATTGATAGATGTATGTGAAAAAGTATTAAATCAAAACAAGATTTTATAAATGTTTATATTTGTGGCTTTTCTAAGAACACGAAAACGTCTGTTGCGTGTGTCTCTGTTACGTTTATTGAGTTAAGAACCCATTGCACGTGCATCTTTTAACTCTTCCGTCTCGTATTTTCATTTCTTCAAAACGATACCTTTTTCCTTAACAATATTCAATTTGACAAAACTTGTGTATTTTTTTCTTCACTAAAATTGAAAACTAATATTTTCCATGAAAATTGAACAAATTATACTTTATATTCTTCAGTATTAAACTAAATTCCAAGGGGTTAAGTTAATTAAATCTTAACAATTAGTTTCATATGAATTTGTGAAAATATCTCTTAATAAATTTTGTAACCTTTTGTCCTTTATAATAACTATATACTTGATGAGTAATAGTATCTTTAATCAATGAAATTTTATTTTAGGAAATCAAAACTGACAGTGTAATGCGTTTAGAACAACCCACAAATCGTCAGATATAAAACTAATGGTCACTAACTATTTTTTGTGGTTATAAAAACTAATAATAAAATAATAAAACGTGCTTTTTTATTTTGTTTTATTTTTTATTTTCAAAATAAAAAATTATAATTAGATTACAAAAATATAAATATTTTCAAAAATCAGAAAATAAGATATCTCTTTTCTTTTGTATTTTTTTGTTTTGATTTCTTCTCTTTGATCTATTTCTTTTACTTTTTATTGTTGTGTCTGTTATGTTGGATCTAAATCCAAACATCCTTGATAATTCTGATTGTTAACAAAAATAATTAAACAAATTCTCTCTAGCCAACAAATCCTCTCTCTTCTCTGTACATATTCTTGTATACAATGGACAAAGTGCTTTTCATTGGCAGTTTTTCCTACGTTCTTGTTCTCCTTGCATTCCTTGTCTTTCCTGTCTGGTGCTTTGCTGAACTCTATATCTGCCTCTCCTCCTTCATCTTTATTTGAATCCACATTCTCATCTTCATTTAGCTCCAGTGATTTCCAAGAACAATGGGGAAAAGAGTAATATCTTCTTATCTCCTTGCTTTTCCCCTCACAAATCGTCGGCAAAAGTTATCATATTGCGACGATTTTACAAATCGTCATTAAAACTAAGCCTTTAGTGACTAACTAAAAAAACATCACAAAAGGAACAACATTTTGTAACGAATGACAAAATCGTCACCAAATGGTAAACATTTAGTGACGATTATTGAAAATCGTCACTAAATGATCCGCAATGGGTGACGATTTTAGAAATTCATCACTAACTTTTGGTGACGCTTTTCAGAAATCATCACCATTATTTGTTAAACATTTGGTGACCAATGTCTTAAATCGTCACTAAAGAGTTCACAAGTGGCGACAATTATACAAAATCATCAGTAAAAAGATGTTTGATTTTTTGCTACATTTTTTACATTGTCACTAAAAGTGACAATTTGGTGATGATATTTGGAAGCACGATCAAAAGATCAACAATTGGTGACGAATTTTGAAAATCATCACCAAATGTTACTCATTCAGTGACGATTTCTGAAAATCATCACTAAATGGTCCACATTCGATGATAATTTTTAGAAATCGTCACCAAAGGTTCTACAGTAATTTGCAAAACGTTTGGTGACCATTTGCCTAAATTGTCACCAAAGGGTTCTAAAATTGTTAAACTAACATTTTTATAATATATCATAGTTAAGATATATTTTATTGGCGATTTGTTTTGAATGTTTACAACGTATTGTTGAAAAAACACACATAACATAATTTTAAGTATTAAATAGTAGTATTAATTAATCATTAATATTTATTAACATTGAAAAATTAATTATAAAATTTTAAATAATTGTATCAATATATACGATATATGGAGTAATAAGAACTTTAAATTAGAAGTTTAACAATTCATACAGTCATAGAACAAGAATAATAATAGTCCACACTCAATAGTACGCAGCTTGACCCCTAACTAGTAGAGAGGTTGTTTGACAAATTCTTACAGATACAACAATAAATCAACTTTAAAGCTAAGTCTAGTTGATTACATTGATAAATGAGAATGATAAAATTATTTTTTTAGATTCCAAGTAACATGAGAGTCGGTAAATGTAAATGAGTCCCTAATGTCTAGATTCTCGAGAAGGGTCCTTGCATATTTGAAGGCACCAATTGGAACAATAATAGTTCTTCCCTCAGGTGTAGGGTTTTTCATACCCTCTTGTAGCAACGTTTCTGCTATAGCTAAACTTGTAGAGGATACAGTGAATGAGTCGCTAGATTTAGTATGGAAGACAAGTTCTCCAGATGAACTGTCAGTACGAAACAGTTTACCTCAAACACAATAAGTATAAAACTTAGATATTGTCATATTAGTAAACCGTTAAACAAATAGAAATTGGAGTGACATGCATATGTGAATGACCAGACGAAGTCTATAGAAGTGACGAATTTTTCAAAACAACTGATTTCCTTAATCCTTTACAAACCATTGTGACATCACTCCCATCTCCATAGGCATACATGTAATCTTCGAGATTCAAAGAAGCTTAAAACAACATGTAGTATATACCATCAAATGTTAATATATAATATCTTCATAAAAGGAAACGAGATGTACATAATAAGGAAAGTGATGTTGTTCGGATGATACTAAACACCTTGAAGTAGAAGATCAGCTATAGAAGGCAAACAATGATTAGTGTATGAAGTGGAGATTTTTTCTGTATTGTTTATTTTTTCTATAGAGACAATTTTTCCACATTCCTCCCAGCGGAATGAATTAGGGCCATTTGGAACCAATCACCATATTGACATTCCTTGATTAATAATGATAAGAGGTATATTCTACAAACGTCGATTTAGAATAAAATGATGATATGTTTAACTCCAATTTCAATGATAAGTGAAAGTAGTCAAATTTAGTAGTTATTCATCTTCAATATGCCTAATGATATGAAAGTTACCCTTACTAAAATATCATAAATCTATTGTGTAGTTTGTATCACATGCGAATTTAGAATTTAAAGTAGAATAGATATAACTATGTTCTTCATATATAGAAATATAGTATTATCTATATTGGGTTACATTACTATTAATGGAAATGAATTAAAGTAAAATACTCTTGAAGACCTTTCATCAAATAGTTACGAAGCTTTGATGAGGGAAGCGTTAAAGGTCGTTAGGAAGACGCCAACCCATATACAAATAACAAAGATAGATAATAAATCATATTCAAAATACAATCATAAACACAACTCATACGTCAAATGTATAATTAAGAACTCAAAATAAACACCTCAAAGTATAAGTTAAACTTAGCATAACTTCGTTGTTGAAAATAGAACAAAAGAATACTACTGATTAAGTTAATAATGATTCTTCATCAATGATGACCACAATATAGAACCCAAACAAAAGAGAGAATTTTAAGAAATGTTGACGGCCTGAACGAGAATGGAGTAGCGTTTTATTGTGGTTGTCATTGAAAACCTAATACAAAACGATATCGTTTTTCTTATTTAGGTAAACGATGTCATTGATTGTCTACTATTGTTGATTGGAAGTAGTATTAATTAATTTGTTACGATCTATTGTATTTGGTCGATAAACATCAGATATAACAACCAATACATGGTTCGTCGCTAAAGCCTGCGAGTTCATAAATAGTTTTTAATAAATTTATTTTCCTATTCCAAATAAAACATAATTTGAATTAAAAATTAAATTATTCAATTGGAAACTATTTGCAAATTCATTTGTTGACCATTCAAATAAATTATAATTGACTTACAATTTTCAGAAAATTATACATTTTGATTATTATAATTTCAAAAAACGTATTTAAAAAAATTATACATTTTAATTATTGTAATTTAGAAAAACTAAATTATAATAATTTAGTTTGACATTGTAATATAATTAGAACACTATTTCTAAATTTAAAATAAAATTTTGTCACTAAATAATATTAGCTACCAAAATAAAATCGTCACAAAATATTATTACCTACGTTTTCAAGAATGTCTCTAAAAACATTTACCTACAATAAGAAATTAGTAGCTCAAACTATTCTGCTAAAAAAATCGAATCGTCACTAAAAGCTATTAACTACCAAAAAGAAATCGTTACAAAATGTTGTTACCTATGTTTAAAAAAAGTCTCTAAAAACATTTACCTACAATAAAAATTAGTAACTAAAACTATTTTGCTAAAAAAAATCGTCACTTAAAATAATTACCTAAGACTACGGTTTAGTAGGTAAAAACTTTTATCTACGAAATACATATGTCGCAAAATCCTATGTAAGACGTTCTTCATTCTCGTTAATTATAGTTTTACCGACGAAATTATTGAGTATCCAAAAACTTTTTGCAACGATTTCATGAAAACGTTGCTGATATTGTTTTGCTACTGAGATTCAGTAACCATTAGGGCAACGATTATTTTTTGTCACAAATTAATATTTGCGATAGTGTTTTAATATTTTGTGACGTTTTGTTATAACCTTATCTGTTGTAGTGAATTATTGAAATTGGTTCACTTGTTTAGGCGTTAAAAGATTACTTTTCTCTTTACCGGGTACCCATACTTATCACTTGTTTTCGACATCTCATATTGATTACTATGAAGTAAATGTCATTTGACCAATATTTCACTAGGCGGTCATTTTCTTGGTTACTTGCAGGTTCTATTCTAATCAAAGGCTGCTTGGTCTTAATCCCGAAAGGCAATGGCTGAACATGCATAAAGGTAACCACACAACTGATTCAAGAACTTGTGCTCTTAGCAGGCCAGTTGGGACAGTGGGTCGATCTCAGCTATGATGTCCATCTGCTGACGTCACATCATCATGTTGTTCTGCAATTTCGCCATCTTTCTTTTAGGATGACTTGAAGAAGATTACAGTAAATCTTAATATATAAGTTCTGGAAGCAGTTTATTTGAATTAGCCATTCGTTTAAGCATCTTTTCACTTGAAACCATTTTTAAGATGGATAGTATATTTGATCAGTCGCCCACCTAACTGTGATGGGTGAGTCTCCCAGCAGGATTTTCTGCATACAGTAGGATTCGAACTTGAGATTCTGCTTAAGTGGAACCGAGCCGCTTACCACTCAGACCAAACCCATTAGCGAGTAGTACTTTTTAATATTGTGTTATCGGTTTAACTTTAGTTAAAATTTTAAAACATTGATTGTTAGTTTAAGTAACGTCAAAAATGTCAAAATCGAAATCTTAGAGTCCTTAAGAGTGTGAATTTGTGATTTATAAGGACGCGAAACCAAGAAAAAGAAATAAGAAGCAAGAAACACCTGAGCAATAAGCCATCCTTCTTATATAACCACAGCTAAAGAAGCTGTTCAACAACTCCTTCTTAGTTCTTATCGTTCCCAGAACTACTCCAAGTCCAAGCCACTTCCCAGCTCATAGGGAGTCCTTCGAGTTTTCGAGTTGTTTCATTTTTTCCCCATCCTTGCCTGAAACTCAAAAAGCATGTGTGTTCGGGAAAAATTTTCAGTTCTGTTACAAGTTTTCTCAGTGGCGGAGACTTTTGTCCCCATGTGGCTCCGCCACTGTTTGACATAATAGAACCTACTTATTATATTTACATTAAATTAATTTAATTTTACTTTCTAATAAAACCTATTTTAATTATAGTAAACTATAATTATCCTAATTAACTTAATTATACCTTGATTAAGTAAAATTCTCAATTAAAATTCCTAGTAAAAATTTTCAATAAGTCATAATTCTCAATTTCTCCAAACATCGATCACTATCTTCAAAGGAAGACTTTCCAAACATTTTCAAACA
Source organism: Erythroxylum baracoense (assembly GCA_025629805.1). Taxonomy (NCBI): domain Eukaryota; kingdom Viridiplantae; phylum Streptophyta; class Magnoliopsida; order Malpighiales; family Erythroxylaceae; genus Erythroxylum; species Erythroxylum baracoense. The sequence goes on from JAOTAY010000007.1 coordinate 16,155,078, forward strand.
ACCCTAATCTCAAGCTAGAAATCAACTCCTAATCATGCAGGAGATGTCCTTAGTATGTTCTACTTCGCCTATAATGAAGTGTTCTCCTTTATTGATGTGAGAGAGCTCTAATCATTTATTGCGTTGATGGTTGGTTTGATTTGTTTATAGCATAGAGACAACATCGTATTCTATTTAATAAATTTCTATTTCTTTCTACACAAACGCAGATGCTCCTGTACTTGGAGACATGGAGAAGGATGAGGGCGAGCTTGCCCTTAATGGGAACTCTACAATGAAGAGAGCCGGAGCTGTGGAGCGTGGGAACCATGGAGTTACTAAGGGAGTTTTTTCAGAAATGTAAAGTTAAGGGAAACACAGAGAAGTGGGAAGTTCGAGCCAAAAATATGCATCCAGTGGTGAAGGGAAATCTGCAGTGAAGAGCACTGGAGCTGGGAAGAGTGATGGAGCTGAGAAGAGTGTGGGAACTATGGAAGGAGCGTTGGGGATAACATCTTGATTGTTCAAGGGTTGATCAGAGAATACACTTTCATAAAGGCCATCAAGAGTTGCTTCATCAAGATTGATTTTTTCAAAGCCTTCGATACTATTAAATGGGAATTCATCATTGAATGTCTTCGCGCATTTAGATTCCTAGAAATTTTTATAAAGTGGATAGAAGAATGAATTTCATCGACAAATTTTAGTTTGCTAATCAACAAAAGTCCTACTAAATTCTTTAAGAACTTTAAAGGTATTAGGTAAGGGGATCCCCTTTCCCTTACCTATTCTCTCTAGCCATCGTAATCCTTTTCACAATGCTTACGACCCTTACCATTGAGAATTCAAGATTCAAATTTCATCACAATGTGAAGTGCTAAAGCTATATCGTATTGCGTTTATGGACTATTTACTTTTAGTGTGTGGAACTAATGAATAATCTTTAAATATGATGATAAGGATTCTTGAGGAATTTAGCAAGATGTTAGGTTTGAACATTAACTTCCTAAAGAGTTGTATGTATGTTTCTTCAGATACGCAGAATGCGGAGGAGTTAAGTAGATTGACAAAACTTCAAATTCGTGCCCCTCCATTCATATATTTGGGAATTCTGATTACCGTTAACAAACCAAAATATGTGGATTGCTAACTCTATTTAGATATCTGGGAATTTTTATATTTAGATGATTTTTATAGGATGAGATACTTGATTTGGCTTATATTTTGTTTATAGGTCTTGTTTTACCTCTATAACAAAGAAGGAACAATTTTCATCAAGTTAAAGCCAAGTTAGATAAGCTTTGACATGATATTAAAGGAATAAATGCCCAATATATGGCACCAAATAGCATCCTATTGAAGTTATGTTAGATTTTATGGAACACAGTTTTAACACAAGTTCATATCCTGGACCTACTTGACAGTAATTTTTCATTTTTACATGACAGAGAAACATGGGATCATCACAATTGACTCATGTTAGAAAGACATTATAAGTGAGAAGAATTAAAGCATCTTGAGATAAGAAGGTAGCAATTTTAAAAAGAAAAGAAAGAATTTTCATCAAGATTTAAATGGAGAACATTAGATTTCAAGATCTATGAGAATGAGTTCTTTTATTTTGTATTCTTACTTAATGTTTATCAGTTTCTTTTTCTTTTTCATAAAGTAAATAGGATAGATCTAGTATTTGTGATTGGTTCTTTGATTTAATAAAAGACACATGTTTCCTTGTGAATTATTTACGATTACTTAATGCGATTGAATTGAAACATGTTATCATTTTGATTTAATTTGAAGTTTCATATATAGGGCTTGAGAAATCTTATGTATAGATAGATTGTGGCATGAATAACAAAATATGCATGGAACCCTACAGATAAGACCATATAAATCACATCGGTTAAGATTCAAATCTATCATAAGAATTCATAAAATGAGTTAATGTATACTTAGAAGTTTTGATTTCAAAGAGATTTTAATTAATCAACTTAAGGGTAGAGGTTGCATATCTTAAGAAAGAATATAGTTATAACTTTAAAATCTCTACCGGACCAAAAAATCAGGATCAATAATTGAATCAGGCTATATTTAAACATAAAAAGATTCTTGGGAGTTGTATGGCTTCTCGGATAAGGATTCAAATTCACACATCACCAATTTTTTGGCGATGAGAAACACTTTTAAGATTAGTGGAGCTTCAGAGGATTATATTTGGTTAAGGTTGTTTCCTTTTACAATAAGGCATAGATCTATATCATGGTTGAAACCCTTGCCTCCTAAATATATACCACCTAGAATGGTCTTACTAAAAATTTTTCCTATAATGGTCTTGCTAAAAATTATAAGTCAGCTATTTTTCTTCAATATGAACTTGAACATGATTGCATTTATCCTTATTTTCTTTTGGTTTCCCTAATTTGTAATAAATCCCTAATACCCAAGGATTTAGGGAAAATTATTCTTCTTTTCCTATATCATCTTCCATTCTTTTTTAATTAGTGGGCGTCTATTCTTCATGGTTCTTCTTCCTTTAGTGACGACTTGCTCATGATAATCATATATACCCATCATTGGTCTTTTGCCATATTTTGAATTTTTCCTCTAACTATAAGATCTATTATTGGAATTCGACTCTCACCAAATTGTAAAAATAACTTAAAATAGTAGTATTCTTTCAACATTTGGTTTCAAATCCTCTATAGATAATAGAGAAAAGAAACTTTAGGGTGAATCAACAATGTAAGCATATGAAGATAGAAAGAAAAAAGAAAAGAAGAAAAGAGAAATAATCACAAAAGAAGATATTTAATTAAAAAAAGTGCAAAATTAACATTAGTGGCCACATTGGCATAGAATCATATCTTTTTTTCATTTGATGATTGCCTATAATGTTTGATTCTCGAAATACTTACTATTTTACCCAAGCTTCTTGTTTTCATTGACATGGAAAACTGATGACTTCTTTTGATTTGTTAAAAGAATTTGAGCTTATTTGGGGGTCCGATCCACTCATTTAGTGAAATTAATTTTTATATGAAAATAGGGGTAAATGCAATCGAGATTAAATGAAATTAAAATAATTAATTAATTAATTTAAAATTAATATTTAATTATTCGTTAACTGCCATATTGGTAGCTAACCTTATTTGGCATGCCTAGGTGGCTCAACTTAACAAGGATGTAATATTTATTTGATGGTGTGAGCATTTTTCCGACAAATTACTCTATTTTGGAAACATTAGGTGTATCGGAGATAACGACAGGGGTCATTTTAGAATTTTTGCTAAATGTTAGGGGCAAAATTGAACGTTTGGCCAATAATCAAGGATAACAAAGGCAAAGGCCTCCACCCAGCTAATTTCAATAATAATAACAGCAAGAAGGGAAGCTAAGTCTCAACAAATCTATGATAAAATTCATGACCGCATTCAAGGCTTACTTCCAAAGTACTGAAACATCTCTTCAAACTTAAGAAGAATTTATCCACAACTTAGAAATTCAAATTAAATAACTTGTTAAGCTTGTCTCCATAAGGCAAGTATGTATTTTCCTAGCAACATTAAACCAAACTCTTTACCAGAAAAAAACATTAAATAGAACTAAAAGGAGCAAGTGAACACAATAATTTAAGGAGGGAAAGGAGTTAAAAGTTAAAGAGAAAAAGTTTACCATACAAAAAATGAAGGATGATGAAAAGGAGAAAAAGAAAAATGAGGAGCAAGAGAAGAAAGTTGTTATTGAGTACCTACCAAAAATTTTATACTTAAGTAGGCTTGAGAAAGATAGAAAGGAAGACCAATTTGATAGATTTTCAGCATTTTTTAAATATTTACATCTTAACATGCCTTCTATTGAAGCTCCTTCACAAATGCAAAAGTATGTCAAATTCTTAAATGATCTCCTTTTTAATAAAAAGAGACTCAAAGAGTTATTGATTGTTATTTTTAATGAGGAGTGCTTTGCCATCTTGCATAACAAACTACCCCAAAAAATTAAAGTTCTAAGGAGTTTTACTATTTCCTATAATATGGGTAGCTTGTAAATTGAAAAGGAATTAGTAGACTTAGGAGCTAGTACTAATTTGATGTCATATGACATATTTAAAAGATTAAGATTGGTTAAACCTAAACCAACTAAAATGAGGATTCAATTAGCAGATCAGTCAATTAAGTATCCCAATTATAAAAGATGTTCTAACTAGGGTTGAAAAATTCATTTTCCTTATTAAGTTTATGATTATGAATATAGAGGATGATGTTGAGGTTTCCTTGATTTTAGCAAAAGCTAAAACTTCTAGGATATCTTATAATGCAAAAGTAAATCTCTATAGGATATGTCAAAACTAGAGAACAATTTGGTAATATTTTCACAAAAGCTCTAAATGGAGCTCGAGTCATTAATGTTTGTAATAAGCTATATATGATTAGTATTTATGCTCTAACTTGAGTAGGAGTGTTACAGATTAGAAATAATGAGATTAGATAAGATGTTAATATCTAACAAGATTGTAATAGTCAGTACATCCTAATGATTGATTATAGGTATATTTTTATATAATTAGTTGCAATTATTCTCAGGACAAATCAATCTTTCCTATTGATTTGTGATTATAGATACAGAGGATGATGCAGAGGTTCCCTTGATCTTAAGACAAACTAAAACTATGACATATCCTAGAAGTTACAGTTCAGTCATTATTGCATTATGAGATTGAGAGCATAAGCAAAACTATCATCTGAAGGGTTGCCCAGACCATATGGATTTAAGTGAACTTTTCTTGACCATAGTAAGGATCATTGCGAAGCATGAGGACATTTTAGATTCCATTAACCTTGATAGTGTAAAGTTTGTGGTCAATATTCTCTATATGAATGTTTATACAAGTCAAATGCTTTATAGTCTCTATGTAGATCATGCTTTGTGTATGATTACCAATCTCCAGCATGACATTGATAGTGAAGTTGCCTAAAGCTCTGAGTGATGTCATAAAAGGTATCATTATGGAACACTATACAATCCATTATCTCAAAGAGGTTCTCGATCTATCTTTAATTTTAAGAGAGAAGAATTCAAAATGGAAGATGAACTTACAAGAGGTGGAACCATCATTCATGGTGAGTCCTTCCACTTTGTTTATAACATAGTAAATTAATTGGAAATGTAGTTTCAGTGAATTTTAAACTTTGAAAAGATTATATAACTTATTATATTCATGTTTAAATTAGGTTGGTTTTAGTAAACAAAAAGTTGAATATAATTATAGTAGTTAGAGTTTACATATAACTATCCTATGTAAATCTGGTCTATATATAGGAAATTTGTAATTTTCATTAAGTGAGTTTTATATTTAATAATGAAATCAACCACTTTTGTGTTCCCAGGATGTAAGTATATCCAATTCGAACCTTGTTAAAAATCTTCTTTCATTCTTATTTATTTTCCTTCTTTATTCTCCATTCTTACTATATATACTTATTCAAGAATTGGTATTAAAGCATGTTAAGGTAAAAATGACTTTAGTTAAGAAGTTTGACATGAGAAAGTTTAATGGAATTAGAAACTTCAAATTACGGCAATAGAAAGTGAAGGATTTGTTGGCATAGTAAGGCACATTGAAAGGGTTACATAAGAATAAGTCAAATTATATGAATGCTCTTGACTAAGAAAAGTTACAAACTGAGTAACTATAACCATACAACTATGCTTGGAAAATAAGGTCATCTATCATTTCATAGATATTCCATTCTCTATGGAGATATAAAAGAAGTTTGACACTCAATACATGTCAAAATCTCTTATGAATAAGTTGTATCTAAAATAGAGATTATACATGTTGAAAATGAATAAAGGAACAAATCGAGAATAAAATGATAATGCATTCAAATAAATAGTTAATGGATTCCTAAGGCTTGAGGTGACTATTACAAAAAAATATATAAATCAATGATTTTGTTTTGTTCTTTACCTTTGTCTTATAAATATTTCCTAAGCATGCTCAAATTAGGTAAGGAAATAATAGTATGGAAAGCATTATCAATACACTATTGGTTCACAACCATTGGAGATAAACACTAGTGAAAGCTCTAAAGGTATAAGAATATATATAAGAGAAAACTAAGATCATGGGAGGAAGCAAAATAAGAATGACTAAAAGGAGTTCTAGATCTAAATCAAAAGGTAAAATGATAATATGGTGCTACAAGTGAGAGCAAGGCATGCATATTAAGAGGGAATTTCCAAATAAGGAGTATAGTTACGAAAAAAAACTAATGATGCATTAAGATTTTCTAATGTAATGTTGAGTAAGCACTCAAATTATAGTGATAAAGATACGCTTTATGTTTCATCCAATCAACTATAAGAATTATAGGTTCTAGATACAGGATGCACATATCACAAAACACTAAACAAAGATTAATTTATGTCATGCACGCCATGTAACATTGGCACTATCCAATTAGGGAATGATAAAGTTTTTGAAATTGTTATAATATGATAGGTTATGATCAAGATATTTGAGGGTGTTATCAAAATGTTATGAAATGTCTAACATATACTAGATTTTAGAAGAACTTAATCTCTTTGGTCACCTTATATGTGAACTAATATTAAGGTAGTAAAGAGTTTGATGGTTGTTTTATATGGGCCAAGATTGGTAGGAAAAGTTTACAAACTAATAGGGGGCATAGTTAAAAATGTAAAACCACCAATAATAGGGTTCTAAGTACTTGTTATAGGATTATAGTCATTCAGGAGAAAGAATATGGATGAGTGTTATGGTGAAGGATTTGAGGTTTGGCAAAATCAAGGAATTAAATGCATTTAGTTAGATCTTCTTAGAAAAAGGTCATGTTTCAAATAAAGCAGTTGGCATGTTGATGAAGTCAATTATTACAAAAAAGTTTAATCATTGCTTGGACTTGATCAATGTCTCAAGGTGCTAAACATGGTAGTAACTTCACTTATATAGAGTATATGTCTCATATATATATGGATGTATAATCTTGGAGTACTTTTAGAAGAATTCAAACATTTTTTAGAGTATGTTGGTTGAACATGGTATATTCACGAACTAGAGATTATTCTGTATGGCTCATATACGTGGATGTACAATCTTAAAGTGTTTCTAGAAGAGAAAAAGTGTTTCTTCGAGTGTGCTAGTTAAATACATGATATTTTTCAAGGTGGAGGTTATAGTGTATAGTTCATATACACAAGTATGCAATCTTGAAGTATTTACCCAAAAAAATAGGCAATTTTTGGAAGTTTTTAGGTGAACCTAACCAAGTACACGATTGTGCACTAATGTATATTCTTTTTTAGAATATAAAACTGAAGATACGGGTTAGAACATGAGTATGTTAGTGTAGCAGAAGTTTTTTCAAAGGACATAGCCTGAGACATAGACATGTTAGTGTCCATGCACACAAAGAAATAGTGAATAACATAACTTGGGACAAAAGTGTGTCAAATACTATACCTTTATTCTTGAAATAAACTATGAATTGTATGACCTGAGACAAAGTTATGTCCGTGATAGGGCATGTTTAAATTAGTTTGAGTTTGGTATAGGGCATGTTATATCGAATTGTACAAGATAGAGTTTACATATAACTATAATTGTGTAAGCATAGTCTATATATAGGAAATCTGTAATCTTTATCAAGTGATTTTTATATTCAATGGAGAAATTAGTGGCTCTTGACTTTTGAAGATATAGGCATAAATCTCATTAAATTTTTTATTATTCTTTTTATCCTTTCTTTCTTAATACGTATGAATACTAATTAGAATTTAAGAAATGCAACATAAATATTTAGGGCTTTTTTATTTATATTGTACTAATCAAATCACGTAAACTAAAAAAATTGAAGCCTAGATTAAAATTTCCCGAACTTAAGCCAAAAATAAGCTCTAAAAGAATATCATTTAATTGTGTATACCAAAATAAATTATAAACATTTTCAATTAACTGACATAATAGTTAAATCGAACTTTGCATGCATACACTACAACAAACAGTAAATTTAGCGACGTTTTCTTTCGTAACTTTAAAAAAATTATTGCCAAAAGTCACAATTCGCAATGATTTTACAAAATCGCCATTAAAAGTAAGAATTTAGCGACCAAATAGAAAAGCATGATAAAAGGGAAAACATTTTGCAATGAATAACAGAAATCGTCACAAAATGCTAAACATTTAGTGACGATAAATAGGAATCGTCACCAAATGATGCACAATGGGTGACGATTTCAGCTATTCGTCGCTAAATATACTTATGGTGACACTTTTTAAACGTGACAAAAGGGAAAACATTTTGCAACGAATAACAGAAATCGTCGCAAAATGCTAAACATTTAGTGACGATCAAGAGGAATCGTCACAAAATGATGCACAATGGGTGATGATTTTAGGTATTCATCGCTAAATATACTTATGGTGATGCTTTCTATAAATCGTCACCATAGTTTGTCAAACATTGGGTCACTTGTTGGACCCCGATTTTTTCTTCAATATGTTTGGGATTAATTTTATTATTTTGTTGTGATTAGGCTTTAATTATAATTTTTGGGGATATAATTATTTTTTTAAGATTGAAGTTATTAAATGGAGAAAATTGAGATTAAATTTTGGAAGCATAGGGTGTTAATTGAAATTG
>JAOTAY010000007.1:16163819-16217549 GCA_025629805.1 Erythroxylum baracoense
TAGAGCATGATCATGCAGTCAAGTTGTACAACTCATATCTCTCAATTCCAATATCCAAAAATTACAAACTTTATACCAATTTAAATCTAAGAGAATAAGCTACAAATTTTGTGAAGACACCTTAGTCTAATTCAGCCTACATCAATACAGTCTATTTAATAACTACAAGAAATGATTTCTGTCCCTGGTAGTACAACAGCTTAAGCCAATACTCAATTTCATGCCAAATTTTGAAATTCTTAAAGACAGAATTAAAAGTAGACTTCTTCAAGAAAGCTGTAACCTTAAGTCTCTAAGTTAATTAGAATGAAGAATCACCTCATTTGAAAATCTACAAATCAAGATATAATCAAAATACCGAAGCTTGTTAAATGAAAATATTCCCGTTCATAATATTCCAGCAGACTCCCTCACTTTCATCCAATCTATCTTTTTCAAATCAATTTAGATGGATTTAAATTTTTATGAAGAGGAAAAAAATGTCTTAAGTGTCTAATGACATCAATTTCATACATTTTGGTTCAGTATCGTGCAGGTTATAATCAAAATACCACATACTGCTATCATACCTCGACAGAACTCCATTTCTTAAGGACATAATTCATATTCTATTCCTTCATGAAAAATGTAGCCATATGTCTCCAATTTACTCTAAATCAAAATTCATCCAATTTGGACATTCACAGATCAAGTTATGGCCAAAATACATATGCATGTTCAATAAAAATACTGTAGCCAACAGATTCCAGCACACTTTAACCATCAATCCCATATGCAATATATTCCAATTCAGATATCATTCTTTTCCCATTAACCATTCTATAAAGATCACATTTTTACTTACTTGTTAGGCTCTCAGTTCAGCTCAAAAATCACTCTAAACCAGTACTCCAAAAACACAGAATCATCATACATCCAGGGTGGAACTTGAATGGATTTTAGCTATGTTTAGTAAGGCAATTTCAAGCTGATCTTTTACTTAACTTTGTGAGGATAAAACATGGATTATTTTTGCAACAATTAGGCATAACCATAAGCAAGTTTAGGGGGTGAAAGAAGAGAGTTTGGGTGATGTGAGTGAGAGAAGAAAGACAAAAAATGAGCTGAACCAAGTTTGCTCCTGATGAATGTTACACCTAAGGTATTAGGTGTCATCTAATGAAATGGCCACATGTCTAAAGGCATGTTCAACAATTATCAAGTATAAGTGCTGTCATATGTTACCATTAAAGCTAGGTCACATGTCATTTAAGTATAGTAGCCATTTTTCCATTAATCAATGCCATTTTTCATCAACTTACTAGTCCATATATCCTACAATGATCAATGCCAAATGTCACTCAATTATAGGCTTAATCATTCTAATTTTCATGTATCAATTTATCTTATCACTTGGCATTTTTCCTAGACCAAATATACATTATAATCCCTCAATTTTCCAATTATATCAATTAATTCCGAATTTACTACTTATAAGCAATCGAACTACAATTCAAGGTATAAACTTGTTACAATTCATATAATGAACATTTAAAACTTTTCATACCCCAAAAAATGTCAATGAATGCGTGTACAATTATTTCATGAGTATCAACACAATTCATATATTTAAATGTGCCATATGATGTATGAAATGCACTTCTAATTTCTCAGTATACTCTCATTTACATTATTCTGGGACGTTACAATTCTCCCCTCCTTAAGAAATTTCGTTCTCAAAATTTGTACCTAATTGATGAAACAGGTGGGGATATTGCTTTTTCATATGCTCCTCTATTTTTCAAGTTGCTTTCTTACTCGAATGATTTCTCCACAGGACTTTCACCAATGGAATTACTCAATTTCTCAGCTGCATTGTCTTATAACCCACTATCTTGATCGGTTCCTCAACATAGCTCAAATCACTAGCAACTTCAATATCTTGAGTAAGTAACACATGTGTTGGATTATCTTCTTAACATGTTCACATGAAACACAATATGTAACTGAGACATCTCATTTAGGCAAAGCTAACTTGTATGCCAAAGGTCCTATCCTTTCAAGGATTTCATAAGGACTAATATACCTAGGGCTCAACTTGCCCTTTTAACCAAACCTCAGCACTCTTTGCCAAGGCGTCACTCTCAGAAACACTCTGTCTCCCACATTGTATTCCATATCCCTTATGAGCTGATCTATATAGCTTTTCTGTCCATCCTAAGCCGCTTTAATTCGGCTTCTGATCAATTTCACCTTATCCATAGTGTCTTGTATCAGTTTCGAACCTTCAATCATTCTCAAACCATCTTCATCCTAATACAGAGGCGATCAACACTTCCTGCCATACAATGCCTCATACGATGCCATCCCAATACTACTATGATAATGATTATTATATGCAAACTCAATCAATGCTATATATTGATCCTATGCTCCTTGAAACTCCAATACACATGCTCTGAGTATATCCTCAACAGTCTAGATTGTTCTCTCACTCTGTCCATCTATTTGAGGATGAAATGCAGTACTGAAGTTCAACTTTGTACCCAAAGCAGACTGCAAACTTTTTCAGAATCTCAACGTAAATTTAGGATCCCTGTCCAATACAATAGACACCAGAACCCTATGTAATCTAACCACTTCATTCACATACCTCTGAGCCAACTAGTCTAGTGAGTTATTCTCTCTCACTGGTAAGAAATGGGCTGACATAGTTAATCGGTCCACTACAACCCATATAGCATCATTTTGCCTCGGAGTCTTAGGCAAACCTATAATAAAATCCATGGTGATTCGTTCCCATTTCCACTCCAGAATAGGCAACGAATATAACTTCCCAACTAGAGCCTGATGCTAAGTCTTAACCTGCTGGCATGTTATACATTTAGAAACAAAATCTGTTACTTGCTTTTTTATTCCAGGCCACCATAAATGTTGTTTCTGTGTGTTATACATCTTAGTGGTACTAGGATGCATAACATAAACGACCATATGAGCTTCCTCTAAGATTTCCTTCCTCAGATCATCCACATTAGGCACACATAATCTCTGATTTAACCATAATGTTTCATCCCTCAATTCAAATTCAGACTCAGGATTCATCTTAACTTTCTCCATCAGTTTCACCATGTCAGGGTCCTTGCTCTGAACCCTTCTTATTCTATCATATAACATTGGCCTCAGTTTCAATGTGGCTATTAATGCCTCATTATGCTCAAGATTCAACTTCACATTCAAAGCTCTCAATTGAATCAAGTTTGGTAACCTCGATAACTGAATCTGAGCTACACTAGTATTTAACTTTCTGCTCAAAGCATCAGCCACCACATTGGCTTTTCCTGGATGATATTCAATTGTACAATCATAATCTTTCAATAACTCTACCCATCTCCTCTGTCTCATGTTCGGTTCTTTCTGACTTAACAGATACCTCAAACTCTTGTGATCGGTTTATATTTGGAATGTCTCTCCATATAGATAATGTCTCCATATCTTCAGAGCAAAAAGAACTGTGGCTAGCTCTAAATCATGTACTGGATAGTTAATCTCGTGAAACCTTAATTATCTTAATGCATGGGCTATCACCTTGCCATTCTGCATCAATACACATCCTAATCCTTAATTCGAAGCATCACTGTATACTACATATCCACCAGTTCCTGATGGAATAATCAACACCGGTATTATAGTCAACCAATGTTTCAACTAATCAAATGCAACCAAGCATGAAAATATTTAAATTAAATTTGACAAAATGAAATTACATACGAGATAGGTGAAGATATAATCCAAGCTATTTAAAGTTTCTTTAACGGTGGAAAATTGTTAAGAGAGGTACATAGAAGTTCCATAACCCTTATGTCAAAGATCATTAATCTTATTATTTTATAGGATTTTAGATTAATTGCCTATTTTCTACGAAGTGATTTCTAAACTTATACTTTGAGACTTGGAGCAGTTTTACCTCTAAATAACATTTCTTCAAAGAAGAGACAATATCATATTATCTCAAAAGATTATCACCTTAACAAAGGAAATAAAAGATGCATACTAAAAGTGGACTTAAAGAAAGTTTTTGGCTCAATAAAATGGGACTTCCTATTAAGCTATCATCAAGACTTTATATTCAATAAATCTTTAGGAATTGGATCTAATAGTTTGTTATTAACCCCTTTTATTCCATATTAATTAATGGAGAACTACCGATCCATTTTAAAAGAATAAAATAATTGAGATATAATGACCTCTATCCCCTTACGTATATATCTTAGCTTTGGAGGTTTTCCACTTAATCTTCCTGAAGTTGGTTAATAGCAATAGCTCTTCAAATTTCATTCATAATGTGCTGCTTCCAAGCTTATTCATCTCTCTTTTACTGAAGATCTCTTACTTTTTGTCATAGAGACAAGTGTTCCTTAAGCTTACTTATTTAGAGCCTTGAAATCTTTGAATTCATATATGGTCTTTAGGAAAAAAAACAAGAAAATATGCGTCTTTATATCACCTTCCTATATTCTATATGCAAATGACCTACAAAATTCCATGACTTTCTTAGCATTACAACCAAGTTCACTAAAAATAACTAATCTCTTATAATTAAAAAAATGTAAGCATAATTTCTAATTAGTCCTTTAAGCCCTTTTACATGTAAGAAGAATACAATTTATTAACTCAACACTGAACAACCTCCAGATCTATTGGTGCTCTCATATAATGCTACTATCCAGGGTAATCAAACACAATTAAACATATGCTAAAGAAACTATCTGTGGTTAAACCAAATTTAAGCACACCAAAATCAAAATCAAGTAGAAAGAACTATAGAAAACCTAAGATAGAAGAAAGCCTAAGCAATATATTGCTAAAATAATGGAACACGTATGTGACTCTTATTTGGTGACCAAATATCATCCTAATTTAGGTAGATTCACACACACCCACACACACACACACACACACACACATATTAGATCAAAAAATTATGTTTAAAAAATTTATGAATGCAATGTCACATTCAGTAAAGATTTATGATACATGTATAGGATGTACTCAATGTGTTTGAGCCTATCCTACGGATGTATTAGAAATGATACCTTGGGACGGATGTAAAGCTAAGAAAATTGCTTCTGCTCTAAGAACGGAGGACTGTGTTGGTTGTAAGAGGTGCAAATCTGCCTGCCCAATGGATTTCTTGAGTATTCAAGTCTATTTATGGCATGAAACAACTCGCAGCATAGGTCTAGCTTATTGATACTTTATAGAAAACCTCACTTGAATTTATTTGATTTTTTGTTTATCGACAAAAACTCGTACTCAAAAAAGAAAAGAAATAATTCTATATATATATATATATATTGTAGTAGACAATTCCTAGAATTGGAAAAACTACTAAATGTAAGATCATTCATGGAGAAGAAAATTCAGTATAAAGTATGAGATGGCAAATAATACCTCCTTGTTTATGATTGATAACATCCTTTTAGGACCACTTATAAGGAATAAGCTACAATTCCTTCAACCTCAAAACATCAAAATCAACTCAATGTTAAGTGGGTGGCTGGTCCTGACCTCCTAACAATTATAAAACACTAGCTCACTCCACACACTAATACTACCTTTCATATTATATAGAAACACCCCTAAGCTATTTATTAGACTATCAATTCATCTAATTATTTAACCAACTCTTATGCTTGGAAGATTTAGAGTCCAAAAGGTCAAAGATTATTTGATACAACTTAGTTTGGTTTAAGTAAAGAATTCCCATAGCTAGTTTCATTGCGTGGATGACAATTCAATACAAATTGAGAACGAGGGACAAATTAAGTTACGTACCTGCTAAAATATATACATTTTATAATCAAGAAATTTAGAGTCACCAACACATTTTAATTAAGAGTCACTACTACATTTTCTTCTAGTTCTCTTAGACAAATACCATTTGTCTCTTACCCTATACCTACTTGGATTGAATGAATTGAATCAAATTCTAAGCCAATTGTTATATAAATAATTATAATTACTTTCGATAACAATTTGATGAATTGTTTTGGAAGATAACTTTCTCTAGATTTAGGAGAAAAAAACTAAAACAATGTTCAAAGAAAAACTAGATCAAGCAGTTAGATAACTACCATAATTACTAAAAGAAAAATAGGAGAACTTTCTTCTACAAAGTAGGATACGAATTGTCATACATGGAGATGGTTTTGAGGTAGATTAACTCAAAGGATGCATGCAACAAATTGTTATTTAATCTTTTGATTTTGCAAATTAGAGTTGATTTGCTTTTGTATATGTAAGGTTTACCTTGATGACTAGCTATTTGCGATAATTTATATTTTTCATTGATATAATTTTTTAATTTTAAAAAATCATTCCCCAAAATATAATTTCTTAAAAAATTGTTTGTCATTAATACGTGTAACTTGAAAAATATTAATCACTTACTCAAACTAATTTTGAAAATATTAAAACTTATAAATTATTTGTACAA
The DNA here is from genome assembly GCA_025629805.1 of Erythroxylum baracoense. Taxonomy (NCBI): domain Eukaryota; kingdom Viridiplantae; phylum Streptophyta; class Magnoliopsida; order Malpighiales; family Erythroxylaceae; genus Erythroxylum; species Erythroxylum baracoense. Next base: position 16,170,295 of record JAOTAY010000007.1, read on the forward strand.
TTATAAAAGAACAATTCTTTTGGAGTAGAAGATCTAGACTTCTTCTATAAGAAGCACATTTTCTTAATGCATCTTTGTGTTTCAAATTATTTTTAAAAAGCACCATACAATATTATAAATATTAAAAAATATTTTCTCTTAATTTCAATTGAGTTGTTTTAACATAATTGTTATGTGAATAACTATTAAGCGTATGATAAAGTGTGTATGATTGTTTTAACATAGTTTTAATAATGAATAAACTTAAAAAAACTTGAAAAAAACTTAATGGCATGTCCTCTTTTAGTATTTGGTATATTATAAGATACTTTTTATTAATTTTAAAATAGAAAAGTGTATTTTAGAAAAGTTTAAATCTTTAAGAGAAAGAGTTTGTATAAGAAGAAAAAAAATGGAATCTTTTATCTTAAAAAACGCATTGAAAAAGGATAGATGTACATAAGCTTTCAATAAGATAGTTTTTTTCAATTCTCACAAAATAAAATCTACTATTCTAAATATATATACCATGGTTCCTTACTTCCACACAATAAAAATATCTGAATTTGATATTTTTAGATGCATTTTTAGATTTATTATCTTTTCAGACTTATTTTTAGATACCTTTTTTAAAATACACTTTTATGTTTTAATCTCTCCTTTGGAGGTATCAAATTATGGCATCATATTCGTTAACCTTATTATCTTTATATAAGTCAATTTTTTTAATTACTTGAAAGCATATTATGAAGATAAGTCTGTAAAGGTGAAAATAGTCATTATTTATTTACTTTGGTATGCGCGTTTAGTATACGAGTCATGCCGCTGAACTGATCTTCCGCTCTCTCCTGTAGCATTCACTCCAAATTTACCAGCAGAACAGTCTCGTTGCAAATATGCAAACTTCGGACGATGTTCGTAATCTCCCTATTGACATCACTTTTTCTCGTCTCGGAGGTAACCCTTTGATATTTATTTCATTTCTTAATTGCGTGTGTTGTAGTTTGATGTTTATTTGGATTTTGGTTGAAGAATGGCTTGTTGATCGGAAGAGAATTCCGGCGGATTGGAGAAAGCGGATTGCCGCTATTAGGGCACGAATTTCTAAGGAATTTCCGTCTCTCCCCAAGGATATTGATCCCTACTTCCATACCCTCGACCCCGAAGGTTCTTATTTTGTCATTTTACATGCTTTCAGCAATACCATATTGTTTAATGTCCAAACTCCAGATTCATTAGAAAGAGAGAATTTTTTTTGGGTTAATTATAATTTGTGATTTGTCACTATGTAGTATGTATCACTTTCATCAAACTATTCAAACATCGAATACAACCGTGTGTTTTTGTATTTTGACTTCTGTATTTGTTAAGAGAGTATTTCATGATCTTAGTTGGCTTAAGCTCTGGGGACTATGAGATTGTGTCAAAACAAGTATTTCATTTGAGTTTCGTTATCGTTTACCAGGAATTGGGTACTTAGAAGCCAAAAAGATTTATGATATTCTCGTGAGGTCAACTCCTGAAAGCCGGAATATATTTGGCCGGCTATCAGGTGCCGCTGTATGATGCTCATCTCTCTTTTGTCTTTATACGCAATTATCTTATTAGATTGTAAATGATTTTTTTTTGCTACTTGTTTTTCCTTTTTAGGGTGCTTGGGAGGCCATTATCCGTTCTTTTGAGAAAGATCACATCTTCCTTGGTGAGGCCTCACAAATAATAATCCAAAATGTTAGCTATGAAATGTAAGCATGTACTTTACTGTTTCCTATTTACCTTTGGTGAAAATTTCTGAACTTATTATGTTGAGTGTCATTCTTATTTTCTGTTGACATTGTTTGATCAAGCCCATATCAGAAGAAACAGGTGCAAAAGATCCAGCAACAACTAGCAGAGCTGGATCGCAAGGAAGCAGATATTAAAAGAAGTGCAGCTTTGTCAGCTGCTAGGTATGCCGAAGCTTGTCAAGAGCTTGGGTTGCAGGTTAGCTTGGTGCACCTGGATGGTGGCTCGGAAGTTTGGGAGATCTGTCTTGTGATTATACTTATTTTTATAGTGTTTGACTTTTCTTGTAGGGAAACAATGTGAGGTTTGAGCTTCTGGAAACTGCAAAGTCACTTCCAAGTGCATTTGCTGGGATTCTTCGAGTTATAAATGGTGATTCTATGTCAAGGGCAATAGAATATTACTCCAACTTTGTCAAAGATGTTCATACGGATAAAGATGTAGGATACTGATTCTTTCCTCCAGGTCATATGGTCATATTCATTGTTTAAAATTGATTTAGTTTGTAAACTTGTGTGCAGCAATCATCTTGGACAGTCTTGTTGAACTTGAAGGATGTTCGTGAAAATCCCCCATCTCTCAGTGTTTCCACCGAACCTGGGAGCTTTGATTCTGTGGATGTTCTGTCTAAAATTGATGGGGCAAAAGATATGAAGGGAGATATGGATGTCTCTGCAGATGCTATTGACTGGGATATCTCTGTAGATAATACTCAAATTGATTGGGATATTGGTACTGTGGAAGAAACCGATGATAATGGTAATGGTTTTGGTCCTTATGAAATAGTGAATGCCAGTGACATCTTACAATGTTCCTCACCAGATGAAGCTGTGAAGTCCGATAAAACATTGTTAAATAAAAATGAGACAACCATGCGATCAGAGGTTTCTGCATCAGAAATATCTTGGGATATAAGTGTTGAAACTCCACAGGTTGATGTGACTGATGATGTCGACTTACCACCTGTGGGGTTGGAAAATCAAAATCAGGTATGCCCTTCACATTGGCTCAATGATACTTCAGGAGCAAGGGGAGACCAGAGTCAGCTTTTGGATACAGAATACAGAAACAAAATTCTTGATGATTTATATGAGGTATGTGTTCACTTATTTCATTTGAACTCCTGATGGAGGATCTTATTGCAGCTATTATTTTTCGAATATGTTTTTGGTTTTTACTCTGATGAAAGCATAAATGAACTGCATTTAGACAAACCTGAAGTTTGTTGTCTCTGTTCTGATATGAGATCTTGAATTTTCTATATCAAAACATTGATTTAAGTTGCCCGGTGTCCATATCAAACATTGACGTTTGGTTCTGATAATTGTATAGATCAAAGCATTTTTGACTCAAAGAATGTTGGAATTGAGGAGTGAAGAGACTTTGTCCTTGCAACATCAAGTTCAGTCAGTTGCTCCCTTGGTACTACAGCAGTATTCGCCGGATGCAATTGAGACAATGTTAGCTGACGTTTCTTCTGCTATTTCATTGTTGACAAATAGGAAGACGCGAGATTTGATCATGCTTCTCAACTCAAAGAGGTGGTTCTGGATATATCTGATTCATTTTGGACTTTCAATTTTAATATGCTTTCTATTATGTTTTAAATTTTCAACAATTTTCGGACATGTTTCTCTTGTATGGGTAGTAAAATGAATTACAAATTGGGTTGGCTGGGATTTTCACTCCTCGATTAGGGAAGGCCATGGGTTAGCATCTGATGCAGACACTAATTGATTTTTCTCATAAGAGTCAATATAAATTTAATGGTAAGGTCGTGTTACTTTCTGCTGATGGAGACATCTGTATAAATTAAGAGTCAGGTAACCAGCAAGCTATCTTTCTGACTGTTGACTACAGTAAGGATTGTCTTTAGCTATTGCTGTGCAGGATGTCCTGGTTACTGGATTTCATGGTTCTTATAGTCTGGATTGGTTTTCCATATTAGTCAGAAAATTGGCAAGTTGTATTTGTTACGGAAGTATTTTAATTCCTTCATGCTTAATTTTGGACTTAGTTTTCTATTTTAGTTGGGGGTTCTTATGGGGAGGCCAGAATCTCAGTGCCTCAACATCTTAACTGGAATGTGCTTGATATCTCTTGTCAACTTTTAACTCTTGCTTATGGTGTAATGGTTAGGAATTTCAAGTAGCGTGGTAACATGAAGAATTGCCATATAATGTGTCTGTTTGTATTTCAGATTTCTGGACAGACTTGTGAAAACATTGGAGGAGAAGAAGCATCATGAATCAAAACTAAAGGAGGGATTAAAGGACGTGTCTTCAAAGCGTATGGAGCTTCACAATTCTTTATATTCTTCATGGCCAAAACAGGTAAGCTGTTTCATAAGTAAAAGTCATTGTGCTTATTATTTTTGCACCATGAAATACCAAGTAAACTGCTATTCTAGCATTTTGTAATTTACCTCACTCTTATCTGCTTAAACTTTTTAAGCTGTTGGAGAAGAAAGTATATATGATAATGACATGTGGATGTAATATAAGACTCATATTCACAAGTAAAATTTTCTTACATATGGATTCTGCTGTCTTGTTCTTAGATTGCACAAAGTGGTAGTAATTTTGCTAAAGCGATTGCCATTTCAGTATGTTTAGCTGTTTTAGTATCTTGTAATCAATAAGTAAATTTGAAAGCTAGAGCATGTTTTCACTGCATCAATCTTGAGTTTGAAATTGCAACTCTACCAATGATTCCTTTCCAAGTAAAAAATTTTATGTTGCTAAAAATGTGCTGTTACTTTCAGATTTCCCAAACAATAATAAGAGGGAGCTAACGAAGTATAATACTTTAGCAAATAGGTGGTACCGTGCCGATGTGTGCATCACTATTAATTTTAGGACCTATAAACAGTTTCTTCATCAGAAATTAACTTGCGTTTATGCTCTATGTGATGTGTGCTGGGTGAACATTCTAACTATCCATGTTTCATTTCACTTCAAGGCTGTAATTTTAGGTATAGAGCTATATTCTTGAGAGAAATGAACATCATAATGAAGTACTCCTGGTAAAGTAATCCTGTAAATGAGGTATTCATTTCATGCTGTTGATAAGTGGCTTGTTTCAGGAAATAGCATTTATTTGTGCTAGTCGTGCTGTAACTTACAGTTGTTGTACGGAGACATGATGGAGTTCTTGCAATATTTGACATGTTCAATATGATTAATGAGTTGTTATTTATTTTCAATTTGGAGAAGCAAGTTTAGTGGTTGCAGGAAAATTAAAGATAATCTGTTGAAATATATTAATGTTCATATTATCAATCAAAAAGAGAACAATGAGCAAATATACTTTCAATTTCAGGATGCAGCACTTGTGAAAACCAGAGAGCTGAAGAAGCTTTGTGAAAATACGCTATCATCCATGTTTGACGGAAGGCCTGTTAATATAATTGGAGAGATCAACACCTTATTGAGTAGTGGAGTTACTGCTTAGACTTTTGACATATTTTAGAATATGTTATATGGTTATCAGTATGAAATGGTGAAAGGTGGATAGATTGGAAATGCTGTAGTTTGTCGCGACAAAAAATGTTCTTTTTTATGACTCATACTATAAAAACAAGCTCGACAATCTGGAAGTCATTCTTTCCTCACATTTTCGTTATGACAGTCAAGAGTCAACTTGAGATTCAATGCAGGTATGTAGGCGTGCGCCTTTTCTTTCTATCATCATCTTATAAGTGTAATTTGAATTTGATTACATTCGTCTCCAAATATGTTTGGACACTTCATCTACCCTTAAAAAGGAAAAAAGGAAGAGCGAGGTTCAGTTCATCCCAATGGATGATGGCAGAACTCAACGGTGAATTTTTGAACTTGTGTAGATGCTTAGTTGATGAGAATGGATGAGATGAGATGTTCAGAATTAGGGGAATTAGGGTCAAGTTAAACAAAAAGTTTACCATTAATATTTGGAATCACAAGTTGTGCAAAGTGTTCCATCACTATTTACCAGATGCCAAGGGAAGTTTCATCAAGTACTATTGTTTAGGACTTGTATCTTACAACCCAAAAGTTGCCAAAAGAAGACTAGGCAAGGCAAAGGATCACATACCAAGTGTCTTTAGCACTTATTAATCCTTTCCCAGCGACTCACCCATTAGAAGGTTCCTCAGAGTGACCAGTGCATGTGCAGAGTCGAAGAGTCATAAGCCCTCGAGTGCTCAAGCTCCATGTATTGCCTCCTATTCTGTTGAGACAACTCTAGTTCACTGGAGAACTGGCTGCTTAGAGGCTGTGAAACATGACCCAATCCCAAGTCAGGGCACATCTCGTGTGAATTGCTACTAGCCTCAACCTTGAAACCCCAAGCGGAGTTTGGATACTGATTGACTGTAGAAACATGTGGGGCTGTTGATTGAGCAGCAGGCGCCACTTTGGTATTAACCAAGTTGTTCATCTCAAGTCCTGACGCTCGGTTACAAGAGCCCCATGGCTGATTTGACAGAAGAGAGAGAGCACAGCTCGAGTCAGTAACACCAACTCCTGTGAAGCGTTCTCCTGAAGGAATGCCAGAAGCAGAGAATCCAATCCCACCTGCCGAACCTTGCAGGTAAACATTAGTTGGAGGATTGTGAGGGCTACTCTGCCATGGTTGGGTGGTGGACCTTCCTCCACCAATTGCTTGAGCCTCATGTATCCGTTCAGAAGATCCTCGAGTTGACCATCCATCCCTCGAGCTAGGCCTTGGATATGCACTGAAGTCCAGAAGAAAGCTTCCAACCCTGTTATCTGTTATTGACAAAAACAGAGCATAACACAAGTACGAAATCAGATAATGAAGATAGCTTCAGATGATGGTTTTCATTTTTAACATCTTTACCAAAACTTGTAGAAGGGATTCGACCAAAGCGGGGTGACAACACTGATCCAGGTGGGGGCTTCCTTCGTCGTTCGTTGTGGCCGGCAAGGCGCCTGCGGCAACTTCTTTTTCCTTGGTCAAATTCTGGAAGTTGATGAAATCTGTGAATAAAATGAACGAGTTAACTTAAAAACCTTCTAGAAAAGAATAGCATCATTGATCTCTATAAGCATAAAAATAGAAATAGTTGAGAAAGAAAAAAAGGGAGAACAAAGTTCTAACTGCACTCAGTATGTTTCTGCCAATGCATTTAAAGTGTGATTAGAAAGTCAGGACTTTGGAGTCCTTACGGTGACCATCCTGCTATACCGTCGCATGGCTCAGTTTGCAAGCAACACCAAGTAAACCTCTTATTTTTCACAGTCCCAAAGCATATGGAAGCTACCTTCTAAGTTCAGTTTCCCAAAGAGTAGAAAAAGTTTGACTAATAACTTTTGTTCAATCAACAACCACTGAAACGTCAAGAGAAATCAAAAGGGTTGAGAATTTCATTATTTAGTACACCCAACTTGCTTATAATCTGTCATTCAATTTATTTTAAGGCATTAGGTCATCCATATACCACATCATAGATGCACTTGGGCAACATGAAAGAAATCTTCCATTATTTGCTTGAACAAGTTGTGATCATTATAGTCTAGAATGAATTCAAATAGGAAAAGTATTTATGCACTATAAAAGACTTCCAGAGGACCTTAAACTAAGGATGAGAGGTTAGCCTGAATAGCCACAATCTCTCTATGATCAACAGATCGTGAGTTCAATACTCGCATGGAATAGGGTGGGTTGGTAGCTTACCACAGATTTATCCCCTATTGTATAATTCAATAGGCCCAATGGAAATGGTGGACCTCCTTCAAAAAGAAAAATGAAAATGTAAAAAAAGTAACCATTTGAGTGATTTTGGCTTGTCTATATTTGATAATGGCAACCGAGTTTATAAGGTACAGCATGAGAAGCAAAACCATCAAACTAGCAGTAATCAATTACTTGAAACTAGACTTTTGTTTAGCCTTGGAATGAATACATAATTGGCTAACAGTCATTTTTGAAGTATTTCTTTTTCTTATATGGACAACTGATAGAAAGACTTTCCTGTCAGGTGGTCCAAGAGCATTCAGTGATCAAATGTAGTGAAAAGAATCTGAACATTGAGATCTGATACCTCAGTAGGTTCGGAACAAAAGCAAGTATAGCAAGCAAATAACTTTCAGAAAACGTGCTGTGGCTCCAGTTAAGGACATGAGTCTTGCATAACCCATGAATTGATAGTAGTCCTTCACAATTTATCAATGCTACAGGGAGTCCCGTTCAAGTTTGCCGCTGGCTTATAACCATGAATTTTTAAAGTACTTTTTCTTTTTTGGAAAATGAAAGTATATTAAAACTCAACTCTAAGGGAAGTATAACAGAGGGTTCAGACCTGTCCTAGGATCAACTCAAGCCAAGTTCATGAGTGAATGATTAAAAACCAAAAACTTTTAAGAGACAAAACCAAAGAAATAAATCATATCAACCCCTAGAAATAAACATTTCAACCAAAAACAAAAAAGGGCACAAGCGACATACAAAGAATAGACTGATGTAACTATAAACAAACAAAACAAAACTTAATGTATGCTGAACTTGAAAGCTACCTTATAACCCACACACACACACACACACAGAAACATATATTGCTTCAACGTTAATCCACGACCCTCAAGAAACTGAAAGTGAAAACAGCACCTACAAGGTACTTAAAATCAAACAAACTGAAAAATATTTAGTTCACCCGCATACTTCTTTCCATTCTCTGACAAAAAGACTTGAACTTGCAAACGATTGCCAACAAACGAACAGTCATCAATTTCCAATAGAAGAGGAAAAAATAAAAGCAATCTACGCACAGCATCGTCAAAGCCTAAAACGCAATACTCATAAATGAAGTAAAGATATAATATAAAGGACTCACCGGCTACACTGCTGACAAAATCTTTGTTCCAAGCCAGCAACGATGACCTTAGGAGACTTGGAATGCATACCACAAACTTTGTGTCTTGAATAGTAAGCCTTAGCATCAGTTAGATCCACCTTGCACCCTTCAACCTGACACCTGGGTGGTTGCTGCTGGCCACCCTGAGCCTTCCTGGTCGGAGCTCCGGATGACGACGACGAGGAGCCGTTTGCAGACTCTGCCGGAGACCCGGCACCCAGATGATCCTCAAAATAAATTTTTTTACCAAATTTGAGGCCATTCACAGACTCATTAGTTGGTGGAGAAGAAGGGTTGGAGCTGCCAGAATCAGTCAAAGAGCCAGAACCCATTTCCATAAATGGTGCCTACAGTTCATTCATGGTTGTATTTGTGGGACACTGAGAGGACTGTGCAAAAGCGTGGATTTTGTGAATGTGGAGGAGAAGAAAAGCACAAATTTTGGTGAGGAGATGGTGGGTTGAGAGAGAGAGAGAGAGAGAGAAGTAAGTTTAAAGAGAAGAATTCAATTAAAAGTAATTAAAAAAAAGAAAAAAGCAGACACCTGACACTGGCCCATGCCAGCGAGAGGGGGTCTACAACACAGACTGACGGATTCACCAGTAACCATATCCTCCCTCTCAAAAGGTTAAAAGTACAACAGAGAGAGAGAGAGAGAGAGAGAGGAGGGGTGATATCGGCATTTCATGTCTCTAGCGGGAGTTTACGAAAACTCCATTGATGGATGTTATGGTATACTGTATAATAATATGATTGACTGCCCCCCTCATCTTTCATAATAACGTAGAATGGTATGGTATGGTCTGCGTAGAAAATCTCAAAATGGAAAGAGAGGGGATGATGTCCCTGTCAGAGTCTTAGCTTGGGTCCTTTAGGTCTCGGGAACCCAAATTCTTGTCTCCACTCATGGGGGTACCACTGCCATTGTGCCAGATATCCTGATTTGAGAGTGAAACAGTTGGTCAGTTAAAGTTCACTGACTTCTCATTACCACAGCTTGGGTTGGACTTGGGTGTGCACAAGGAAAGTTCGGTTCCCCTCACTGTGCCACCTCTTCTTAATGTTTAACTCTAAGCTCAAGCTTTAACTTTTTTCTTTTCCACCTTTATTTTACTCAAATATTACATCGTAAGGGATTTAATTATTAGCTGAAGATGCGATGATAAGCAAATAATAGAAATCAGAATTAACAGTATCACTTATAAATTGTAGATTTGAATTTCAAAGTTTCTGTATGCAACTTGAAAAAATGAAAATTCCTTCGTTTAATAGTTTATATTAAGATGCATTTAATCATGAAGAACAACAACTACCGTTATATGTTTTCTATGCTATTCCATTGTATTATCACGTCAAGTTGAATTTACTTAATTAACATTGTTCACACTTAACGAAATTATATCCAATTTAACAGAAATTAAATCTTCCAGTCAATTCCACAAACTGAATTTGCTGAGATGAATGGAATATGCTATTTAATGAATCATTTCTTGTAAAGACTCTGAAAGGAAACAAAACTGCGGTCTCTAATATTTTTATTTACAATAATTTGACCTATAATGTCATATAAATCAAAAAATTTTAGAAAACGAATAAATATATAAATTAATCATATTTAAATAGTTTAAAATATATTTAAATGGGTAGTCTAATGGAATCAATTTGAAGATAATATAGTCTATGTAGGATTATAATTTATAATTTGGAGAACAATATCACAACTATATATGAGTATATAGGTTCAGGTAAAATTATATAATTTTTAATTACCCAAATGACAATATTAATTAAAATTTTTTCTACATATAAATTAACAATATTAATTATTTTGGTATAAATTTTTAAGTAGATAAAAAAGGTTAAAATTTTGTTTCGAGCTTTCTTGAAAACATCATTAAAGTGCTGTGCTTGTGCACACGCGGATTGTTGGTTGGTTAGTTTGGAAAAGACAAGCTTGTTCGTCAATCCACAATCCTGAATTGGGTGCCCGAACTCTGGCCTTCCCTCACCTCACCTAATCCATTGATGGAGAAAGGTCGTAGAGTGACTTTGACTCCTTTGATGTTGGCAAAATTTGATACGAAAAAATTAATTCTATTAATTTTCACTTTTTCCAATTTCTTCTTTCTGAAATTAGGAACATATCACATGATTTTATTATTTTATGAGAATTAATTTATTCAATAAATGAAATACATAAAAATTAAATAAATAGATACTCATAAAATAATATAAAAACAAGTGATCTGAATACTAAAATTGGTTGATTTGTTCTCCCGTACAAACGTGTATCGGTTTTCTTTCCAAACTCTGAGGAATAAAACTATTAAAGTCAGCATTATTCACATCTCGATTTATAAAAGGTAGCAACCTAAGTCCCAGTCGTTGGTTTCGGCAGGCGGACTCCTCCAAGACAGTACAGGATAATAGCTTGGAGGGTTCACACAGAATCTTGATTGGTGTTTATCGCTGACAGCAGAACTATGGGGCGTGTTTACCGGTCTTACTCTCGCATGGGATCTGGGGTATCGACGGATCGAGCTAGAAGTAGATTCCATCGCCGTGATCAACTTAATCTCCTCCGCTGCTGACCGTTCAACGTCTCTCGTTCCTATAGTGAGGGGGATTCATGAACTGTTTACTCGGAACTGGACTGTTGTTCATCGCCACATCTATCGAGAGGGCAACAGATGCGCTGACTGGCTAACGACCTATGCTGAACAATTTGATATCGGACTCACACGTTTCGATACCACACCCTCTGGGTGCCTTCCTCTTCTTCTTGAGGATATGTCTGGGATTCGATTCCCGCGACTCGCTTTGTAATTTGTGTTCTATTTTCCCTTTATTTAAAAAAAAAAAAGAAAGTCCAATCCTATAACATGGGTTACTTCTATACATTTCTGACGCTGCCTACAATCGAAGTCTCTTGACTCTTATGGACTGAACTGAGTAAAATTTGGAAATTAGTGGCAGTAGAGACATTTTATAAAATTATGGTAAGTTGATTCAATAGCCCATGATAAGTTGTTTGTGAGTTCAACCAATAACGATGACGCTATATGTAAACATGAAAGGACCATGTTTTATAACATGAAAGGACCGTGTTTTATGATTTGTACGACCCTTTCTTGTGTCGAACATTGTTAGTTGACATCATATGTGAACAAATTGATGATTAGCGGTTGAGTTCTTCACATATCTACACCAAGCAGCATTTAAAGAAAACCTTCATGGAGCCATAAACAATAGGAATCGTTTCTTGTAATGCCTGCCTACAAAAACTTTGTTCAAAATATTTCACAAAGTACTAGCTTCAATTTGCAATGGTAAAGAATATATATGAAGAAATTAACATATAGTAGTCATGTTAACTTCAGAATCGAATATTATGATGCAAGTAACCATCTAAACATCAATAAACTACATACGTTTAAAATTAAATAGCTGTGACAATACTATGCTAGCATTTAAATCAATTCACAACTGCAAACTACACCAAGAAGAGAATATGTCTGCAGCCCTTTGAACAAGGAACTTCTCTCTGCTTTAATATATTGTTACCACTTTACTATTCCGAAGCTTGAACACCCACAATCAACATAGGACGTCCCAGGTTGCTCTTTGCAAGGCCTGTGGCAACCCGCAGTATTGCCAAAATAAGATCCTTTCAGTTACGCGTCAACTTTTTAAGTTTGCAATTAACTTGTCGACGTGAATAAGAATATCGTCAATGCGAGGGCGAACTGTTGCCTGAGGCTGAAGCATCCATGTAACGAACTTTCGGAGAGTTTCTGGATATGCAGGATTTGGTCCAGCTGGCCACTTTATTTGTGCATTTACAACAGCCAATTGTAGGCTCCCACCAGATTCTCCAAGAGCATACTCGAATGGAGACACCCCATACCTGTTAGAAATCAGCTATAAATTGTTCAGCACAGGAGAGCAACTGTAAATACAAGGAAATAGCCTGAAGCTTTAGGTACTAACCAGTTTCATTAGTGAAACTACCATCCATGAAAAGAAATAACACTAGGTACATGAGAAAAACAGTATGTCTAAGTGGCCTGAACGAAAGTAAGCCTTAAAGTTGTTGAGATATCGTGTAGTAGAGCTAAATTTTCATACAAGGTGTAGCTTCTTTGAGATTTTTGTCAGCTTCAATTGTTTTATTATAGATGTATTATACTGTCCAACAATTGTTCATTACTATACCTATAATGGTGTAGCAAAGAACTCATGCAAAGTTGAAAGTTCTCCCAAGAAATTAAAGCAATTATTGCTATTTTCTATTCTATCCAGCTATTAAGGATCTAGATAATTTGTGCTCGTGTGCGTGACTACAAAAACATAATGAGGTAATTTGTCACCCTATATTCCACATATGTGCAAAGCAAGAAACATTGTAAAGCATTTAAAAATATAATTTTTCTGAGGAAAGTAGTTCTTGGCTTCGTCAACAATGGAATATGCAATAGTTAAATCATAAGCAGTCAACCATCAGAATTAAAAAAAGAAAAAATGGAAAGAAAAATATAATGGAAGTTCCTCATAATAAGCAATGATCACAGTTGAAGAAAGGAAAATTTGTCCTCACATTATTGCATATAGTGTGCATCCTAGTGACCAAACATCAGTTCTTTCATCAATGTCTGCATGACTAGGACAGTCCCACAGCTCAGGAGCTCTGAAAGGTGCTGAACAATGCTCAGATGCCCATTCCTATTCACCCATCAGCCACAATATAGTAAAAATGATCTTTCACTTGCACGAGTGTACCAGATCATGAAAGCCAAGGCAATTTCGATTAAATGGAATGACTCTTCAGAATAACTTAAGATATGAAGATATCTCACAATGTCAAGTTATAACACAGTAAGAAGTATTCCAGGGACATAAAGAAGAAGAGGACATCGAAAAGGAAAAGGAAGAAAGTACATAGAAGCACCTGCAACTGTAGAGCTTCAGAACGTGATCTAATTTGCCTCCTTGCAGGTCGAGCACTGCCAAAATCCATCAAAATAGCAAGAGGTGGCTGACCTTTCCTGTGTGTTAGAAGAACATTACCAGGTTTGACATCATTATGCGCATATGGTGGATCAAGATTGTGCATATGTTTGAGACCGGCACAAAGCTGCATATAACAGGTTTTTACCAGTTAAATAAGTAAAAGAGTAAAAAGACTGGAAGCATATAAACAGGCAGATCCCACGTTGTAAATGTTAAATGCTAAGAACAAAATGTGAATTAACTTGAACAGAAAGGCAGACTGAGGAAGCACGTAAAAGTAGCCCATAACATATATCAAGTATTATAACTATTGGCAGTGTTGTCTACATGTCAAAAGTCCAATTCAAACAAGAAAACTGGCATTTCAGTACGACAAAGGGGTGCTCTATTACCTGGCGGAATATATGAAGAACGTCAGAAGTGGAGAAGTGCTCCTTCTTAGCTTTCATAGCTTTGGTATTGTCCAGTAAAGTTCCATCCAAGTGAACTGGAAATAACAAATAAGCTTCGTGGTTCCAAGATCCTTCTTGACCAGTCTAGATAACAATCGATATAAATCAAACCCATCATACCAAATCCATTTACACAACAAATTTGAACCGAAAGTTAACAGAATGGCAACTTAAATTTAATCCCAACCAAAGCAAGTCAATAAGTAAATCACCAGATTTGTTTCAAACCTTAACAGAAATAATAGCATGATCAAGAAGTGGAAGCAAATTGGGGTGACTAAAGAGCGAAGACACACGGATCTCTTCTCGAACCAACTCCAATTGATCATTGGTTTGAATCAGAACTTTCTTCATTGCATAAGTTCCGTCATCTAGATTTAGCAATCTAAATCAGAGAAAATAAAAAAGAATCCAATAATATATTGAATCAGATCAAGTACCAGAGAGATGAGATTTGTCCTTGAGCTTGCTGGCGAGACCAGAAGTAGAAGAAGAATCGGAGAGGAGCTCTTTGACCAAGTAGACGAAGGCGAATCCGCCTTCTCCCAGCTGCCTCACGATCCTGAACCTGTTCTCGTTGATCCACACGTCTCCTCCGCCGTTCACAGCGTCGTACAGCGCATTGAGCCCCGAGAACGTGCAACCCATCCCCTCTCTCTCTACCGACAAATGAAGAACTCCTCCGTGACAGCGTCGATTAATAGAGTAACTGAAAATAGAAAATGTCTTCAAGCTCTCGTTCCTCTCTCCTCTCTCGATCTACTCTGCCTAACAACAACACTAACAATTCAGTGCAAATTTATTTTAATTGCCTCATCTTTTCCAATTCCAGCCCTATGGAACACGTCACGTCATCATTAATTTTAATATTTCAAAATTATTTAAATTTAATTATAAAATGATGAAACCTTAAAAAAATTAAGTTCATTACTCCACATTCAAGTCTTCTTTCAATAACCAAAAATCTCAAATGTGTTCATGTAAATCAAAGAGATCTGGATTGATCTAACCCACTGGCCACTAAATTCAAAGTCATTGACTCAAATATAGTATTATAATTGGAGCTTGTGCTTATTCTAATGCATGAAGAAGAGAGCAATTTGGTTGCTGGATGAAACACGATGCACATTGAGATTGGGAAGGATCGTCATATTAATATTCAGAACAAGTTGGTGAGTCAGGTAATGGGAGTGAGAAATCTAGTATAAACCATGTTCTATTGATCATACTAGCCTTATCGATGCAGTGTTTGATGACTCATTAGGTTGGGATTATTGGTACACTCTCAAAAAGCTTAAGATCTGTACAGATGGTTTCACAGAAACGAATGTGATTGGTGAAGGTGGTACGACAGGTTTAAAAAGATAATAAGGTTGAAGCAGAGCCAATCAGACTCTTTAAGAAATAAGAATTTGGCTAGGTTGGTTGGATATTATGCTGAAAGAGCTCCCAAGTAGTTTCAGTGTTCATCTTATTGTAGTTAAGGTTTATTATATTTAATTGGTGACTTAATTAAATTCTTTGGCCGTTGTTTTGTGAATAAATTAATGTTTCGTGAATTTAATTTAAGTAACTGAGACTCATTCCCATTTAAAAAGTAAAGAAATTAAAAGAAGTGTCACATCAACTTTAACATGACACTTAATTGACATACCTTTAATTTTGTTAAGAGTTTCAACTGTTTAGGGTTAAATTTGAATAGTTTTAAATTATTAAGGTTCTTTTTTAACGTTACAAAATGTTAGGGTGGGTCTGACCTATTTTTTAGTGTATGTATGTATGTATATATGTTATGTGGTATAATACAAAAGATATTTTAATAAAATTTTATTAAGGTACTCAATAAAATTTCACAAAAATATCTTTTATATTATAACATATAATGTTGTCTTCGCACTCTCAACCTATTTTGTTCAAACTTAAGAAAGCTTAAAGATCTCACAATATCCACCACCTTTTAAATGAGTAATTTATCTATATATGACCATATTTCACACCACTTTTTTCTAATAAGGAACATTTAGAATTAATCATTCCAAATTTGTTCATCATTTTTTAATATAATTGCATTAAGATAACTATTATTGTTTAGAGCTCATATCCCTGTGAGTCTCCATTCTAAGTATCTTCTTAACTAAGATCCTTTATGTTAATCTTCTTTCTCGTCAAGGTCTTTATTTTAATTCACATTATGTAATTAGTACTTCTATGATGATTCTTAATAAAATTAGCTTTCTTAATTTGATGTTCCTGAGTATAAGTTGCTTAATACTCATGATCATGGTATCTCTCACCATAACTATCACAACTCATTACTTATACCAATTGAATTGCCACACTCATGTTGTTAACTTTCCTACTCAAAGCCTCTAACTTCATCTCGAATGTTACCATCATGTCAACATTATGGATCCCACTTTTCCTTGGGTTTGATCTTTAATTGCCCCACTAATAGTTGTTTATGACAATGTTCTTTATAAGATCTTGTAATTCCTTATGGGTTTTAATGATGGTGTTCCCCCCCAAAGATGCATCCATCAATTGCATTTACATTCCAAAATGAAGATTATGATGTGAGCACTTCCTCAATAGCTCCTTCCATCTCTCCCAAGTACTGTATAAAGTCTTGACTCCTAATTGTTGGAAGGAGAAAATTTCATTCCAAAGTTTCATAGTACATGTCAAAGAAAAGTATTTTTCCAAGAATTTCTCCATCATCCTATTCTATATAGTGATGGATCCTACAATAACTTTATCCATAACTTAGCTTAATCCCTAAATATGGAACGGAACAACCTTAAGTTGATGATATATTTTGAGACTTTATTTAGCTTGAATGTGTCACGTATTTCTAAAAAAAATGGTAATACATGCGTTGGGATCTTCATCTAATAGTCCATTAAAACGTACCAATTGTTGGATCATCTAAATCATCTTAGGTTTTATCTCAAAGTTATTTTCTTTAACCCTTGGGCTTACAATGATGGATTCAGCCCTAACTAATAAGGGTTTAGTATAATCCCCCATTGTATGGTACCGCTTATGCCATGTCATTTTATTCATGGGCTATAATTTCATATATTTATCTTTGGTTCCTTCCCTTTAAGTTTCAAAGTAGAGTTCTTTCAATTTTTGGCTCAGAATCTAATAGGCTTTGGGTTTACTTATGGTCATAAAACAAAGAATTGAAACCTAAAATACAACAACACAAGATTAAGAAAGATTGTTTGAAAAAAAAAGAACTAAAACTAAAAACAAACTAAAAGGTTATTAGACTAATCAAATTCAAGCTTTCGCAATATCATAATCCCTGATAGAAGTGCTAAAAACTTGATATTATATGTGAATGAATAAAATGAAATATGAAGAATAATAGTAAATAAATTTCACAAGCAAGTATACCTATAACAGTACTAAAGAAATCATACAAGCAAGTGTACCTATCTCTTCTTATAATGTAGTCTACATAAGTTAAGTGTGGATCTCACAGAGATTGTGACTATAAAATAAACAATTAATTCAATAAATAGATCAAGATAAAAATCCCCTTATAACTTTCTTGTGCTTGAATTTATCCTGATTTAATGATTATCTTAGTTTCTTTGACCAAAACAAATCTCAGAGTAACTGTATACTTACAATTAGTATATATACAATCATTATGCTTAAATATTTTTGACTAAAAGTTCTCTCACATCAAAACTCTCTAAGAATTCATTAATAAGGTTTCACCATAACTCAAAATGATTGTGAATCCTAATAGTTAGGATTCATGCAACCCCTATTATTTATGACGTGACCTAGGTTATACATTGCTAATTTAATCCCTTACATGAATATGAATGTTAAATTTCTATTTTCATCACTTTAATTCCATATAATATAAAAATATGAACAAATCTTGAAAACTAAAATTTTTCATTAAAAAAATTAACTCAAATATACATCTTAGGGTTCTTTAGATCTAGATCTAAATCTACATCCTAATTAGTTCATAGTAAAATAATAAAAATCAATAATTAACAATTAACAATAAAGAACATAAGAAAGAAGATAGAGTTCCTATGGCATATTTCTTTAAAGTCCTTGATGAATATTGATGGATCCTCTTGTTTTGTTCCTAGCTTGTTTGCTTCTTAATCTTGGCTGCATTTCTTAACTCCGAATTCCTTTTTTCTATCTCTAAACTCCTCCTCAACCTCCCAAAACTCTCCTTTTAGAATCTCTCTTTTGTTTTTATCCACTTTTCTTTTAAACATGTGAAATCCTATTTTTTTTGGCCCAACATAGTCTCATATTAATTCTAATTTTTACCAATTGCAACCCTAACGTGGTCTATGTTGGGCTTTGTGTTTCTTCACTTGCCTTTCTTAAAATTTTACATAAAAAATCACCACCAATATGGTGATGAATACAAGTTTGTGCTACCATAATGTTGGCTAATATGGGCTAAAAATGGGGGCATGTCACAAGCACTTGGAGAAACATAATACTTCCATCTTAAACATAACACGAATACAAGGGTGTGTTAGTGTTGTGTCATTTAGGTAAAAATCCCTTTTTCATGTCATTTGGGTAAAAATCTCTTTGAAAAATAAGATAGTGCATGCTTGAACATAATTAATAATATGTTAATGTGTTGCTACTATGTTCTAAGTCCTTTTCAAGTTTTCCAAATTTGCTACAAATTGACTCAACTTTTCTCCAAATTCATTCATTTTCCTTTAAAAGGTTTAAATAGGACCTAGAATAAAATATGAACCATTTTAAGTAACAAATCCTGTAAATAATCCAAATACAATCTTAATTCTCTCAAAATCATGTTAAAAATAAAATGTATCTAGCATATATCATCAACACATCCTTAACCACCTTAATGTTGTCTCTACCAACTTTATATTCAAAACTTAGCATGTAAGGTGCCTAAAGAAATCATATTCTTCCTCAAATTTAATGCATGTCTAATATCACTTAACATTCTAATCACAATATCATACATATTAATCTTGACCTATCACATTCTATCAATTGTGCAAGCTTTATCATCACCCAACTAGATAAAACCAAAATTATCTGACTGTATGACATAAACTAATCCTTGTTTAGTGTTATGTATAGGAGCATCCTATATCCTAAATCCATAAATTTGTGAGTTGACTAATTGATAAAGCATATCCTCTTAGCTGTAATTCAAGTCATCATTCTGCACTAAATTAATAGACCTTGATAAATCATCAATTTTTTGTCTTTAATTTACTACTTTTTACTTAGAAAATTCCTCGTGATTTGCTGATAGGTGCTTAATTGCTTATGAAATTATTCCATAACACTTAGCAATTATTGACATGAAATTATTTAAGATACTCTCTTTGACTCATATGTGTTTTAGGAACAATTTTGAAGCAAAGAAGTTAAAGTGAGTCGAAAGAATGATATTTGGGCCACTTTCTGAAATTAATTTTGACTTCTCTTAATGGACCAAAAAGAAGAAAATTAAAACATAAGAAGAAGACAAGAAAAATGAAAAGACAAAGAAGATAAATTAAAGATTGCATCTCACACCCATGCAACGATATGAATATTATGGTTCAATAATAAAACAATTGCAGAAGAAGAAAGATGCAATGCTGGACTTAAAACATTGACGTAACACTGTAGCAAATGGGGAGTAGGTCAACCAAAATGCAAATGACCAAGAGTAAAACGCTGTAGTAGGTGGATAGCCAACAACCCAAAACGATAGAAGCACAAGAAGAAAACGGTTGCAACAGGTGGATTAAAAGAAGAAAACAACAGCACAGTGAACTGGGAAAAGTTTGTGTTAAACGCAAGCGACACAAACATAGAAGCAGTGTGAGGTTTTAATAAATGACACTATTCATGGGCCAAGAGTTAATTTGTCACATCAAGAATAGAACCAAGATTAATAACGTGAAATAGAACAGAAGGGAGGCGCAGTAGAGAGGCGATAGAAGGGGCTTCGATGGGACATTATTCAATGGGGCTGAAACATTTTTCCAGGAGAGACCTATAGAGAGGTAACGCTCCGACACTAGTTCGAAGGTGATATCGACATCCACAACCCAGGTTAAGTGTATTTTATTGTTTTGTTGTTTCTTTCTCTTATTAGAAATTGATTGTGTTATCCTATGTTAATTGATTTAGGTTTTATGTATGGATGGTCGGATTTTCGTTATTGTTCGGTTATTTGTGTATGAACCCATTGGGTATTGTGAAAAGATGATTTTAATGCATTTATTGAATCGATTATTTACAAACTCATTGCTAGAATTCCGTTATAATCCGTGATTGTTATGTTGAAATTCATGTGTAGCGACTAATGATTCATAATCATTAAGAATAACATAAACTAGGTTAAATGACGCATCGTATGTGGTTATTGCCTTGATTAATCAGTTTTCTTAATTCATAATGCTATTGCCCAATTGAGTCTAGAGATCGTATCCTAGGTTATTCGATGGTTAGGTTTAATTAACAATCGTATCTTAATTAAACACTACCTAAGGGAAAACTTCGGTTAATTATTAACTCACGATTAATAGTTACTAGGAGAGGTTAGAGAACAATAAATCAATGAAATATGTTTAATTAGGGTGTAGGCTGAGATTAAATCAAAGAATCGGGTCCTTACTGAATTTTCCACTTTTATCATTTTTTTCTTGCTTTCTTTAATTTGTATTCATTAGGTCCGTTTTCCTTTTATTTTCTTAATTATAAAAATCCAAAACCCCCCATTAAACCTAAACAGTAGTCACTTTCATTTCAGAAACTTTATGCACACTCTTTATGGGATCGACCTAGACTCAACACTGCTATAATAGTAATTCTAGTTATTTTATTTTGACTAGCGTTACGACGTCCTGTCAATTTTGGCACCATTGCCAGGGAGTGCGATGCTTTAGTTTTTGTTTGTGATTTACTTGGTGTTTTGTATATATTTGTTCATAATTGGTTTCTTTTCAGTTATTTCGTGATCTTTTCTTTTCAGTTATTTCGTAATCTTTTCTTTATTCTATTTCTTGTTTGTGATTTATTAAAAAAATCATGGATGGAAGTAATTTTTTCTTTAACTCTTATTCTCAATCCTATAACTAAGTTTGGACTGATCAACCTAACTTTAGATATAGTTGGGATAACCATCAGAATTACTTCTATGATAGTTTGTAGGATACACAATAATTCTCGTATAGACCAGAAGTTTCTTATCACAACTCAGGTACGCCTCTAGATGACTATATCAAGACTTGTAATACTGGCCATCTTCAATTTCAACAGGGTATGCAGTAGCTTTAAGAGAGTATGCAGGAGACCTAACAGAATACCCTACAACTCCATCATAATAAAAGGCAATCTTAGTGTAGTTTCCAAGATCTGGATAGCCAACAAAACTCAGATACATCTCTAGAAGAATTGATAGATGTTGTGATTACTAACAATCTCTAATTTCAACAAAGCCTACAACAGTAGTGGGAACAGTTCCAGTAGGAAATAAGGCATATAGCGTCTAGAAACTAGAACTTGTTAAGCCAAATAGGTGAGATGGCAATGAGAATCGACTATCTAGAGTCACAAATGAAAGAGGAGTAGCCATATTAAGTCGAGGAATACCCAATGGATGTTAGTGCCGAAACCTTACAAAGTGATAAGGAGCTTGAGAATTTTGAGAGTATTACTTAAGGACTTGCTTATGTGGAAGAAGCAGAGGAGGAGCTTGAAGTAGAAAAAGCTCTATCTTTTCGCTCGGAGGTAAATACTAAGTTCCATTTTATTATTGAGAATGACTCTTTACTTTTACCTAGCAAGTTAGAGGAATTAAACGAGGAAGAAAAAGGTGACGAGACATTCGAGATCTTTCAAGAAAGCATGGACTCAGTAGAGATCGAAAGTCTAAGGATAGGGAAGACGCTGAATGAGAATGATGATCAACTAAGGCCCTATCTAGAATAACCTTGCGTGGAAGTGGTGCTAACTGTAATACCTGAAGATCACAATTTTGTCACATGAGGAGGAAACATGGAGTCGAGCCAACGACCCTAAACTAAGGTGCTTCTTGGGAGGCAAACCCAAGGGAAGTAAATTTCTTTTCTTTACATTTTGACATTTCTTTTTATATGCATGTGTGTTCTTTATTGGTTTGTTTTACTTGGTTTAAGTTTTCAATCAAAATAAAAGAAAGAATAAAATAAACAAACAAATATTTCTCATTTTCTGTTGCTTCTGGGATTATATAGTCATGATTAGAGTGTGAATTGATTAGAGAATTTCATAGCAACTTTAGCATGAATTTTTACTCTGGTGATTGGTCGATATGCATTATCTTTAGACGTTAGTGACTAGTGGTAAACAAAGCCAGTAAGATTTTGAGCCTTATTAGACTGACACCTTCATTTCAGTCTCATTGTCTTTTGAAAATGTGTGACCTTCATGACATGTACATCCTGATTTTACTTTGAATTTCTATTTGAGACTACATTTTTATCACATGCATTAACATGAAAATTATTAGGCATTCTTTGTTTCATAAGTTACATTAGCCAAATAGCCTATCCATTATATGATTTTCCTTTTTGATAAGCCCCTTTGAGCTTTATTTGCCTTTTCTTTGTGTATTAGCAACATTACGTGCTTTAACCTAACCAAATGTCCTTCTCAAGCCTTAAAGCTAGTGGAACATTTGTTGATTGTTGAGTTTGTGGATATACAAAAGTATAAGTGTGGGGGGGTATGTATATGTATGGGTTGATTATAATGTTGAGATGTTATTTTATGTCTTATTATTGAAACTCCCATATTGATGAAGTTTATTTTAATTTTTATAAGAGAAAAGAAAAAGAGAAAAAGAAAAAAGAAAAAATAGAGAGAAATTTTTGCTTAAATAAATGTATCAAGGAGTAAATGCATAAATGGTTTGAAAGGTTATTCATACTTGATGCATCCTCCAAAAGTTGTAACGAATGTGTTATTAGAGTATGTTGAATATGAGGTAGATGTAGGTTTGGAAGGTTAGCTCTTTTATGGTTTCAATGTATTGTCATCAATTGTATGAGTGATTCCTTCGGATTGGTATATGCTTCATGTGGTTTGTGTGTGAGAGTTGAATGTGGTTGTAAAATATAAATGTTACATTCGTAATAGTTGACGATACTCAATTTTTGATGAGTGTTGCTTTGTTTCACTAGCTTAATGAATTTCAAGTTACTTGACCCAAACACATCTCACCTTACCTTTAACCACATTACAAACTTGAAAAGTCCTTTGATTCATGATTTTTCATGTGAGTTTTAGTATTGGAGAAATAAAATGATATGTAAAATTGTGGATTGTCATGATCATGAATGGTGTTGAGTGTACCCGTGGATATGTATTAGTTAAATACATTTTTCGAGTCTGTCATTAGATTGCTCAATTTTTGAAGATGATGAATGTTGATTAATCATGAGTAAAAGCTTGGAATGTTGACTTCTTGCTATGATTTTTGAAAGTCATTCATCTTTGTTTATGATCATGTATTCTTGGAACATATGGGAAATGAGTCAATTTTTTGTGTCTTTGAGCTTAATTTTAATGTTTTGCTCAAGTATGGCCAACAGCTAAGTGTGGGAAAAATCGATAGGTGCTTAATTGATTATGAATTTATTCCTTAACATTTAGTGATTATTGACATGAAATTACTTAAGATACTCACTTTGACTCATATGCGATTTTAGGCACAATTTGGAAGCAAAGAAGTTAAAGTCAGTTAAAAGCACTTCATTTGGGTCATTTTTTGAAGAATTAGATTCACTTATCTTCACAGAGTAAGAAGAAGAAAATTTAGACAAGAAGAAAAAAGAAAACAAAAACAAGAAAATTCCAAGTTGCTCACAATAAAGAAGTAGAAAAGCTATTCATGGAATACATGCAATTTACGTGAATTGATGGCAACACAGTAGGAGAAGAAAAGAAGAACAAAAAGCCAAGGGAAGCTGCAACAATACGGCAGCGTGTGGGTAGAAAGAGGACCAAAACGATGTGCAACACAGCAATGTCCAAGAAGAAAAATGATAGCGAAGCATGAAGAAGACACACAATAAGAAGCAAGCAAAAAATGACAAGACATACAGTGCAAAACGCACAGCACCAAGGAGCATAAAAAATGATGCAACACGTTGAACATTTGGAGGACTTAAAAGATGCGGCAGGTGTCTGCGTTAACTGCCCTTAAACTTAGACAACATCTACATTTAATGCAGATGCTTGCATTAAACATAGACAAGTTCTACGTTCAATAAGGGAGTTTTTCAAGTATGCTTAGACCACATATTAATTCGTCACATCATAGAATAGTGGAGAGAACAGTAGCATAGAGAGAATAGAACAGCAGGTGCAGCGAAGAAAGAACTGAGGGGTTTCGGCTAGGGTTATTTTGAGTGGGGCTGAAGCATTTTCTTTAAAGAGACCCATGGAAGGCTAATTTTTTTATGTCGGTTTGAAGGTAACATCGATGCCGATGACTCGAGTTAAGCATTTCTTTCATATTTTTGTTGTTTCTTTATCTCTTATTGAATTAATTGTGTTATCCTAGGCATATGGATTTGGGTTTTATATATGAATGATTATATTATCGTTATATTTCGGTTATTTGTGTATGAACTCATTGAGTATTGTGAAAAAATGATTTTAATGCGTTCATTAAATCGTTTATTTACAAACCCATTGCTAGAATTTTGATATAATCCGTAATTATTATGTTGAAATTCATGTGTAGTGACTAATGATTCGTAATTATTAGGGATAACATAACCTTGGTTAAATGATGCATCGTATGTGGTTGTTTCCTTAATTAATTAGTTTTTCTAATTTGTAATTCTATTGCCTAATTAAATCTAGATATCGTATTTTAGGTTATTCAGTGGTTAAGTTTAATTAACGATCGTATCATGATTAAACATTACATAATGGAAAACTTAACTTAGGTTAATTATTAACCCACAAGTAATAGTTGCTAGGAGAGGTTTAGAACAACAAATCAATGAAATATGTTTAATTAGGGTATAGGCCAAGATTGAACCAAAGAACTAGATCCTATCAAATTGCCCATTTTTATTATTTTTTGCATGTTTTCTTTATTTTGTTTTTATTAGTCTAGTTTTATTTTATTTTCTTATTTCCAAAATCCAAATCCCCTATTTTTCCTAAACACCAATTAATTTCATTTCAACAACTTTACACACACTCTCTGTGATATCAACTTAGACTCACTACTACTATAGTAATAGTCTAATTATTTTATTTTGACTAGCGTTATAATGCGTTGTCATTTGCCCTAGTCTACAAGCACTCTTAGTATCAAACTATCTTTTTTCCCTTAGATTTAGACCCATATTTATTTTGAGATAAGTTGTCTTTACTTTACTTTACTTTATCCCAAGATCCTGATTTCTCCTTATATATAGCCCTTCACCTTGAAAGCTTTCCCCAGTGTCTTGTATTTACTAGTTATGAGCCAATATTGTAGTTGTGAAGTTATTTTTTACTAATTTGTTTATTTTCTCAATGTGAGGTTGGTCACCATATGTTCGTAAAAAGTAGATAAAAAGCAACAAAAAATCATTACTTTATCTTAGTATGCAATAGTCACCTTGACTGTGTGGAAATCATTGACTATTTGATTGAAAGTATTAACATGTTGTTTCAAGTGAATACCCATCCTACATATTCTACCTATATAACCTTTGCTTCATATCTAATTTGTTCGTGAGAGACTTTTACATATATCGACTCTCTAGATTCTTCTATATTTCCATAAAGGATGCAATACTTATGACATAGTACATGATCTTTTCTAATAGACATAATCTAGTGGTTTATGTTGTTCATACCTGTAACTCTTCCCAACCAAGTTCTTCCATATATTTTGATTTATTCTCATGAAACTACTTCAACATTATGTATTTCACCATTGAATCCGTATCCTTTTGTTGCCATAGTCTAAAATTTCCAATTCTATTGAATTTTCCCACCTTAAACTCTGTAAAAGAATTCATGTTCATATAAACAATGTTCTAATACTACTTATTGAATAATATGCATGTAATGATACTATAAGAAAATGAATAAGTGAATAAGAAGTTTTAATGAGGTTCAAGCAATTTTTGTCCCTATTTCTTAAAAACAAGAGCAATTTTTCATTATATTAAAAAAAAGGGTTACTTTAACATATATATGTAAGGTTACACTAGGCAGGGTTATACATGTAAACCCTACCTAATATAACTATATATATATCCAACAAACAAATAGATATTATAGCTTCTATTACGTTTTAAATAGGCAATCAAACTCAGACACAATCTAAGATTCGATTGTGTTAGCGATGTTTCTTTCTATTAAGGAACATGAGTACAAACATAAAAAGGTGCATATTGTAGGTTATACTCCTCAGTAAATTCTTTACCTTTTAATATGCCCTATGAGTTGCCTATGTACTAGCTTGTATCTTTCAAAGAGAGACATGCCTGATACTTGATTCCAAAAGGCAATCTCTTTCCAAATTTTCAAATGAAAAATTGTCAAGACATAACATAAGTAAATCCTCCTCCAAATTCCAAAAGGCAATCTCTTTTATCCTATTACTTGATGTTATTTCATTAGTTAACATTCACCACAACTCACAAACTCTTATGCTTGAATGAAGTTAGATCTTCCCACACTTTTGGATCCAACACATGTCGACTCTTATAAAATAATTTATTCCATTTTTATAATAGTGAAATATGTAATTTTTATCTTTTAGGTGAGTATTTAATAAATCATTAGCTAGGTAATTGTTTGCAAACGTCGTCGTCGTCGTCATCATCATCATCATCACCCAGTCCGAAATTCCGTAATAAAGCGAGGTCTGGAGAGGTCTGATAGTACGCAGCCTTATTCCTACATAGTAGAAAGGCTATTTTCGGTAGACCCACATGCAGATGTGATAATAAAAGAGTGATGCAAGATAAAGAGTAAATAAGGTAAACAACATAATTTAGGTAAATCATTTGGCAATCTAATGACTAAATCAAATGATGGAATTAATATGACTAGTATTTGCAATCCATTCTTAATCAATCATCATTTTCAAAGTTTTAAGTGAATTATAATTTCCCTTACCATGATTAAACTATAAATTATTCTATTTTTAATTTTAAGTATTATCATGTCTTTTTAATTTCATATCTTCAATCTTTATATTTGCTAACATAAAATGCCTAATTAGATGATATCTCAAACCTTCTAAAATGACTTCTCTTATTCATATTTGGTAAAAAGGGGCAATTTGATTTATAACATTTACACCAAAATTTAATTTAGACCCAAATATTTAGGAAAGAACCCAATGTTTTTAAAATGTTAAACTTAGACTCCAAATTGATGAAACCTTTTCTCTATTTAGGTTCTATCAATTTAAGCTTGAAAGACTTTTTCTTAATTATTTTTAGTTACCCTCTCTTCCCAGCTGGTAAGAGGGGTTCACAACATTGTCTCTCCCTACATTTTTTCCTTTGAAATTTCTAGTTTTATGAATATGTTATTAATGTTGGTATATAATTTCGCTTGTGAACTTCGCAAACTTGCAATTTAAAATTGGAATATATTCAAGTCATGCCATTGAGGTTCTTTATTAATTCACCTCTAACTATTATTCTTGTAAGGCGCACTAATATAAATAAATTGGCCTTGTTCAATCAATTTATATAGAGGATGGAGACTCATGGCCATAATACTCCATGTAACTGATGTCAACAGTGAATTAACTTGACTTAGAAACTCAAGATACTGTAGATTCTATCCTTTATTACATAATCAACATGACTACTTATCCTAATTCAATTTGACACTATTTTTAATTAATACAAGAGTCCACCCATTGAATTTAAAGGTTGTAAATGCTTGTGCAAATTCCTCCATTGATTTACCTATGTCATAGATTTAGTGACAGTGGCATACAATAATTCAAGATGTTTTAAGGTGTGGCATACCTCATCTGTTGTTGAAGTTGAACTCTTTCAAAGATTATGTGCTAATCTAGCTTCCAATATTTTCCAACCTTCAGTCTAACAACTTAAGAAACTTTCTTGACATTAGATATATGTTACACTTGCTTGAAAAATTTCTCACCCAAGTTGTGCATCTATTCACTATGTTTTGGTCTATGTGTAGAAATTGCCCCTTTTAAGTCCTTAAAATGTTTAAGAGCTTCAAACACCACCTTATGCATTTGTTGCTATGGCCCTCTCTTATTCTTTAACTCTAATCATAACTACCCCATATTTACAGGCAAGGATAATATTGTGGGCTCCTCTTACTAGATAGGAGGTCTAGTTGGTAAAAAGGGCTCACAAAATAATAAAAAAGTTATATGGAATTAAATCAATGAAACTCATATAAAATATTAAGGATCTATTTGTTTTCATTTATGTTTTTAGTTTTTATTTTCAAATTTAGTTTAAAAAACTATTTGTTTAAGTTTTTGGTCTTAGTTTGTTCTAGTTTTCAAATTTTATGAAAACTACAAAAAAGTGGTTTTTGTCTTCTATTTCTATTTTTTCATAATCTGATTTATTGTCAACTAAATATATATATTTAATTATTTAGTATATTAATTATTAATAAGAATTATGAATAATTTATTTAATATTATATTTAATTAATTAAAATACAAATAATTTAGTTTTATTTAATTTTGTAATTAATTTTATTTAACTTAGTAATTATTAATAAATGCAATTAAATTTAAGATAACTTCAAAATATATAAATTTCAAGTAAAAATTTGATTTATCAATTAAAATATATTTTACATAAATATTAATTTTTAAATAAAAATAAAAATAAATTATTTATTTTAATAAAAAAATTATATAAGAGATTAAAATAAATTTAATTAATTAAAAATAATTTATCTTTAAGTTTTGTTAATTATTATCAGTAATAAAAATATAGCTATATAGTTTTTGTTTTTATTTAAAAGAAATACAGAAAAACTAAAAATCACAACAACAAAAATAGAAATGGAACCAAACAATACTTAAGATTCCATCAATCTAGTGTTTGAGTTAAAAATTTTAGAACATAACATGTTATTCCTTTAACACTAACTCTATTAATTTTTTTCCTCAAATGTCTATCAGTCCTACGTGGCACGACAATGTGTCAAAGTGGGGTCTACTGGCATATGAAATGGAGATTTATGCTATTTTAAAATAATTAAAAATAATTTTATCAATTTTGTACTTAAACGAATTATAAAAACAATTTAATTAGTTGAAGAAATTCATTTCACAACATAAATCTATAGTATTCAACTCAGTACGTACTTCAGACAATCATAAAGCCTTCTTTCCAGATATATATATATATATATTTTTACTCTTAAGATGAACAAGGCATTCAATCTTACAGTAGCACAACACTACAACTAGGAAACATTGCTACAAGACCCACTTGAGGGCTCGTTTTCTACAGCTACGTCAAGTCACGAGTCAATAAGAACAGTCAGAAAGAGCCCCTCAAATCCTCTGGCCGTGTACTCTGTTCCTACCCTGACCTATGACATCTCAACCATTTATTAATGTGGGACTCACAAAGATAGATGGTTGAGATGCCATAAAACAGGGTAGAGACAGAATACACGGGCCAGAGGATCTGAACCCCAGAAAGAGCAGCTGGTAGAATTAAATGTGTCTTCAGACTAGGGTTCTTGTTTACTTGTGGTTTAGCTGGAGTTTTTGTCCAGTAAAGGATTTAATAAGTAAGGTTACGCTTTAACTAGGCTTTTGTTTGAGGAAATAGTATTCAGCTAGAGTTAAAATTGCTATCTAGGAGGAAATGAATTAAGATTTGGGATGAAATCAAGGATGTTAATGGAGTCAAAATTTTTAGCTCGATTTTAGTTCGAATTGATCAAATTATAGGTTAAAATTGTCCAAATCGGAATGTCAAAAATAACATACTCTCCGAACCCTTCCGGTCCCACTTATCAATTGCTCTAAAGCTTACCCTCTTAACAAAATCTTCAATGATTTAAATTAATGTTTGTTATTTGAAAATTAGTGATGAAGTAAAATTAATTAATATAATGTTACATATGGTACAATTTAAACTTTCGTACTGATCAATTTTTATCAATTTTTAAATTGGTTAATTTCCCAACCGATAGGACATACCCACGTGTCATCTCCACTCTGGTCTCCCCAGTCGCCCTTATCCAGACACGTCCTACGAAAATCCCAGAAACTGCCGTCTTTCCTTGATCGTCTACTCTTCATCACTAGAATTTGCATTACAAAGTGGTAAAAGAAGCCAAAGAAGTCCAGGGTTTACTGTGAAGGTATGCCTTTGAGCTTGATCACTTATCAATTTTTTTTGCAATCAAAACAACTTCCATGGTTTTAACGTTTTAGTTATTTCCATTTCTTTCTGTTTGATTGATTCTCTTCTGAATTGACGTTTAGAATTGAAACTCATGTTAAGCTTCGTAATGGCAGGCTGTGATCCTTCTTAGAGACTTATATGACAATTTAAGTTAGTATTTAATGCAAGATCAAGGATAAAAGTAACTTTAGGTATCAATTTTGTGTTTGGTGTTCCATATCAGATAAGATTGTTTTGGTGATAGGGAAAACTATATTGAAATATATATCATATGTAGGATAACGAAAATAAAAAAAATTTAAGTTGGAGACTGAAATAGTAATTAGAACCAAAGTTCGAGAAACGGAAGTTTGTTTATCCTTAAAAGTCTTATGATGCCATCTTTAGTTTAAGCTAATTGGTAAGGTATATGACTTGGAAGTGTTTTAATCCATTATGCAGTTATGATTTATTCCATTTCTTCTTTTATGGTTGGAAATGGTAATGTTGCAAGGACGCTGAATCTTACTGCCAGATGGATTGTGCAAGGAATTAAGAGAATCTGGGCCTGATATTACTGATTTACTGTAAATTTGGTGCATATATGTTTCTGTTTGATACTATATGTGTATTGCTAAGTTGCACGTAAATTGAAAAATAAAAAAGGTGGGGATGGGGTTGGAGGACTGGCTTCTTCTCAGTCAACTTAATTTTGGTTTTTGTCTTCATGGGAGTTAGTTGAAGGATTACCTTAGTTCAGTTTATGTTATAAAGAACAATTGGATCCATATTAAAAGCTTGGGTTTTCTGTGTTACACCTGGCACATGTTTTCTGTTTTGATATCTAAGGGCCTTGGATTTCAGACCCATGTCCATCCTTTCCTCCGTCAGATATAGTGAAATCTGTATATATTCGGTTTATTATCTAAAAGGTCTATCTAAGTGCAATTGCAATCAAAATTGTAAAATATTTTATCTTTTATTTCTCCTGTATGCAATGGATTATCTGCCCGAGTGTCTATTCATTTGGGAGTTCCCATGCACGTGCAATGTTCTTGGTGTAAGAAGTGTGCGTTCCTTCTTATGCAAGCATACTGTTTCTAGAATGACCACATATTATAGGTTATATGACTAGTGATCTGATTCCATGGGGATTATTAATAGGCATTCCGCCTGAAATAAAGCTCGATAGCTGAATTTATCATATCTTAAGATTGTCATTCGATGTATGCTATGGTTGTTGTCTTTCTCTGTTGATATTAGTGTCATGCTGGTATACCAGATAAAAATTTCATCTTGAGCCCACTTTAATCTGAAAGTTGAGCTTCAACGCAATTAGTGTAAACTGTCTGCACTGTAATGGCTCAAGAGACTGCACCTACTGCTGATTCACCTAGGAGACGTTCTGGTCTGTTGCGAGATCAGGTCCAACTTGTAAAGAAAAAGGATTGTGACCGCTATGAAATTGTTCCTGTTGAAGAAACATTGTCATTTGAGAAGGGCTTCTTCATTGTGATCCGTGCATGCCAGTTACTGGCTCAGAAAAATGATGGAATAATATTAGTGGGGGTTGCTGGTCCGTCTGGAGCTGGGAAGACTGTCTTCACCGACAAGGTCCTCAGCTTTATGCCCAGTGTGGTTGTCATATCAATGGACAACTATAATGATTCTAGTAGGATCATTGATGGAAACTTTGATGGTAAGATCGCATTCCTAAATCTTTTGTTGGAAAATTATCTGCAAAAAGTTATCTAGTTAGTTAGTCAAAGTCTTTTGGAAGTTATGGCTTTTATTTGGCCTGCTTTCTTCTGGATTTATTAGCTTTCATCTAAAGCTTGAACGTCTATGCTGATTCCCTCACTGTTCATGCAAGGAAAGTTGAATATAAATAGATACAATGACTGTATATAATGTTATTTGTAGATGATTTAGATATTGGAACAATAGCTATTTCTTCTTTGAAGTATTCGCCTCCTTTCTCTGGGATTACCTGTATAAATAATTACTAAAAGAGTGCCATATATGTTTAATTATTTTCCATTGAAATTGGTGATAGTACAATTTTGGTGAGATTATCTTCATTACAAATTTGAAGTCAACATAAACTAAACCTACTTTTCAACTGGTGAATTTATAATATTGGTAGAATGTAGAAAAGGTGAAATACATAACAAATGCTTTTATTAGCATAGTGAGTGAAAATATATTCAGCTACGTGGTACTTCTATCTTCTAACAAAGGTTGTGTAGCTGCACAGTCGAGTGGCAATTGTAGGATATAATCTCAATATAATGAGAACTATATGAGCAAATCAAAGGTATAATTTTTTCCCTAGTCAGCGTAGTTATAGCAAGAGCTTTAATCTTGTGGCGTAGGAACCGGCTAGATCTATTAGGCATTGGCAGGTTTGTTCTTTGATGGCCACTTATTTCAATTTTTATATGTTGGTGGTTTGTGGCATAAATGTCAAATTAAGTTCTGAGTCAGAAATTTGTTATGTGCAATAGAGGATGAATAAAAAAATGTGAAGCTTGGTTGTTATTTAATTGCTGAGCATTTAAAGAAAATTAGGGTGAAACGGTATTCCGTTGTATAACATCTATAGTCTTCATGGAGATACTTGGGACTTTTGGCTCATATATTGCAATTTAAGGACACTAATGATAATGGAATCAATGTCTAACTTCCCCAAAATGAATAGATCCATGTTGTATTAGTACTATTCACAATACACAAAGAAATGCTCTTGTTTTCTGGTGATGTAGTTCGTTTTTAGTTCTCTATTCAGTGATTAGTTTAAAGAGCATAAGAGAAACGCTTGCAGTAAAGTATGTCTTTATATCATGGTGGTTGATGTAGTGCTTGATTACCATCGTTAGAATTAGGATGGGAGTATAGCAGACATAGAAAGTAGGTTGTCCACATAGCTTTGAAGTTGAGAATTGGCCAAGACTTCTCTCTGCTACTGAGTGTGCTCAAACTTAAAATTGGCCTGTTGTTTCTGAAGCCATTTTCCTTGACAAAACTTATAGGAGCACTGTCTAGTTTGAGGTTCATTATGGTTTATTTCACAAGTGAATATGTGCAACAACCCCATTGACCTCGTTTAGCTAGCTTCTTCCATTGCAACCATATTCTAAAGGATTTGGTAGGTGTTCATTTTTCTTTAGTGCAAAGACTTAAAGAGTCAAATATCTAATCGCTGCATGCATTTCACAGGGGGATTCATCTAATATATGTTACTACAGGACCCTTTCTTGTTCTTGAGTGGACTTCTGTATTTTGTCATTCAATTAGTGAGCAAGGATGAGTGTCAGAATTCTGATGATAACTTTTTTTGCATCAGACCCACGGCTGGCTGATTATGATACTCTTCTCAGCAATATACATGACTTAAAAGCAGGAAAATCTGTTCAGGTCCCTATATATGATTTCAAGACTAGCTCTCGCATAGGTTACAGGTTGTTTTCTCTCTCCTGTCTTTCCAGTGCATGAAACCTTCATTTCTGGCGTCTTGTGTAACCTCAAATGATAGTGACCATGCAATGGAAAGAAAGTAGTGGATTAATGAATAGAGAAGAGAAGAATATTTGATGCTATCTTGATATCCTCTTTGGTTTCTGAACATGCCTTTATTATGGCGAGAAGTCAGTTCTATATCTTTTAATTTCTAGTTTAGAGAAATATCATCAATTTGATTGTCCATCCATCTGTTTTATACATTCTTACACATTTTAATACCCTTCTTTGTCAACTTGGTAGATTCCTACAATAGTCTTATTAGAAGTATGATTCTTATTAAGTGCTAACTATTCTTGAACCTATTAAAATCGATGTTCTCAACAGGACAGTGGATGTACCCAGTTCCCGGATTGTGATAATTGAGGGGATTTATGCCTTAAGTGAAAAACTGCGACCTTTGCTAGATCTTCGTGTATCTATTACTGGTGGAGTTCACTTCGACCTTGTCAAACGTGTTTTGCGAGACATTCAACGTGCAGGTCAAGAGCCAGAGGAGATAATTCATCAAATCTCTGAAACAGTACTCTTCCTTTCCCATCTCAGAAAATTCATTTAGGTTCTTCCCACATGTTACCCACACTCTTAGGCACTTTTATGGTGTGAATCTTATGACAACTTCTATAATTGAATGCACTTTAGTCCTAAATAACTCTTTCTAGCATTTGTTTTCTTTCTCCTGCTGCAGGTTTATCCCATGTACAAGGCTTTTATTGAACCAGATCTCCAAACAGCACATATTAAAGTCACCAACAAGTTTAACCCTTTTACTGGATTTCAGAACCCCACTTATATTTTGAAGGCAAACATCTGCAGTGTTCCTTATCAAAACAATATTTGTGTAAATGCTTTGTCATTTGTTTCTTTCAATAACTGTTTCTTTACATGTAGTCAACAAGATCAGTAACAGTTGAGGGGATCAAGGCCGTTATATCGGAAGATTGTAGAGAAAGAAAGGAGGAAACTTATGATATATACCTTTTGCCACCTGGTGAAGATCCTGAAGCCTGTCAGTCATATCTGAGGATGAGGAACAGGGATGGCAAATACAATCTAATGTTTGAGGTTAGATGATTCTGCTTGCAGACGTTTTCTGAAGTAACATAAAATTTATAAAATAACTCTTATTTTCATGTACTAAAACCTCTTCAAGTTTTTTACACAAATTGGCATTTATGCTTGTACGATCTGCCTAACATGTTTTCATCCAGATATTCTATATTAGTCGCTTTTATCTTATTGTTAACTGTGAATTTTCTCGACTTTTAGAAAAGTTTTAATGTGTGAACAAGCTCCTTAGGATGTTCACAGAGAGATTCAAAGTAGATCGTGGAGCTTGTGAGAATTCTAGAGTAGATAAACTATCGTAAATTTAAAGCTTTAGAGGGTATGTATCAAAGCATTTGAAATATTTTCCATCTCTATTTCTGCACTCTGCAGTATATTTTTTATGCACTTGTGCACAACACAAATCTTCGTACATTCAGTCAGATTCTGTTTTCCTGATCCTCTTATTGGGATGCTACATCCTCCCACTTTATCGTTGAAATTTCTTAGACACAATCCTAATAATGAAAAAAATATCCACCTATTTTCTCTGCCTATAAATATAATCATGTTGAAAATATCTTATACCTTTGGTTAGAATTTTTGTCGGATATAGCTGTTGTTCCTTGTACACAACTTTGTCATTGTCCTCTTGGAAAGTGAGACACCTTTACAATGTTTAATTGGAATTTTCAAAATGAAACAGTAAAAATGCTTATTTTTTTCTTTCAAGGAAAGACTTGCAATTTTTCCTTGCATATAAATGACTAAAAAATTAGTCATAGAAGGTAGCAGTTATCTACAACAAATTTTCATAGAGCGGACTTTAGATTTACCAAAAATGGTATTAATGATCTAGTGGGTATATATCTGCAATGTGCTTAAGTTATAAAAATTTTGTTGGATAATCTACAATGGCAGAGAACTAATGAATTTTTGGGATTTCTGACTCAATTGCTTCTTATCATCAGGAATGGGTCACTGATAGCCCCTTCATAATCTCACCCAGAATAACTTTTGAAGTTAGTGTGCGCCTGTTGGGAGGACTGATGGCATTGGGATACACAATAGCTAGCATCCTGAAGAGAAGTAGCCATGTATTCTGTGATGATAGAGTGTGTGTGAAAACTGACTGGTTAGAACAGCTTAATCGTCAATATGTTCAGGTACTGCGTGACTACAAGTAACCATGGGTTCATACTTTTCACTTTTTCAGTTAACTTAAATTTTAATCTTGGTGAAGCTAGGAAATGTTTCATGCTACTGATTAAGTAGTCAATTTGAGAGAGTGGCAGTTGAAATGCACTTAGAATAAGGGTTGTGTAGAAGATGCTTTTAATTATGCTGTGAAATATGTAAAACTTGATAAGTTAAGATCATTGAAGCACTTTTATTACTATGTTGGTTGAAGCAAGATCTATCACTACATTCATTGTTCTGATTTTCCTCAGTCTACCCTTTGGTATATCCAATCAGTAATTGTGGAGAATATTCGCCTTTTAGACCATATTCATCCTTTTCTCTTGCATTTGTCATTTTCTTTTTTCCAGTTATCAATCATCCTGAATATGTCTTTCATCTAATGGATATTTTTAAAAAAATTCACTAATCTTTCTGTCTGTTTGACCTCATTCTGTTTTTACGAATGCCACATTTCCATTATTTGGTAAAATTCTTTCTGTTTGGAAGTTGTCCAAGTTAAGCTCTAGATGGTTGGTAGTGATTGTGTTGAATACATTGCATTTCCTTCTTCCTTTCCTTCCCCATGTACCATGAAGGTGTTAATTCTTCTTCAGATCAAGCACCTGCAAGTTATATATCATTTGGAAAGTTGCAGAAGCAGCTTTGCTGTTATGACTTTGCTGAACAGTTGCACAATCTCAGCTATTATTGTAATGCTTAAGGAATCTAATGAGGCTGATTACTGAATTGATCAATATTTTTTATGAAACGGAGGTTCAAGGTAGAGACCGTCAATATGTGAAACATGTAGCCGAACAGCTGGGCTTGGATGGTTCATATGTTCCCCGTACTTACATAGAACAGATTCAACTGGAGAAGCTAGTAAATGATGTTATGGTATGATTCTTTCAGCTGATTTTGCTAGCCCAGGGTTTGCATTGTCCTTATTTTGTCATATTGCAGGCACTTCCAGATGATTTAAAGACAAAGCTCAGCATCGATGATGATTTGGTTTCAAGCCCTAAAGAAGCCCTCTCCCGAGCCTCTGCTGATAGGAGAAACAAGTATCTCAGCCGGTATTCTCTAGTTTTGACATGTATTATTCATGTGTCCTGAGAAAGAGGATGTTAGATGGATAAAGATACTTGTAAAACAGAATTGGAAGTTTAAGTTGCAGGTCTTTGGAGGTACTATTACTCTTTGGTTGGGCTCCTCTGTTTAAGAGAAGATATAGTAGCTAGTGAACCTTTTAATCATCCGTTTTCTTTTTCTTTTCTCCACGCATTTGACTTTCCTTGTGAGAGCGTACTTTTGGGATTAGGCAACTGAAAGGTGGTTTTACAGTGACAAAAATCAAAATGTCTTTGGCTACATCTATTGTCATCATTAACTTCCTTTTTTGGCATTTTTTTCAACTAATTTAGTTCCTCTAACAGTATTTGGTTTCCAATTTGCAGCAGTTTATCACATTCTTATGCTAATCATCGGGAAAAAAATCTGTCCAAGCTGACAAGAATCGCTGTTAGTAATAGGAGATTTGATGGAAGAGCTCCGGACTCTCCTGCAACACCTGCAACCCAGGTTCTTATTTTTCTAGAAAGTAAATCGGGATTTAATGGTTGATCTATAGTTTAACTACAATGAAGTATGGCTGAGAATTTTACTTTATTCATGTAGTTGGATAATACTAGTGAACATGTAAACTGCCCACAATTTGGAGTTGTTTACTTTTTCCTGGAAAAATATTTAATATTCTTCTTATCCTTTTCGAGCTTTTCCTTAAAACTTTTCCTACCTTTTCTACACATGAATATAACATCAATTTTCTCTGATCTCCTTTGCTTGGAATGTTTTAGGGTGTGATCACACAACTCTCTGAACAGATTTCCACACTGAACGAGAGGATGGATGAGTTTACATCTCGTATTGAGGAGCTGAATTCCAAGTTTGCAGTTAGAAAGGCTAAATCTAGCCAACAAAATTTGGCTTTGCAGGCTGAAACTTCTAATGGTTCAGGGCCCACTTCTCTTTTCGTGACAGGGTTGGGTAATGGCTCATTAACAGGATCCATGATGCCAAATTCTTCATCTTCATCCCAATTGGCTAGGGAGAACTCCTTGATGGAAGAGGTAGCACAACTGATTTCCTATTACTCATGTATTAGTAGAAGGTACAATTTATGCAATTCATATGCATGGACGGACCATCATATTTTACTAATCTCACTGGCTGGAAAATGAGACATATATCTTGCGACTGAAATCTAACACACTGTGTATATGATGATTTAGATTTTTGTTACATCTACATGATGAGTGTTGGAAACCGTTAAGAAATTACATCGGCGAAGTATTTTGTATATTCATATGTTTCAAAAGGTTATGCCGACTTTGTTTTTTGTTTTTCTAGGGTTCTTGAACCCAAGTCTATAAAACATTTTTCTTAAATTTTTGTTTTTGGGAATTATCCTAGTTTAAGGTCCTAAAAGTGGTCTGAAGTATCATCACCGTAAGTTCAAAATAAAAGAATGCAAAATACTAATTAGAATGATTGATTGTAAGTTTGTTGGAGATTCAAACCATATTTGCTTGATATGGCTATGATTGCTTTGTAACTTTGATTCCATCATATATAATTGTCTCTTTGGACTCGAATGTTACTGTTTCATAGTGAGCAAAAGACAGGGAACTTTGATCTAGTCATGGGCAATATAATTAGAACTTTCACTGTCACTTTTGAAGATGTTGTAAACTAACAATAGAAATACAAGTTTGACATTGGTTGCATGATTTGGTTTAACCTATTTGAAACTCGTGTGACATCTCATTTGATTCTTAAGATGTATGTTGTTTGCATCAGAAGGTTGCAAATGATGTTTCTTTCGTCATACACTAATAAATTCTGACATGTCTTAAACAGATTCTAGTGATTGCACGTGGGCAGCGTCAAATCATTCACCAACTAGATAATCTGAGCAATCTTCTTCATGAATTCAAAGGAGAAAGGTCTCGCCAGGATAGAGCAGATAATATGAACCGAACAATTGACTTTGACTACTCCGCTGTTCCTGTCATTCTAACTTTAGCAGTGACAGGCGTCTTTCTGGTTAAGCATCTGATATACCCAAAATGATTTTCTTGGTCTGTAGCTGAGTTTGAACTTTCAATATGGTCGTCCGCATATATCTCTTTTAATGTCCTCATTTACGTTTAGTGAGAGCTAGAGATGTGAACTGGTTCTTGAGATTAGACATGAATAGTCACAAATTATACCATATCAGCCCTTTGAATGGTTGGCTGGATGTTTCCTAAAACCCTCACAAATTTATGACTACACTGTGGCAGTGCAATCTCTTGAATTGAGAATGAAGGTTTCTGTCAGTGTTATATGTATCAAATATTGATCAAGTTCGTAATGAAGCAATATGGTTCCGTGATGTTTCTATGCATTTATAAGGTATTGAATCTGGGATGTGGAGAAATGTAATAAGCCTCAATTTTCAGAAACGTATGGATTTTCTTGTTAAATATGAATTAGTGCTGGTTTTATGATGTTTTCGGCATGACTGCATTTATAAGGTGTTATATATTGGACGTGGGAGGAATAGAAGTAATTTTAAGATTGCATGAAAGAAATTTTTACTCTAATGAAGACAGCTTTTCAATCGTAATTCAACACTTGTGAGTTGAAGGTATTGAATTTGAGAAACTGAGTAAGGAGTCTGTTCCTGTTTAAGGGGTCATCTTTATTTTGGTAGGATAATTTGTGGTTACTAAGGGGTAATCTCGTTAAGGAGGAAGAGGTCTTAGTAGTCTTAAGAAGCTCATGTGGCAATTTTGGAATCAACAAAAGGTCATGCGAGATAGTGGCTAAAGAAAAACTGCGCATAATGCCCACTTAATTTAGTGGGTTATAATGTACGGAAATGTGTAAGGGAAAATTTATAAAAAAGATTTAAAAATTATTATATCGATGAAATTAAGCATAACTAACTGATTAGTGAATTTAAATAAAATAAGACGCGATAATTAAAATAAGGTTTGAGTTACAGGAATAAGTTAATTTAATTGTTATATGAATTGTGTTATATACAAAATTAACTAATAAATTAATACAGAATTAAGCCATTGATTATTTAAACAAGAAAAGATTGTAAATATATTTGTTCTTAATTTTTTGTTAAAATATATCCAAACCGTTGTTAAAGAATTAATTTTAATATAATATAGCATTTATGAATTAGTTGTAATTTATATATTATTAATAAACAAATGAAATAAGAATTGAATAATTGATCTAGAAAGATTTTGACAAAAATGTTTTTACGAAAGTTGTTGATGTTTTTTTTAACTTTTGTTTTATATAAAGTTAGAATATTTGGAGTTTCGGGTGAAAATTTAAGAAGGTTTGATGTTGGGTATGCAATTAAAGAAAATTGTCATCGTACAAATCCACGATAGCGATTTATAAGCTTTTTCATGGAAGTCGCTATCGTGCAAATACACAACAGCGATTTTGGAGGCGTAGGTTGAAAATTGTGATGGTGCACTTACACGATAGCAACTTTAAAGGTGATTAATTATCCAATGTCCCTACCGTTCATATGCACAATAGCGACCTTCTCTTTTTTAATTCAAAGTCACTACGGTGCATTTGCACGATAAAGATTTCCGGTATAGCATGCCCAATGTCGTTATCGTGCATTTGCATGATGGCAACATCCTGAAAGAAAAAAAATTTTCGCTACATCTCGATGTATAACGAATGCTTATTATTATTATTATTATTATTATTATTATTATTATTATATAAATATAATAACAAATATATAGATATATAGATATAATATACATAGATATAATAACAAATATATATTACTAATTAGTATTAATCATAATATATTTAACTTCAATCAAAAAAATTTGTATTCTTTAGAATTTAATTAACTAACTAACAAATTAGCTAATTTTGATTTAACTGTTAATAATTAGCTTATGTATTCTTTGCCATTTTTAATTAATTTTAATTTTTATATTATTAATTTTTTAATTATATTGTAATGAATAAATTGACGTAAATATGATATAAATATTTTTTTAACAATGTTATTTTTTTTTATTTATATTAAAATATCTTTTTTAACATTCTTTGCTCCGTACATTTTTAAAATTGAAGTAGATAAAACTTATATTGCAAATTTTAACGAATCTAAAATTCATATATACTTTCTACAATTATTGTTTTTTGAGAGATTTAAATATGCTTATACTTACATGTTAAAATTTTGGAAATCACGTTTATATTTGAATTCATTTCTAAAATTTTCCACTGTTTTGTGTGAATTGTAATTTTGATATAATGAATTGTCTCTTTGAATTATAATCTATTTATTCTGATCCGATAAAATAATAATAGAAATTATTTTGAAAGATTTTTATGATTTAAATATAGTTAAAATTTTGAAAAGGACGTTTGCATTTTAATTCATTTGTACAATTTTCCTCTGTTATGTGTTAATTGTAAGTTTGATATAATCAAATTCATCTTTAAACTATAATATATTTATTCTGATTTGATAAAATAAAATAAAATTTTATTTTGATAGATTTTCAAGCTTCCATTATTTATTCTTCTTATGTATAGAAAAGTTGGTTCTTGGAAGACATGATCAAAAAGTTAAATTACAGGTTCTCGTATGCACGATTGTGACTTTGGAGGTGAAGCTCGAAAATCACGACGATGTTACTTTAGCATACTTTCCACGTTTAATAATTAAAACGATCATAGATGCTTTTAAAAACAATTGATAGCAAATTAAATATGTGCTAACGTCACATTAGTCGTGTAAGAATTAAATCTTAATAATTTGACTGTAAATGAATAATTATATAAAATTAGTGTAAGGATATTATATAAATATTAAGACGATCTTATAAAACAACACATCGGAGAACTTTAACTTATATGCAGCACGCGTCCAATGATCTTTAAGCTGTATCCAATCTTGTAACAATATTTCTAAGCACCTTAAGTATGTAACATCAAAAATTGACGATTCATAAATGTCAGTCCGTTAACATCAACCCCAAAATGTTGAGCCAGAGCAGTTGCTAAATAGCTCATTCGTATCGATGTTCCTTTGTTTGTCACAGATTTAATCAGAGATTTGGAAAAATGAACGAACATGTTAGGAACGAACTTTTCATCTATGGAATATAACAATGTCAGTTCGTTACTGGAGCATTTGTTGCTTTCGATTTTCCAAAGACAACATAACACAAACTTCCAATATGTTGATGGTGAGAAGGTCTGATGGGAACCTTGAACCTCTAATCTAGGAAACTGGAAAACCTCTTGCGACAACCTCTGATTTAATCTATAAAGTTCACCTCTTAATCTAAACCAAAAGTTTTGAGGTTTGTTGGATTCAAACTTCAACGATGTAAAAAATTCTAATGCGAGCTCGGGGGAGACAGGATAATTGATCTGTATAAAATGTTCCCAACCGCCTCTATTAGAGAATCTAATAACTTTGTCTTTCAAACCTATTTGTTCTAAGAGGGCGAAATCAAAATGTCACGGAGTGAGAATCGTTTTGTTTTCAGAGCCAAATACCTCGATCCTTCTTCCGTCGAATAAATGGGGAAAGGAGCGTTGTAATCGGCTGCCATGTCTATCGTCATTTCACTCCTCAGCTCAGCTTCAATCTCTTCAACACTTTTGTTCGATCTGGGAGGCATGATGTCTGGAAAACCTGGAAATATCAAACAAAGAAATAACGCCAAATTTAAAACCCAAAAACAAAAAACAAATATGCGAAAATTAAAGGAACAAAGGAGATAAGGAATGACGAGTGGGGCGGTCACAAATGTCAAACTTCAAAGGAAAAAATCACATAACTTACAAGATTTTGAGGAAACTTTGAACAAAATGGGAGATATTTGTGAAAGAAGACTTAGGCAACAGAGAGCAGAAGAAGAGGCGCAAAAAGAGTCTATGTTTTGGGAAAAATTCAAAGTCGCTAGGGTGCACTTGCACCGTAGCGATTTTCGCTATTTAACACTCAATGTCGCTATTGTGCATTTGCACGACGGCGACATCCTCAAAGAAACACTTTCTTTGCTACACTTCAATTTACAACGATTTCTTATTATTATCATTAAATATACAAATATAAGAACATATAAATATTACTGATCTGTACTAATTAATATATTGATGTAAATATTATTATTGCTATTACATATATATATATATATATATAACAAATATATATCACTAATTAGTATTAATTATAATATATTTAACACCGATAAAAAGAGGTTGTATTCTATAAAATTTAGCTAATTTTGATTTCCAGGCTTTCATTTTTCAAAATTCAAAACTTCATTTTTTTTTGTTCATTGCATCAACTTATTCATCACAAATTCAGAGCATAAAAAATGCAAATTTAACAAGTTTCATCGGAATAGCAAAAAAGCACAAAGGAATAATAAAAGGAAAAGTGTACATCATTACAGCCGGATAAAAAAAGCTGCCGAAATAAATGAATTTCAAAGCGACGTGATTGAGATCCGGCAAAATTTTACCAAAGGGATGACTCTTCGTTTCATCTAAGAAAGCATTACATTTCATTTTAAAATAATGTCAAGTCCCTTAAATAAGAAACAATGGACGCATTAAATAGCTACGCTCTTTTCTCCTGCATATATCTCATGGAGATTCAGATATGGTATACTGTATTGTCAGCTATCTCGGGTCGTGTAATGGGAGTCAGAGATTAATGAAGGGAGATTTAGTTTAACGATTTTTTCTTCCAGAATATGAATAATTTGAGGGAGAGAAGGCGATCTGATATGATGATGGATCTAAAGAATAATCATACAGTGAATCAATTTTCGTTTTCAATCAATATAAAGGCAGCTACAAGCTACAATTTTTATTTAATAATTTTTCACTTGACTGTCAACATTTTAGTCTTAAGACTTGTTTTATCGGAGTGCAGATTTTGGGTTGAGACGTTTTTCTGCAAAAAAAATAAAATCAATCTAATAATTGTGAGGCTTTGATTACTATGAAAATTTATCTCAGGGAATTTAATTGTATTAGGTATTAAATCATTGAGATCTCATTTATGACACTGTATGGCTAAATCGGCGGCGAAGTTTTTCGAAGATGATATGTTGTTATCCGTAAAGATTTTGTGTTGATACTTTTAGTTATTGATTCAAGGTTCAGGGGCCAGAATTTGCAGTCTTTGAGATACAGGGGGATTCAATAAAATCAAAATATCATAAAGTAAAAATGTCTGTAA
This sequence comes from Erythroxylum baracoense, assembly GCA_025629805.1. Lineage (NCBI taxonomy): Eukaryota > Viridiplantae > Streptophyta > Magnoliopsida > Malpighiales > Erythroxylaceae > Erythroxylum > Erythroxylum baracoense. The sequence continues at coordinate 16,214,836 of JAOTAY010000007.1, forward strand.
ACAATTTTTATTTATGTCTGCAACAATAAAAAAAGAATCATATTAATAATTGTCAAAAAAAATCTACGACAATAGTGCCAAAAAAAACATAACTGGAGAAGATTGTGGCAAACAATCCTATGGTGCAGAGGAAGGAGTTTTTCGAAGGCTTCCCATCTCCATTTTACATAACATCAATAGAACAAAGTAGCTTCACAAAAAATGCATGGAAACAACTGGGAGAAGAAAGAAACCAAGCCATGAGACAGCTGATACCGATCACCATCCTCAACGACATAAGCTAAATTTCAGCACCGTGGACATTTAAACTGTCAGCAATTCAGGCTAAACCTAAGGAATGACAAAATTTCAAAAAATTTTGCAGCTGAGCAAATAAGAGAAAACGATTACATACCTTCCCTAACCACCAAAGCCCCATCCACACAAGCAGAATCGCAAGCAATTATCAAATGTTGGCACACATCCAACTTTGATAATTTTATACCAAGAGATAAAACAGGGACCAAAAAATATTGCGAAAATAGCAACGAAAAAATGAGCTAGAATCAGCCACTAGAAAGCTATAAGAACTCAAAGTTATTGTTTAGATACACTTAACTTCAGAAAATATTAGAAGCAACTGTCCTCCATTTGTACCGTACAGCTCATTGACGCATTTGACCCATCTGTGCACATACTGCAGTAATCGGGAAAAATAAAACCCACCCAACCTCAGGCAAAAAAATAAGGTTATAATTGCAAAAGTTTGACCCATCCAAAGAAAAAGCATAAAAAAGTGGATCAGCTAGCTTCTTCGATCTTTATGGAATAGATGAGATAGAAAAGTAGATGAATAAAGAAGGAGAAACCTTACTCGCAAAGAAAGCAGAGTATTGGGAAATAACAATGAACAACACTGACGGGTCGAGCATTTCTTTTTCTTCGTCGCAGCTCACTGCGATCTCTTATAGCGGAAAGCTTATCATCCAGTGCATCGTAGACACCTGCATAGAATTTGTTCTGTCAGAAATAAGTAGAGATAAGGAGACATCGAACAGAAACAACAGAAACAGAGAGAAATCTTAGCCTAACGTCTATATTAAGAACACAAGAAGATAAGAGAAACAAATATGGAGGAAAAAACGCAAGAGACAGAGAAGAAACAAATATAAGCCACATCGAATAAAAACAGAGAGGGAGGAGACATTGAACAGAAACAGAGAGAAATCTTAGCCTAACATTTATATTGACTAAGAACACGAGAGAAGAGAAGAGAAACAAATATGGAGGAAAAAAATGCGAGAGAGAGAGAACAAACAAATATAAGCCTTCAGATTAAATGGACGAACGGGATGGATTGTGTGGTCGTCCATCCCGTTCACCTTTAGTATATATACTTAATGAGTCAATTTAGAAGATTTTCTTGTTGTTTTTGAGTGTTTCAGTTCTGTTATAATTAGAACGTTAACAACTTATTTGTTTCCTGTTTTGTAGGAGTTTAGTTTTATTAAATATCTTCTATGTAAAGCCTATAAAAGACTAGCGTCTAGTTCAATAAAGTAAGTTGATTATTGGTATAAAACTTAGCTCTCTTGACAGATGATAAGTCAAAATTCAATAAGCTAGATGAGTCTCAAAAATCCCATGTCAGGAGATGACAAGCAGGTCCAAATAGAAAGAAAAGGTAATGTTGTTATTAACATTCAAGGAAAGGAAAGAATGATGCAGAATGTTCACTATACACCTGGTTTAGCCCACAACTTGATTAGTGTGGGGCAGCTAATAGACTCTAGTTTTGCTGTTGTTTTCGAGAAGAATGGATGCATTGTTAAGAAAAAGATAGGTGAAGTGTTGTTGCAGACCACAATGACAAAAAATAAAATGTTTTCTATAGATTTTTCTTACATAGAGATCTATGGGATGATGAGTAGTAGACAAGTGAATATTGACTTATGGCACCAACGATACAGTCATTTGTATGTTAAAGGTCTGCAATTGCTTGCCAATAAGGTGATGAAGGATTGCCAGTCATCAAGGAGCTGAGTCATGTGTGTGAAGGATGTGTCTTGGGGAAGCAGACAAGTAAGTCTTTTCTTGTGGGATAAGCAAAAAGAGCTTAGGAAAGGCTAGAATTGGTTCATGTTGATATATGTGGTCCATAAAAACCAAGTCCCATGCAGGTAGTAAGTATTTCTTGCTTTTCATAGATTACTACTTTAGAATGTGTTGGGTTTATTTTCTCACATATAAGTCAGAAGCTTTTGAATTTTTCAAGAAGTAAGTTCAAGGCTTTGACACAAAAGCAATGCAATGGAAAGCTGAAGGTTTTGAGGACAGATAAAGGTGAAGAGTTTTTTTCCAAGAAGTTCAATAGTTTTTTTATGAGCAAGGAATCAAGAGAGAACTCACGACTTCATATACTGCAGAACAAAATAGTATAACAGTGTTAAGTGAACATTTCATCACAATAGCTTAAGCTGTTGTGTGAGGTCAACTCAGTTGGTTTTATATATTCTCTAACATACCCCCTCAAGTGAAAGCTCTTTGGGCTTGAAACTTGCACAAGTCTATTTTACCTTGTGCTTATTTTTATAGGTAGGTGGTAGGATTTGAACTCACGACCATTTGGTCACAGAGGCTCTGATATGACCAAATGGTCGTGAACTATTGTGGTGAAATGGTAGCTTAACATAGTATCAGAGACTTCGATCCCACCCTCCCTTACCCAGATTCTT
>JAOTAY010000007.1:16258261-16270368 GCA_025629805.1 Erythroxylum baracoense
AATTTAAAAACTAAGATATCATAAAGTATAAAGTTTACCTTAAACATTTTCAACACCTAACCAATTTCATCCATATACACGGACTTTTATAATCTTTTTTTCTATCAAAGGTAAATGTATTAGATCTAAAAGAGTATGTACATGGTTTTTGGGGCATAACCCGACCAGAAGTCACCAAAAGTCTCTTTGCTCACAATGCCATCAAAGGAAAGTCAAGAAAGCAAAATGGTCAGGGCATTCCCCTGATCATATGTGGTAGGCAACAACATAACCATCAACCTGTGAGTACATGGTCATTGGGGCATACCCCAACTAGAACCTATAAGCCAATCAACCATATCAACTACACAGTCTAAAAATCAAAAAGTAATTAGTTCATTTAGATACAGTCGATACAAATTCTTATACATAAATTTTAATCTTATAAATTACATTAAAGATCGAAGAAGAAGCAAAATCTAGTAGGACCTCATTCTTGTCTTCCAGACCGTATAGATGATGCAGAGAAGTGCTAGTCTTGCTGCTTTGCTTCTTAACCGAGCTCCAGTGTAATCTTTCCGAATCCCCTTGATTGCATTAGACAATGAGGATATGGTCTATGTCAATCTGAGCTAACTCCAAATGCCTCGCCAAATTTCACCTGTAAAAGAACATTTAAAGAAAAGGTGGGCAACAGTTTCAGTTTCAACATTGCATAAGCTACATGTTCGGTCCAACTCCAAGAACATCAAGTTTTCTTTGGTAGGTAGTCTATTATGGAAGCTCAGCCATGCAATGAATGAAAATTTCGGAGGAATGTATTGTTTCCATATGAAGGACATCCATGGTCTAGGATTATGCTTGGTTCGAATCAACTCATACACTTTCATCATGAAAAATGTACCATTAGTACACAAAATTTACAGCCTACCTTCCACTCCCCTTTGATCACCCAGATTCTCAACCAACAGATTCCGAATGCGTGCAAGGGTTTTCATAAGTGGAGAGTCGCTATTTTTCAGCTCCCAATCCCAAACCGTATAACCCCTCAGGTAAATTTCATAAATCTAGCATACACAAAGCGAGTCAGCTTTAATATGAATATTCGATAGTACTTTGGAAAAAAGAGCCAAATTCCATATTTTGCAATTTTTCAGCCCCAAAACCCCTCCTTCTTGGGACACAGATGTTATCCCATGCTACCTGAAAGTGTTTCCTCCCCATACAAATAACCTGCAAATTGAGGTTATCCACTCTAAGATGGTGGCAGGCATAGGAAATGCCTGTAGCCAAAAAGAAAGTAAGCCTTGAACAATCGAATTCACCAGTTCAAGTCTACCTACATAAGTAAAGGACTTTCCTTTCCAATTATTAATGTAGGCTTCCATAGCTTCGATAAGAACTAAAAATTGGGCCACTAATACTCTTAGAGGAGCCAAAGGTACCCCTAAGTATCTTATGGGAAATGCACCAGCTGGAAACTTAACCATGTGCATAATGTCTTCTTTTTCCCTGCCAAATACTCCTGCTAAATACACTTTAGATTTGCAAGGATTTACCCTTAACCCCGCTACTTTATTTAATTCCCTTAAAGCCTCCATTAATACTTGAATAGAATTATAATCTCCTCTCGAAAAGAGTATAATATCATCTGTAAATGTAAAATAAGTAATACCGAGCTTTTGACATTTCAGATGGAATTGGAAATGAGAGTTGGCAGTATGTACCTTAAGCAATCGGGAGAGATACTCCAGGAGGACGAGGAAAAGGGTTAGTGACGTGGGATCTCCCTACCTCAATCCTCTCTTACCCCGAAACATCCCATGCAAAGTACCATTGATAAAGATAGAAAAGGAAGGCGTTGTTATACACTCCATCACCCAGCTAACAAATATGGGAGGGAAACCCATCCCCTTCATCATGGCTTCAAGAAACTCCCAGGATACCATATCGTAAGCTTTTGTTATATCTACTTTTATCATTCACCTCGGGGAGATCTGCTTCCTAGTATAACCTTTAACAAGTTCTTGTGCTAGGAAGACATTATCAAGCATAACTCTCCTAGGCATAAATGCAATTTGTGCAGGATCAACCAATTTGCCCACAACTAAAGCCATACGCTTAGTCAGTATTTTGGTTATCACCTTATACATCACATTCAAGTAGGCAATCGGTCTAAAATCTATAACTTTCGGTGTAGTCTTTGTCTTTGAGATGAGGGTGATGATGGTGTGGTTAATTTGTCTTAGTAATCTCCCCGAATTAAAGAACTCTTTTACTACTAATAAGACATCCGAGCCAACAATGTACCAGTGTTTTTTGAAGAAAGTTGAAGTATAGCCATTCGGCTCTAGGGCTTTGTCATTTCCAATGTCATACATGGCCCTTTTAACCTCATCATCTAGAATTGGTGCAAGCAAGAGCTTATAGGACTCCATCTCCAACTTCGGTCCAGTATTAATCACCTTACAGTCTAGTCGGTGTGTGACAACTGTAGTGCCTAGTAGCCCCTGATAATAACTTACTATATGATCTGCCATTTCCCCCATTAAGGTGGTCATGGATCCATCTTCCTTTAATAAGTGGGAAATATGATTTTACAGGCATCTCTTTCGAGCAATTGCATGGAAGTATTTAGTACTCTTATCGGCTTCCACAAGATGAGTGCACTTGGCCTTTTGTTGAAAGAATATTCTCTCAATCTCTAGTAAAAGCCCAGTAATTTTTCGCTTTGTATTAAACTCCCGTTTCAAAATATGGTCATCCGGACTCTGTGGTGAGGCTTTATAGGCTGATTGGAAACTGACTGTAGCTTTTGCACCTTGTCGGATATATGACCAAATGCTTGCATGTTCAGGACTTTCAATGGCTGCTTTAAGTGCTTCAGCTTCTTACATAGCACAAATTGAGCTGATCCCACCATTACATATGCCCAATTATCAGCTAAGATGCGTGGAAATCCAGGGTGGTCAAGCCACATATTAAAGAACTTGAATGGTTTCTGCCCTTGAGAAGTTAAGTTGGTGAAGGTGACCACAATTGGGCAGTGATCCGAATCAGGTAGCATTTCTAGAAAATTTACTGAATATTTATAATCCAACTATCCCTAAGCTGGGTTAATTAAGACCCTATCCAATTTTGCCCAAAGAAGGTTTTTCTGCCATGCGAAGAACTCCCCTGTAAAGGGTGCATTTTCCAGCCCAAGTGACATATGAAAGTCTACCAAGTCTTTAAGGAGATAGGTAGAAGGAGGTTGGCATCCCATTCTCTCCCTAGTAGCACATACATAATTGAAGTCTCCCATTATTAACCAAGGTAACAAAATATCCGACCCCAACTTCAGCAAGTGTTGCCACAATTCCTTTCGCTTAGGAACACTATATAGATCATACACAAAAGAGACATTGAAACTTTGTTGTGTAACAAGGCAGTCGACTTGGCAATGGATGAATTGTTCCCCAACCTCCAAGACATTACACTGATAACATTGCCTCCTGCAATAACTTCAAAATTTTGACCATACTCCCATCCTTTAAACCGATTCTACATTATCATCCTTAATCCATCCATCTTCAACTTTGTTTCGAGAAGACAAGCTATTTTACAATGGTGTTGTCTAACAAAGTTAATAACACTATTTTATCGTGAGTCCTTGTTTAGGCCTCGAACATTCCAGCAAAGAATAGTCAAGATGCAGGGATGGAGGTTCTCTCACCTCCTAGTCTCTTGGCTAGAGCAGAAGTACCTTTCCTCTTATTGGATCCAGAATTTCCAGACTAATGCGACACTGTTCCACTAGCAGTAACTGTTTTATTGGGTTGAAACTTGGAAGTTCTTGCAATAGCAGAAGTGCACTTTTTAGGAGCATTTGCATCATTTTCTTGATCAGTACTAGAGTTGCCAGCAGACTGCATCCAATTAGTATCCTCAGTCACTAATGTATTACTTTGTGCCATTGGGCCCTTTCCTGCAGTAAACCCGCCCTTTGCTTTATCAGGGCCAGTGTGGCCAACCTGTTGGGAACTAGTAGCCCCTTTGTGTACTGTTGTATCTGAATGTACCCTTTCAGCATTTCCAACCTATTGCAGGCTTGGAGCTCCTCTTTGTACTGTTTTATCCAACTGTGTCAAAGTACCCTTTCCTCTATTCCCAGGATGATGTGAAACTTTCTTCATTCTCCCTCTCCTGGTGTATTGGATTCTGTCCTAGCTTTGCTAAACTTCTGACTTTGATGTCTAGGTAAGACAGTTATCACATTCTTAGTCCCCTCCTCCTCCCTAATCATTATGATTGCCCCCACCTGTCCAACAGAATTAACAGTCTCCTGGTCAGTTGCAACTTGCTCCGAATTTACCTACTGCTTAGTTGTTTCTGTAAACTCCTCAACATCAGGCGTAGCACCCTTCCGGGGATGATGTAGTCTGCACCTTCTGTGACTGATTCTCTGTAGGTTCTGTGTTAGTTGCCTCTTGCACTTGCTTCCTCCTGCTCTTTGCACTGAAAAGGGGTGTGTATAAATTTTTGGCAAGCATAGCAATAACTTGGAAAAGTCTCATACAAAACTTATTGAGTGTATTTACTATCTCTTGGAATCAGACACCAAAGCTGAGGGCTGGTTTTTTTGCCATATTAACCTCCACTAACAGTCTAGTAAAACCCTACCCGAGCCTTTGTACTAGTTATGCAATCTGTACATATTGGTTTTCCAAGCCGGTATCCAAGCTTTGACAGTCCCCTCTCATTCCAAAGCTCTAGAGGCACATTTGGGAGTTGAATCCATATTGACACTTCCATGAATTCTCTATAGTCAAAACATAAACCTAGTGAGAGCTTCTTCAATAGCAGAGTCTTCCCAAAGAGAATGTAAGGCCCTCCGACAAGCACAGTAGTTCTGTCCTCTTTAGATTCGAATTGAAAAATAATCCACCCACGATCATGGGGTAACACTTTACATCTCACATCCCATTTATCCATCAACCTTTTAATAGCCTTATGTCTGGAAATTTTCCTGTAAGACACCCAACAAGACAATATCCCCATTCTGTTTCAATTGAAGATACATTCGTAGGCTCAATAACTACCTCATCCTCAATTGCTAAATACTTCAGATGCAGCCCCTAGTTAAGCTCTCTATTATTACTAAATAAACTAGCAAAGGAGGGCTTTGTATGTGTTTCTGACTTGGAAGGCCGAATGGGTTCTGGCATTTTGACAAACTCCTGTCGGGTGCTAGCCTCCCCTCCATCACTTGCAAAAGATCGCATGGGTGGCTCGTTGTGTTTGTCCAGAGGCAAAGAGTTTGGCATTTCTTCAAGCACCTGTTGATCACTCCCTTCCTCATCCAAGCTTGCAATAGATTCGTTAGGGGCACTCCCCTTCTCATCCAAATCACGTGGCTTATCCTCTGAAGATGATTTATCTGGTTCAACTCCACCCCGACTTACTCCCCCGACTTCAGGATCAGTCCCCTTACCCTTATCACTCCAGGGACCCCCTGCATTTGCCACATTGTCCCCCTTTTTGCATAGTGTTGTCTCCTGACTAGCACCTACTATGTTAATCCCTTCACCTGACTTCACCCCATGTACCCCCCTAATCGGTTGAATAATAGCCCAACTGTCCTAATAATCGTCCTCTCCAACATCCTCATTCAAAGGGGATTTCAACCCTAAAGCACATCCCTTCCTTTTTTCGACGTCTTACGCCGCTTCCCCATAGCTTAAAGGCCTCAGAAGAACTCTGACAAAGTTCCCCACTATTGTCCCGAGAAACGCTGCCACTAAGTTGCAGCTGGAGACCCACGCAACACTTATAAAACAAACTCACAATGCAATAATATCAATAATTAGGTCTGTAAAGACAACACCAAAAAAGATGAAGCTCTAACAATTGTTCCCCAAATTGATGAAAAATTGTCACCCAAAGCACAACCCTAATTAGACAACCAGAAACACAGCACAAATCATTTGAACACATAAAATGCACGAAGGATGTAGGTTGCGTCACACCCAGCAGATGATAAGGTCGTCCCACACCTTACCCAAAATCACCAGACAATAATGCACAGTAAAAGCTACCAACCGACATCGGGCTGTCACTGTAGAAACACTTCCCAGCAAGAGAATCACCAAGGAAGTGTAACCAAGGCCGGTCGTATGCGAGCCTTAGGGGATAGTCACCTGAAAATCGCCTAAGCTTGAGAGAACTCAAAAACGCATATGAGAGAAATATCTCTTGGAGAAATCTAGGACTTTTATAATCTTAAGATGATGTGAAGTTGACTATAATAAAGGACTTTCTGTCCTACAATGGGTAGTAAAAATAGACTCAAAAGCAATATTAGCTACTAGAATTGCTAAAAGCTCTTATGCAATTTCTTGCATGATCATATATTGACCTTTTTGTGGCTTCTACCACAAAAATATGTCAAAATACTCCTGATGTGTGATTATAATATATTCTTCTAATTATTTATCCAACTTTATCTTACTATAAAAATCCTAACTTTTTTTCTTAATTTAATGAATTCTTTAAAATAAAAACTCAAACTTTTAACTACCCTTGATGAAGATGATCATGTATCAATAGTTGATAAAACTAATATTGAACTATTGGGATTCAGCTCTTGGTCCATTCTTAATTGATAATCATTATATAAATTATATTAAAAGTATTTAATGATGATGATTATGTATTCCTTTAGGTCGAAGACCAACTTCTTTGTGCATGGAATATGTAGTTTGACTGTTGCACTCTAATATACTATGCTATTATGAATTATCTCTACCCTTTCCTTTAGTATCTCCAACCCATTTTTCATTATGAAATTCACAATATGCATGAAAAATGCATATGGAATAATCTTTCATCTATCCTTAAACTCACAATATGCAACTTAGTCTTCACTTTCTTGATCATATTCTCATTTGCACAACAGTTATCCAAAGTTATTAGTAAGAGCTTGATGTCGATGATCCAATGTATTAAACTCTTGCCCAATACATTTTTCAGCCTTTCACTTATATATGTTGCTGAAATATAAATAAACCTACCATCTAAATATGAATAAATATCAATAATAAAATAATCAATGAACAAAATATAACAAAACTAAAGACTATTATTTACCTCACGATTTGATTGTATAACGTCTAACTATCAATATAATGTGACATCACAACTATATAACCTTTCTTTTACTTGTTGATATTCATATATCTGATGTGATGGCAACCTATCCATAATTGCTCGATCAATCAAATTATTTTTATCTTTGTAAATCTTAAAGATGTCTTTCTTTATAGTATTACAAGTTGGCATCTTAAAGGTATATAGGAGTGATAATCATAAGCCATGATAGTCATTCACTCTTTCCTTTCACTAGGTTAGGGGTAAAAAAAATTTGACCTCCTTATACTGTCTTCCTTCTATTGTAGGAGTTTATGTGCCTTTTCAAATGAGATATTCCACCTTAAGAAACTGTGATCAACATTATGATAATACTTACATTCAACCTTTTCAACTCTATCATATAATCTACTCTTGATGAAGTGATTTCAAAATTGACGAACATTAGCTACCTTTTCAACTCTATTACTTGACTTACTCTTTATGAATTGATTTCAAAATCACTTCTTGTTTTTAAAGAATTGATTCCTTTAGTCTAAACTATTTCTTAACTTGGTATATTGTAGGTACTGGATTAGAACTCCTCATTATGTTGCCTTTTATTGTTGAAAGATTATGCTTATCTATCTTAAACAATTATAAATAAGATAAACAAGATAACTAAAAAATTAATCATATAGTTTGATGACTATTAAAATCCCAAAACAATACGTAGACAAATGAATTAAGGCTTCAAAGTTCTAGTGATGAGATAATATGGGCCAAGTCTTAATATTATTGATTTTGTAAGTCATATCTTAAGTTATAACCTTAAATATGCATAAAATCAACATATTCATATAACTTTTAATTCTTAACTTAATTTCTCTTCAAATCTTCTTAATTATTGTCTTATAATGTTCAACTAGTATGACTTTACTAGGGAATATGTGAAAGAGAAGTTGGAAAAAAATGTACAAAAAATTGTTGCTAGTCTCTCATAAAAGGATAGATATATTTTTTAAATAGAAGCGACCATATCTTTATTAAGTAACTAAAATCCATGACAAAATAAATCTTGAAGTGATGTGAATTTAGAAACTAGATGCTCCTTAACCAACAAATGTAAACATTTCCCAAATCACCATGTATATTAAGACTCTTTACTTCCAAAATCAAACTTATCCTATTTCCCTCAAATGTTATGCTAGTTAAAATATAAAAAGACATGATAGATGACATATGGAAATGGAATATTTTCCAAACTAAAAAAGCATAATGAAATTTGAAGGTAGCACTAACATGACCAAGTTATAGCAGATATAAGTTAAGTGTTATTGTTGTACTTTAATAAGTAGTCAGGATTTTATAGGCTGAATCTTCTAATTTGTCTTGAAAATGACAACAAATTTGGATAAAAAACACATTGAAATTGTCAAATAGATGTAATAATTAGCATAATCACTAAAAAAAAGTGTAAACTAGTTAAAATACATATAAAAAATGCTGATATATTTGCTAATTACTAACTAGTTTTGTAATTAAAAAACAAAGATTAGGGTCAGTGCACAAACTTCCTAACTAATAAGCTTTTATTATGGATATAGCACCTGGGTATATACATAAAAATGAGTTATCTTGATTTCGATTCTATAAAAGCCATTAAAAATTCACTTTAATGAAAATATTAATTTATGTTAACATAAGAGCCATATGTATACCTTATACTGATTTAATAGGTAAATTTTGTTTGAAACAATTCAACAACTTGAATTTACTAATTTGTGTCTACTTCTCCAAACTCTTTAAGAATTTTTTTAACAGTAAAAACCAAAGTTTAGAGTAAAAGAATAGTTTTTGAATAAATGCAGCATTGTATATAAACTTTCTATCCACTAGCATAAGTCACATAGAGAGAAATAACCAAGTGTTGCAAGTTCATAAAGACTACATTAAACAAGCTTAGACTAATGGAAATGCAAGTTTTAAGCATGTAACTCTGCAAAATAAAGATAAAAGGCATGCTAATACATACAATTATTAATAAGAAGAAAGCATACATGCTTTTTCCAAAGTGAAATAAGAATCAAGTAGAATAGGAAAACAAAAAATCTTACCATAAAAATTAAAGTAAATATCTACACACACTTGAGACAAAAATACATATTAAATAACTTAATAAACAATAAGGAAATGGCTAAGGAAGCCTAAGCAAACTATATGTAATTAACTTATTTATGAGTGATGTTTCTGGATATTAAAAATTAAGTTTTTTAAAAAATCACACTTCATAACATATATATTTTCCTCAGGTCTTGGAACACTTTAATAATATTTCAAAGTTTAAGATTACAGACTTTCCTCAAGATATGAGTGCAATAGTTGGTCTTTGCTTTATGATAAAGCTCGAAGAGGATAAGATAAACGAGCAATTGACACTCTTCTTGTATTCACGATTTTGTTTCCAGTTATAAACACTACCCTTATCCATGCAGAAGCTTCAACTAGTAAAAATAATTGAAAACCAAGCCTGTTTTTGCATATTTTAGTTCCTTTAGCCATGATTCTTCAATATTGCAAATAAAGCAACTTGTCGAAGTTTTGAACTTTTCTTATGTTTAATTGGAACGTGAAAGTGTGACTGAATTTGTCCTAATTACCCTTTGGGACGGAATAAAGGAAGAGAAGAGCTTCTCGATCGAAGAAAAGGATTCAATGATTTTGGAAGAATTGAACGAGGGGAGATAACAAAAATTATATTCATAAAAATTAATAAAATCACAATTAAGAACCTAAAATTAAGAATCTTACATGTTATATTCATAACATATGAATCATACATGTTCTATCAATTATATCCGATTTCAAAATTTATTAGAAAAATACACTAATTATCAAAAAAATTAAAATAATAAAAATTATATTTAAGGAAAATAAATTTTAATTTACACTTTTTAATAATTTTAAAAGATGTGACATTTTCACTTAATTTAAGAACAAAATAAAAATTTAAACTAATAACAAATATTCAAACTTAAATCAACTAATTTATTACACAGTATAACTATTTATCTTATTTCTTCTAATTAATATTTTTGCATAATTAAGTTCAAGTTTTGTCAGCACATTAAATGCAACAAGGCGAAATAATGTTTTAAATTAGAAATTAACTTAAAGAATATTTAGTTTCACTCATATTTTTCTAATGTGTTTTTCTTAATTTTGATTTTGATTTTGATTTTTTAAACAAAAACAAAAACTTATTTGATTATTAGTATCAATGTAATTTCAATTTTTAAATATATTTTAATTATTAGTATTAATGTCAATATTTAGGATTAAATGTTTAATATTTTATAAAATAAGTTAATAACCCTTTTAAAATTTATGTATTTATAATATATTTGAAATTTAAAATATATTTATCATACAATTATCATATTTGAAAATATTTTATTTTAAGAAATAATTTATACACTAATAATTAAAGTATATTAGTAATAATTATTGTTAATAGTAATTAATATAAAATAATTAACATTAACGGTAAATCATATTTAAAAAAATTTATAAAATATAAAATAGGGAGAAATTAAAATTAAAAACAGAAATTAGAAATTCAACTAAGCAACTTTTTAAGTAAATTTAAAAAGGAAAACAGGAAAAATAAAAAATGCAGTAAATACTAAAATTGGAAGAAGCAAACAAATGACAATCGTCTCTCGTTCTTCAAAGCATCCATTAAATTCTCATCTATGGCCATCCATTTTTGCATGGATATGTTGCTTCTCTTGTTAATTATTTCCCCACCCATAATCTATACCATGAATTTTTTATTTTTGTTAATTATTACAAAATTAAACGAAGTGCATCTTTACCATTTACGAACTACTTAAAGAGAGAACGTTCTAAATTGTGCACTTATGCCAAACCTTAACCAGACAGTTCGAAAGTGGAGTTATGCCATCCTCTTCTTTCAACTTCTACTCTAAACCAAACTTCCCCAACCCTTGGAAATTGCTCTTCGTAAGAAGGACTTATCTTTATTAATCCTGTCCATCTTCAACAACAACAAGTATAAAACTAACTGTGTCCTTCAAGGAATCAACGCACCAGTCATGATTCGTTTAAGCAACGCCCTAGTTACTGTTCTAAACTGCATCTTCCTCGTCCTCGGCGTGGCTCTTGTCGGTTACGGCATATACCTCCACGTCGAAGGCTCCACCCCATGTCAGAAGTTCCTTCAAGACACGGTAATCTTACTTGGCGTCGCTGTTTCTCTGCTTTCCTCTCTAGGGATAATGGGTTCATGTCGCAGGAAGAATTTGTTCCTATGGCTTTATTTGCTTCTGTTGCTTCTCTTGATTGTCGGCCTCGCCGTTGTCTCTATCTTTATTTTCGTGGTCACCGCTAATAATGCCAGTAAGAATGATCATCACGCCGACATTGGAGGTTTCTCCAGCCGGTTGCAGAAGTTCATAACTGGAAACAATTGGGTAGTTGTTAGGAGTTGCTTGGCGGATTCCCAACTCTGCGAGGCTCTAATTAATAGTACCGATTCCAAGAATATCTTGCAAAAGAACTTTTCTCCCATTGAGGTACTTATAATTTCTATGCTTTTTCTATATTTAACTTATATAATATATTGAGTCATGGATTTAGATAACGTGTTATCATTTTCTAGAATTGAATATATAATATCATGCATACTATAATTTAGATAATTGTGAAATTCTAAGATGCCAAATCTTTAAGAGGGTGCATTAATGCTATGCATAACCAAAATTTATTTTTTTCAGAATGTTTAATTTTATACCAAAATTTTCATAGCTACTGGCAATATAGTTTGATGGTGTTGGATCGTTTTTAGGCGGGTTGCTGCATGCCACCGGCAAACTGTGGGTTTAAGCACGTAGGGGGAGCATACTGGAGAGTGACTAAATCAGGGATGACATCAAAGAACAAAGACTGCGCGAAATGGAGCAATGACACTCGTGGGCTTTGTTACGACTGCAATTCAT
>JAOTAY010000007.1:16276657-16301212 GCA_025629805.1 Erythroxylum baracoense
TGGAGAATGGAGATATACAATTATGGTCTAAAATGTAGTTCAATCTTCAATCAAACAACATAAAAAACATCTGAAGATAGAGAGATTGGGAGAGAAAATTTTTTTATACCACACTCATGAAGCAAAAACATAGAGAGACGCACTAGAAAACGGATGGAGACTACGAATACGGTCAGAGAAGACGATGAATACGGTCGGAGGCGCAACGAACGATGGAGCAGATCGGCTTAGGTGGGGGGGAAGGAGACGCACCAGACAACAGAGGACAATGAGCAGGGGGGGTGTTGGAGGGAAGAAGACGATTGCAGCTGACACGTCGTGTTGCTCCTGAAGCCAACAGCGACGTTTTCTCCAATAAAATGTCACGGTTTCTCTTCCACAACGTTTTATTGAAAAAATGTTGCAAAAAATTCCAAAAATTGTCGACGTTTACACAAAACGTTGAGGAAAGTTCAAACTTTTTGTAATGTTTTCGAAACGTCACCAAAAGTTCTCGTAATCAGCGACATTTTCTTAAAAAAACGTCGCAGATTCTGTTAAATTTTTGTAATGATTTGAGCAAATAAGTTGTAATTCACGGATTATCAATAGCCAATCCTACCGTTTTCCCTAATCTTGGTGTTATTTTCTTGACTGTTTTATTAGCACTCACTATAACAACACATCAAATATTTGTGATAATCTAATTTTATAAATGTTATTCACTTCTAATCTACGTCTCACTTGACTATCCACAATTTAATGTTGCCTTTCAACTTTCAAGTTCAACAACATGATAAATGTAAAAAGGGAAATGCAAGGTTTTTATTTACCAATAAGTGGTTATCTTTTTTTTTATATAGATAATTTGGCATATTTGTTTTTGTTATTCAATTATTTATAAACATGAATATATATGACGAAAACATTTTTTTTCTTTTTTCTTTTTTGTGTGGATGATGTGCACGATCGATTTATACATACCATCTTCCTTACATAAATAGCTTTTCCATATAACATGCAACCCATTTTTATTCATCCTTTATCTCCGAAAATCCTTCTGGAATGTGAAAGGAAAGTATGTAACAATTATTGCATGAAAACTAAGCCAAAGGGTTTTCTGATAAAAAATCGCAGTCGCTGACGTATCTGGAATTGAAGAAACCCATCAAACTCCTAATTAACAAGCCATGTTCCGCATAAGCACTTGTCTTTTTCATATTCTGAACGCAATATTAATGATCTTAGGGTTCATTGCCATATATTATTCGTTGTTTCTCCGTCTGCTTGGAACCTCTGACTGCCAAAATGCCCTTAAAAACCCTTTATTGATAATGGGTGTGTTTCTCTTTGTGGTAGCTTTGGTAGGGTTCCTAGGGACGTGCTGTAAGGTTACGCTGGTGTTGTGGTTTTATTCTCTTGTGATGTTCATTTTTGTTCTTGGTCTCATAGCATTCATGGTTTTTGCTTTCGTGGTTACCCACAAGGGTGCCGGTAAGACGTTGGCCGGGATAGGTTATAAAGAGCACAGACTCGGAGATTATTCCAATTGGCTGCAAAACCATTTCGTAGATGGGAAGCATTGGTTTGAGATTAGGAGTTGTTTGATTGATGTCGAGGTCTGCAAAAGTCTTGGAGAGGGTTTTGATCAAGATGTTGCCCAGTTTTATCAGAAGAAATTGTCTTCTCTACAGGTTTGCCATTTTCTCTGTCATTTGTTATTTTCCTGCGAGATCTATCCTCCATTAAGATACTTACGACTTATATTATTACCACGTTGATTGACAATATTTGATTTAATTTGTGTTGTTGTTGTCTGCATATCATGATCAATGGTGCCCTGCATTTATCTAGAATAACGTTAGCTGACATGAATCAATTATCTGCCATGAATCTAGCCCATCAACTTTTCCTAAATTCTGCAATGCATTGTGAAACTGTGGTTTTTATACATTCATTTCCTATCTGAGCAACTCCTTAATTTTGTTTTGCTCAATGGATTGTTTCTTCCTACAAATTTAATCTTAGTTTCATTTTCTCAGAATTATATTTAGACATATAGTTTAAATCCAGAAAAAAAAATATTCCAAAATTGATATACTTTCATATGTAATTTCAGTCTGGTTGCTGCAAGCCACCAACGTACTGCGGATTGGAATACAAGAACGCAACGTTTTGGTTGATGCCCCCAACAGGTCCAGCAGTAACAGACCCTGATTGCACCACATGGAAAAATGAGCAGAACATTTTATGCTACGACTGCAATTCATGCAAGGTTGGGATTTTGGACAACATCAGGAAAGAGTGGAGAGCTCTGGCCATTGCCAATGCTTGCATTACAGCTTTCGTCATTATCGTTTACTCCATTAGTTGCTGCACCAGGAGAAACATTAAGTACAATGCTCACAAGTACTATTACAAAAGCCAGTACATACCTAATTAACATCATCTTCCATATTCTCCATTCTAATGCTATAACTGTTATATTGCCAAATGCATCCCATGCTGGATTATCTTGAGCAGGATTCTTTTCTTTACTTAGGTATGTTGTTAGCTAGGCTTCAACATCAAACCCTTTTGTGTTCTAACTAAAAAATGTTCAAAGCTGTCACCTTGGAACCACTAGTCTTTTTGCCTTGGTGAAGATGAAGATGAAGATGGGGTGAAGTCTCCCAATGTGTAAATTACAGGAGTTTGGGGAAATAAAATTACAATATATAAAATAAATTAGTCTCTTTCACTTTTTATACTAGCCAACATTTCATTGATTGCTAACATTAATTTTATAATACAAAAGTAAAAAAAAAAAAGTAATATAATCTCATAAAATTATACAAAGATATTATTTTTACCTATCAAATAATTTAAAGTTTAATTAAAAAAAGATATTATTAAATGAAAATATTTAATGGTTTATATTATTTTTATACGAACTTATTAATTTAAAAATTTTGACTTATTAATTAATAAATTGATTGGTTTTTAACAATAAAATTTATTAACCGAAAATTTTTTTATAGGTAGCCGGGATTTTCTTTCAATGATAATGAATATTAATTACTATCCTAAAAATATAAGCAAGTCCTATTTTGACTTGGTTTCTTTTTTGAAACTGTGTAAAGATAAGTTATGCATGAGATAAGGATATTATGAAGGGTAATTTAAAATTTAAAATATAATTTTATTTGATAAGAGCGTGAAGAGAAGTTGAGATTAGAGCAAACTGCAACAAAAGCAAAGACATCCTCCAGAGCTCAACGTAACAACCGACCGGACGAATAATTAACACAACAAACGACATGGTTCGTGCGACGAATACACTCTTGGCAGTCTTCAACTGCGTTACTCTAGTCCTAGGCCTCACAGCACTTGGCTTGGGGTTTTATTCCTTCCTTGAAGGCAACATAGCGTGTGGGAAAACTGTACAGAACCCGTTAATTATCGCTGTTGCAGCCTTGTCTATGTTATCACTTCTAGGGCTGATTGGTTCACTTTGTAGGGTTAACTTCTTTCTGATCTTGTACGTGACTGTGGTGTTCCTTTTGATTCTTGGGCTTATAGTTTTCACAATCTTTACCATCTTTGTCACAAATGATGAAGTTGGTAAGGTCATTGAGAAGACAAAGGTCACGAATTACTTTGAGGTTTGGTTGAGGAATCATGTAACCAGCGGCAAGATATGGAATGATATCAAGAGTTGCTTGGCTTACTCAAAGGTTTGTACGGATGGTGATATCTACAAGCTTGATTTGTCTTCTATTCAGGTGAATATTTGTTAACTCTTACAATTACATTGCTCTTTGCCTCATTCACACTAGTAGACCACAATATACATTATCTATACCCATCTATTGAGTTAGATCATAGTGTCTAAAAATCATACCAGCTTTATGTCCTTTTTTTTTGTTACCAATGGCTATTTATAAATCTTCCTACTTGCTAATAACAAGCATTTATCATGTATCTATCCCAGTTAGGATGTTGCAAGCCACCAAGTTCATGTGGATTCCAGTTGAAGAATGCAACAGTGTGGGTGCCACCTAACTCGAGCTTTTTAAAGAAAGATAGTGACTGCTCAAAATGGAGCAATCAGCTGGAAAAACTATGCTACAACTGCGAGTCATGTAAAGATGGTTTTGTCGGGAGCATCAAGAAGTTGTGGAGGGCTTTAGCCATACTCAACGTTTCCGCCACTCTTATTGCTGTCGTCGTTTATACCATTGGCCGCTGTGCCATGAGGAATAAACGATGCTAACTCATCAGGCCTGCAAGCTTTAAACCCGAAACTAAAACTATGTTTGAGGGCTCATTTTACATTAATTGCTGTTAAGACAATGATTTTCACGTATTATTTGAGGGCAGTATGTTTACTTCAACTTTTGATTTTAGTTTTAATTTTTATTTTCAAATTCAGTAAAATAAATAAAGACCTTTACTTTAAATTTTCATTTAGTGTTGACTTCAAATATCTCATGCTTGATTAATCAACTAGCATTGTCCTGAGAAGCTTTAGGATAGATTATCAGCCATATTTTTCATAAGAGCCAGCCCAAGAAACAACTGCATCGCAACGGAGCAATTTTTAACGTGGATGGGACACTTGAAAGAAGCAAAAGGTATAATAGATAGGAAAAAGAATAACAATGGTTAAGGACTTCAGTTTGCCAACAGTGTGATGAACTCATGAAGAATCCAACTGGTTTTACTTGAGAAAAGTACATCCAAGAAACATGAAAAGATATGCTACCAATGATGTCATGAGCTCGAGTGTCCATGTTGGGGGTATTATCACTGTTGGAATCATGGGAACGACTATAGAGCCACAAATCCATCCAGTTGCCAGAGCTCCAAGGCTGCAAAGCAGATAAGATTCTAATATTTCCATTTCGTTGATAGGGTATAGAGAAATAAGACAGACAACTAGAACACTTGAAAAATGGCAAATCAAACTTACCCAATAATGAAAGCTCTGCCCAAGCTTTTGGTCTTCTCGTTCAGAAAGTAAATACAGGCTGCCAAAGATACTGCCACCTGTACAACAGAACATGACTTGTTATATGGATAACAAGAGGGTGTTGCAATGGCTACAGCTGAATGCACAGACCCCAGTTATCCATGTGGATAATCTAATAATAACTATTATGGGGCATAAGAAAAATGAGGAGCCAACATTGCACGCTAATTACAAGCATTATACTTGCAAAAGAAAAGGGCGGCATTTGAATGAACCAAAAGCCCTCCCAATGCTACTAATATCACACAGCTTAATTAACAAATTACAGTTGTCTACTTAAACTAAGTAGCAAACAACTCAAAGTGCAGTCCAAAACACTCCGTTGCACCACTACTTACTTCTGAAAGACCAGCCTCTACTTTGAACTTCTATAACAGAAGCAAATACAATGTAAGTCAACAAACAAAAGCATCTACAAACAAAGAAGCTTCCCTAAATTAGCTTATTATTTGTAGCAAACTTTTATTAGAAATTGGCAACTGACAGGGTTCATATTGAAGAGTCTCTAGAGACATTCCATCTCCCATATCGAGACACATATGAATACTTACAACAGGATAAGCAATACTTAGAACACAATAAGCTTCTGCGAACTACACCTGCTCTATTTTAACCAAATAATCAGAAAGATCTAATAATGCCCTTGATGGAATGATCCACTGTCATTTTAATTTCTTGCACTTCTTCTAATGTAGATTTTTCTATACTTCGTCACCACCACATCCATTTTCAAACATTAACCATAACAAAAGAACATCTAAACGAACTTTTGAGAACAGTTTATAAAAATGTCAACTATGTATAAGAAAAACCGATTTATTGGTTTTGAAAGACACAAATAAGGTATGAAAACTGCTATTGCTCTCAAAACCACCCTTGCTCCTCATGCCTTCAACAGAAACTGGGGCCAACTTATCAAGAATTTTACTGTAATATGAAATTTCATTAACTTTTCCCATTACAACCACTCAGCTTTCAATTAGATTTCTGAAACAATTAAAAACAATGCCATCCGATTATATTATAGAAATCAGATAAGGAACGTGGTCACTCCAGATGACTTATGCATGGTGGATTTCACTTTGATCAAAACTCTTATAACTCTAGTTAAGAATCCATACCTACAACTTTAAGTCACTCTGGCTAAGTCTTATCGTGGCACAATGAAATAGCATTCAACTTCTATCAGTCAATTTACCGATAAGAAATGCCAAAAGAAAGCAGTTGGATTAAATCTCTTGCTCCAGTGTAATGAAAAGAAAAAATTCTTATCTGTGCAAGACTACTATTTATATTCACAAATTAGAAACAATAGCAAATTGGCAATAATCAAGTGCCTGGACCTTGATTCTTTGAAATCTTAGCATCAGACTTATCGCTTAACATTCAAGGTCATGTAGCATATTGCTATTCAGAATCAGGTTTGAATTTCATCACAGTTACTGGATGGAAACCCAAGTGCAGGGTGTGTATTAAAGAGCTACAGCAGCTGAATAAGACAGAAAAAAGCAAAAAAAAAAAAAGAGAAGCCATCTCAGTCACATCACCATAAGATCTATAATCTCACATTTCATTCTCTTCATTCTTTAGATCCCTAAAACAAGTGACAGCTACTGTATAATGTGCTATAATAAAAATTTCACGATTTGTGGATATCTACCAGATGCAAGGCCAGAATTCTAAGTTTTCAGGATAACAATGCCCAGCGTGCTTCACATGAACATACTGAACAGTGAAGTAAAATGGGAAAAAGGTGGTATAATTATTAAGATTGGATCTACAGAACAAACCTGAAAAGCAGGTCCACCTTCAGCAGAATTCATGATACTCCAGCCACCCATGAATGCAAAGAGAAACAACCTTCTGAAGATAATTTCAACTGGAGGAAGTTCCACAAAATTGAGCAAATTCTTAAACCAAGGTGGAGATTCCTCCACCTTTTTCTTTAACCTGGTTTTCAAATTAATTTTTGCTTTCTTTCTTTCCCTAAAACTAGTCATTAGCAATTTCTCAAAGGCAGCTTCTACTGATTCTTCACTTCTCTCATTTCCAGCATACTGTTGCAAGAGAAAATTGCGTGCCCCCCAAATTTCTTCCTCTGAAGCATAAGGACTAACCCCAAGACGCTTATAAGGATCCCAAACATTAATTCGGGGAAATTTTGGGACATTACCTACAGAAAAACGAAACGAAACAAGATGCTAAATTTAACACAATTATCATAGAATAGGAAGAGGTGATGAACAATAGGAATTAATTACAGATAAAACACATCTTAACAGCACATAACATTAGAAAACATATGTAAATTAGCAATGAACCAACAATTAAACCTTCCTTTTGCAATCAATTTTGAGGCGTCAACCCACAACTTTCTGATATTTCTTTCAGTGATGGAATTGGAAAACAAAATTTAGGGAGAAAGAGTTTATTGATCAATAATATATTGCAATACAGCATACATTCAGAGTGAAATTGCCTTCAATGCTTGCAAACAAATCCTCTAGCTGTGCATATGGCTTATTGCATTAATGTACATTGACATTACTTGTGGAATTGCAATCCATGAAATACTTAGTAATAAAAGCAACATAATCAAGACGTCACAATTTGCCAGTATAGTATGCCAACATGGGTAATGGTGTGACTGTCAGTGGTAAAGAGTAATGGAAAACTTCCTAAACATACAAGCATTGGCCTTCTAAAGGTAAATGGCAATGGCAAGAACGTCGAATGAGAAGTCTCAACTTCAAGTACTCTAGAGCAGGGCAAATATCAACAACAGTGCACAGGTCACACTGAACGCCTAGTCTATTTATCTGAAGTTCCATGCATTTAACATATTATGTACACCACTTTAGTCTTGTTTCTTTACAAAATTGCCCATCCACCATGAGGAGAATACATATAATACTAAGTGAACAAGTATGCTTGCAACATGAGAGTTCAAGAATATATATATATATATTATTAAAAAATTCTAGTCAAAAGCAAAACTAAATAATCACATATCTTTTGTGATGACAGCTTGAGTTTTCCTTTGAATATCTTCAATTACCATCAAATACAAAATGCCTATACACCAAAAGGTTCTAGGGAGGATAGTTCTCCTTTACCCCTTAAATAAGGCCCTCTCTCCATGCATGCCAACTTTTAATCAATTATCACAATCCTTCGACTAGTACCATAAATCCCTACCCTTCCCGATAACGAAACAGAAAGCAAACTTCTTTTAATGATGTAAGCACAAGATATTACCAATATAAGGTAGCAATATAAGGGAGCAATTTCCGACCTTCTCTTTAAATCGTTCCTTAATCTGAACCAGACAACTAAATGGGCACATCTTAGAATGAGAGCAAACTAATTTGTTTAAAATGGTAATATCTGGGATTTGAACCCCCCACCTATAAGAAAACGGACCTTGATATTTCAAATGAATTGCTCAAATAATCACATCGTTATAGTAATAAAAAAGCAGAAAAACAAAAACGCCAAACATAGGAATAAAGAAAGTAATACCTTCATAAGGCGCAGTTGTAGCACATTTCACAGTACAAAGGTTTCGTCTTTTGTATCTGCTCGGAATCGGGATGGAAAAAGTTACCTCCTTTTGCGCATTAAACAGAGACTTATCGCTACGCCACAAAAACCCCAAAATTAGTCACAGTAAATGAAGAAGTAACAGAAGTCAAGACCCAAAACACAAAATCTGGAAATTAACAACTCCCAGATAAACCCTAAATCAAAGCAGACAACGGGCAGGCATACAAAACGAGAAAATGGTCAAAACCCAAATCAGAAAGACAGAGAGAAAGATAGAGCTTACAGTTTATGCGTGCAGGCAAGAGAGGAGGAAGTAGTAGGACTGGAGAGGAGGAGGGAAGACATTATATTGACTCAATAATCACCGACTTCCACTTTCGTGAGCAAATCGCTAATTGCTGATGGGAAAATGATTTTACGATGTCTGCCGCAACCAATCAATCCTTCTACCGTACTGTCAGCTAGGGCGGCTGATAGAAAACGAAGAGGGGCAAGCAGAGGACGGCTCTCTAAATTTTGTTCATTCAGTAGAGGATGAAAAGTTTGCAAATAAGTCCCTGATCTTATATCTCATTTGATTTGACCCCTAATATTTTCTAAAATATGAATGAACTTTACCAGTTTTTTTTCTCTTAAAGCTTACCAGTTTTGGCCCATCTTAATTAACACAACAACACCTGACTTTGTTTTCGAATTCAGGAACCATATAATATATGTCAATATAGTGCCAAAGTTCAATATTAAATTGTTTGATTTGAACTTTGTAAGATTGATATATTTATTAATTAAAAATGCGTCAATTTTTGATAAATAACATGTGTCTGTTGGTTGATTCCCTCGAGCTTAGATTTATGCCCGTGAGGAGAAAGGACTTTGTGTCTTGCTATTATATCATTGTATCTCAGTTACAGACTTAGTGAATAGGGAGAGAATCATAAGATATAGAAACATTGTCTAACTACCCTGTTTATTTATCTTCTAGTTTATTTATCTTCTAGTTTGTCTATCTCTAGTTTATCTTAATAGTGGCAAAATATAAGCAAATATTGAAGCTGTTTCTGCTTTTAAGTTACAATTTTTTTATATTTTCATGAAATATTTTTAAAGCATGTCTTGATACTAGGAAAGTAAAAGAGCATTGTTCTTTTTTCTAGAAAATTTAAGGCTTAATAAATCAAAGAGTTCATGCACCTTTGTGTATATATATATATATTTATATATATAGTATCAAAAAAATATATATATATAGTATCAAACAAAAACATAAAAACAAGCATCAAATAAAAATGGATAAAGAAATAGTGAATTCCATAGAAATAGTATGGTCTTCTCTATATACCGGAGTCCTTTTCTTAAGCTAATCAATGCTATTGTTAACTTGTATAGTTTACACTTTTTGGCTCTCTATGAATTCTCTAATAATAGGTTTTTCACACCAATGAGATTATAAACTAACCGTTATTATATATATATATAACAGAAATTATTTATGACCTAGTTTAAATAAATCAGTTTATTGCTTTCTTTATATTAATCTTTAAACAAAGGCTTGCCTAGTCTAACCCTCTAAACAACCTCATTAACATTCATGTCACTCAAGTTGCCCGTTTCATGTAATTCTGTTCAGATCAATGCTATGTTTTTTTTGACTAAATTATTAAGCAAAGTATTAAGATATTATGAGTTTTTTAAATGTATTTACTAATATCCTACTTCAAATAAAGATACTAACATAATTTAATTGTTATATGGTAAAAAGATATGTTTAAGAATTCAGTTGTTGTTAAAAATAATAATAATAATAATACATTTCTATAGTTTATGATGTTTAAATTTTATAATAAAAATTAGGATATATTAAATATTTTACTTATAATTAAAGACACTCATTATAGCTTAAGTTATTATTTAGAATATGCATAATATTTATTATTTATTTCATGCCTAATTTAACTTGAACTTTTATGCACATCTTTTGATATTTTATAGTTTGAGGTAAAATAAAGAAAAATTTTCATGTAATTTAAGTAATTAAAAATTTTATAAATTTATAAAATTTTGAATTTTTTGTGATTTTTAATTATTTCTTACACTTTTATTAGAAAATAGCGATGAAACATGCATAACATGAACATAATACATATATCAATCAAATGTTGTTGATAACTCCATTCTTAAACTGAACCAAAATCAATTAGATCTAACTCAAATCAATAATTTAACATAATTACAATAAATTATTAGTATGAATCAAGCTAATTAGTTCTAACTGAATTTAAGAATCGATTTGAGTCATTATGTTAGTAACATTTAATTTATTTATGTGTGTTGTTCACATTGTGCATATTTTGTTATTAATTTTATAAAAATAAAGATTTTTTATAAAAAATTTAAAAATTATAGTAAAAATTTTAAAAATCTTTTTAAAATTACTTAACTTACAAAGAAAGCTAATGAATCGGGCAGTAGATAGACCAAATACTGAAGAGTGTCGTGCATGTTGGGTTCAGCCAGGCCTGGTTAACGAGCTCCACCAGTACACCATTCAAGCATAGTTGAATTAGACCAAATCCTGTTGCACACACATTTTTCTGGCGCTCCTTCCTTTTCCCCTTCTACTTTGAGAAGACATATTGGAGACGAGTGATTTGATCAAGGACGCTAGAGATATTGAAATATTGAACCTGAACCTCAGGAAGAGTATAAACCCGCAGTTATATGCATTCCATCAAGAGGATCACATAAAGAGAAATATAGTTTGCGGCTTCCACCTCATGGACACTTTATTCAAAGATGTCAACATGTATTTTCAATCGAGCAATTTGTCCCCATGAACAAATCATATTATTGGTGGGGAGGAGAAATCCATGTGTAGAGGACAAGAAGGAATCCACAATATTAATAAAAGTTGAGAAATCCATGTGTAGAGTACAAGAAGGAATCCACAATATTAATAAAAGTTGTCCCCAAGAATCATCTTCTCTTTGATGGGACAGAAGATCCTTGAAACAAACGAGAAACTTGAAGGGATTGAGGCAAGAACGTACTAAAGTTTAGCACTCTCTTGCTGCGCAAATTGCTGTCTCAAGACCCTTCTCATTACCTTGTTTGTTGCCGTCCTTGGAAGAGAAGGAAGAGGCACAACCTGAGAAACCTGCATTTTTAAAAATTGTCAAAAGATGTTAGACTCCAAGTGTCTGGGATTTTGAATGGAAAGACAGCCATGTGCAGTATGTAATTTCAATGGATACCCTGAATAAAGGATTTAACGTCTTCTGCAATGCTGAGTTGAAAGACATCCTCAGCTGATCCAAGTCTAAAGTTGATCCATGAGAATCCTTGAACACAACAGCAATGACCAATTGCTCAGGACCACCCTGAGGAGGTGGCACCCCGATTGCTGCTGTCTCCAGGATACTACTATGAACCACATTACAGATGCGCTCTATCTCAATGGAACTCACCTGTCAACCAAAAAAAAGACACATCTAGCTATAAATACTTTCCGACTAACAAGGAAGCTGGAATTCTTGCATTTGAGATGGTCAATAATGAATTGAACTCTTTTCAAGTTTTGTGTTGTATCATCAGCACAAACTACAACACATAAGCACAAAATACACAAAAATTGCTATATATTTTCTTCAAAACAAGTTAGCAATGTATGTTAGACTTCAAATTACGTGAAAGACTAAGGGTCAACATACATTATTTGATTAGAGGAGCTTTATATAACTAGCACCCAAGCTTTAAATGCTAATAATCATCCTAGAAAATCTATAAAGTACATTTAGTAAGTTTTTTATCCACATCTTTCTTTGTTAAGAGTATCATAACATTCAATATTTGACTCATGCCATGCAACTTCAAACATCTTCAACATCTAAACATGATGACAAAAAGTAATAGACATTTGCACGTCGAGTTTAATTTGTAATTGTCTTTTCCTTGAGGCACACATCATACAGGGATGAAACTAGCACATTCCAACACAGGAAAATAAGGAATTTAACTAGTTAACCAATTGCTTCTGCAAACTAGAGCCTGGCTTATATTAGATCTCCGAAAAGTATCCATTCCTGGGAAAGTCACTCTACAGGGTTTTGGTTTATCTGACTGTTTATGCCAGAGCTTTATAAAGAGTTTCATCCATGAAGACAATCTCTACCTTGATGCCGCCAAGATTCATAGTGTCATCTGAACGACCATGTGCATGATAGTATCCTCTAGAAGTACGCTCAAAAAAGTCCCCATGTCTTCTGAGAACCTACATGGATTGAAATCACAAGGGTTAAGCTAAAGTTGGTGAACATTAACCTTGGATAAGGCCATTTCAGAACACTCACCTTCCCATTACAAAGAGGCATTCCCTTAAAGTACACATCAAAATGGTCAGCATTCAGTAGTGTATTTGAAGCTCCAAACATGACAGGACCAAGTGCTAGTTCACCCATTCCTGGTGCATTTTGTGGCTGCATTAGGAGGTAGAAACCAAGTCAATAAAATAGTAAACTGAGACATTCATCAAGTTGCAGCAAGAAAACATGGTGAAATTGGTTGAGAAACTCCATCATGATGAATCATGCTGTGAAGACACGAGTTATGAAAAGTTTTGAATCAATTATTTACTATAATCACTAGCACGCAGGTAAATTATTTTAGTCCTCACATAAAAATTGACTAAATGCCAATTTAAACTTTTACAGGCATTCCACATTTTGAAATCAGAAATCAAATAGCCTTTTTGGTAGCTAAGAAGATATTTTTAAAATATCAAGTCAAGATATATCAAAAGCTAAACACGTATAACCAGTGTGTTTTTTACCACAAAAGTGATTGATCGTGCTTAACCATGACAGCATTTGGAAATTCTACGAAGGTTTAAGTTGCTACAGAAAAAGAGATATGGCTATACACCAAATATATACAACCAACATCGGTTGTATTTAATACTTGTTTTTGGATGGTTCAGATCCACTCGAAAGAATTTCTGTGCTTACAATTGGATGACCGTCACCACCAAGTATAAACAAGCTGCAACCCATTGCAGGAGTACTAAAGGCAGCAACTGATTGAGGCTGCAATAAGGAACCTGTGACAAATCCACCACCAATTTCTGTACCTCCACAATATTCAATCACAGGTTTGTAGTGAGCCCTTCCCATTAACCATAAGTATTCATCTACGCTTGATGCTTCACCAGTGGAGCCAAAACAACTACAGGAAGCAAGAAAAACAAAACACATCCCCAGTTGATACAAAATTAAAAAAAAAAAGCTTAAACTAAATAAAGAAGAGAATAGGACTAGTCAGACTTATATGGTGTTTTTTTACTGTCAATTAAAAAAAATTCCATGAGTAGCAACAATAACTTACACTTACCGAATAGTAGACCAATCACAGCCACATGTGGAGTTTGCACTTTTCCATGAACGGACGATACTGGGGATCACACCAAGCATTGTTACCTTTGCATCCTGACCAAATAGCAGAAGGATCTACATGAAGTTCCAGACATGCCCAATTTTGGGAAGCTATGGTTTAAGGTCATGCCTTAATGAAAGTTGCTCATGCACTCAACAATGTTCAAATTCCTTTCCTCAATACTAATCCATATCTAATCAAAGATTTGAGAAAAACAAATTGACAAGACATAGCAATGATGCATAATAGCTTCTGCAAGATTTTCAACTTAGCATACCAAGTCTACTACCTATCCTTTACTTGAACATTATGTTTGTTAAAAGCTATTTTAAAGCTTTTCTCCAGAAATTTGTTTGTTCGAGAGATTTATATCATAGCCTCCCATTTGTGTACACGCAGTTTCCTTGGCTATTGTGCTTGCCCAAAAAGAAAATTTCACAAGAGGGAAATCTAGTTTACAAGGCATCTTGTCAAAGCAATAGATTTTGAAGATAAAAATAAACAATACAGGCATGGAACGTTATGCTCAAAGTAAAGGATGGCAAAACAAGTTCAATAGAGAGAAAATGGGAAAAACCAAAAAGTGGCTGCAGAATTGATAACCTAAGTTGTTGGGCCCACAACACAATACAATTGATGGCAGCTTAACTGAAGTACAATAAAAAGATATTGGATCCTTAATCATATGCCTAAGATGACATTAACAGTTGTTTTCTAAGAGCACATCCACAAACATTTCCCTTATGACAAGCGGTATGAGTACAAGATTAATAGGTTAAGATAATTGGAACTAATGGAAATGAGAGATATAAGTTTCTTTGTTTCACAAGGTTAAACTAGCCATACAATGAAAAATACAGGCGCAAATAATATTAAACGTCAGAAATGGGAGTAGAACACGGACCTGTACAAATTTGGCAAAGCCATGTCCAAGGGGGGATCCATTATATAACGCAATTGAAGCCCCATTCAACAATGCAGAATATACTAACCAAGGACCCATCATCCAACCAAGGTTAGTAGGCCAAGCAACAACATCACCTTTTCTAATGTCCATGTGACACCATGCATCTGCAGCAGCCTTGAAAGGAGTAATGTTGGTCCAAGGAATTGCTTTTGGCTCCCCTACACCAGAAAATATTTTCAGTTAGACCTGTCGACATACACCATTCTCTCTGATTATTGAGTTAAGGTCATGCTCAATAGTTTACTTAGCTTTTAATCCTTTCAATATATCCCGAGTGGGTAAAATATCAGGAGTCACAAACCTAATCTTACAGATCTGGATGTTTTTACTAATATCAGTAGCCATAACTTCATTCAGAGCTCCACAACAGTGCAGATTGAATCTGAGATCTGAATTTTGAAATAATATCCTTTTTAGTTTAAAGAGAAATTAACAGTTACACAGTTAAGCCAAAAATGAAAAAGGAAAAGAAGTTTTTCTTAGCAGAATTTCCGAAGTTATTTTGAATTTAGTCAGATGGCGGTTGAATAATAATTAAATGTCTTAAGCTTAGTCCAAGATGTACTGAAATCAAGAAAGCTCAAGAGCATAATTCTCAATCCTTAAGCTACCTGTAGTTCCAGATGAGAAAAGGATGTTTGTAAATCCTTCCACTGGTTGCTCTACAGCAGCAAATTCATTTCCTCTGCAAGTTTTCAATGGCAAGAAAATTAGCATTGTACTTTCCAAAAACAAATTAGCATTGTACTTTCCAGAAAACATTAGCATTGTGAAGGCTTCAGAAAGACTAACTTCGAACCAAAGAGTTCATTCATCAAACTCACATGTAATTTCCTGAACGACTGCCCCAAGAAAGTGCATTATGAAGTTGTTATCATAGACTATGATTAATATAAAACAACAGGGGATAACAAACGAAGCCCTTTATCCTCTACACTAAATCACAATCAGCTCATTACACATGTCAAGAGACTGTCATAATAGTTAAAGTGAAATGCAATCTACACAAACTGAATAGCTACATATATATTCTGAAGATCAAGAACACATAAATGTTCTTCAAATTTTATTGAAAGTTAAGAACAGTTGAACAAAAGGAATACATATAAGACAGGATCATGAATCAGGTTGATCCTACACCTTTAAGATAAAATCTATACCTTAAATTCTTTACTCTGTCTACAAAATCATGCCAAGAAATGTCACCATCACGCAACTTAATGCTCAGGCTAGAACCTTTGGCTGGAACAACAATTGCCGTAGGTGCCACAGCATCCACAACTCTACTGTAGGATTTAAGAGTACATTGTGAGATAAATTAGCACAAACTTAGGTTCAAGAATGAGAAGGGTTGACAAATAGAGCAGCCAAGCAAGTGAGAATTTCACCTATACAAGGGAATACTTTTATCACCACGAAATATAAGATCCTGGACATGAACAGTCAATATAAGATGCTTCAGTAATGAACATTTTCTGAATACATCTTATCGATAAAAAGTCAACCGGAAAAATCACCTTAAAGGTTGGATCCAAGATGCTCTTTATTAAAATATAACAAAGATTTGAAAAAGAAAGCCTCCATTTACATCTATGTGACCACCTTAAGGTAGTGCTCACTAATAACTGAGACTTATTCATTTCTCTTTCTAAACTTATAGAGAAGATAGTAAAGAGAACTCCAAGCCATGGTTTGAGTACATAATGAATCTACATGAGAAATAAATATAACCTGTGTAAATATAGCCTTTGCCTTTGAAATTGTAAGCCTTGTTGATATTTCAGCTGGAGCAAAACTATCAGCAATAGATACAACAACATATCCTGCCAGAACAATAGCAAGGTAGATAACTACAGACTTGACAGTCATTGGCATGTCAACTGCAATTGAAGATCCTCTATCCAAACATAGTTCATTTAGTGCGTGTGCAACCAACCTACAAGGATATAGTGCAGAAGAATATTAATTCATAGATGTCAACTGCTAAAAAAAGCAAATACAAGTAAACAAACATTCAAAACAAATTAACAGAAGCCATTATACAGTGGCTTTGCTACTTGCTAGAAACCCAGAAGTCCTCAAAATTAATTGCATCACACAGTTTAAAATCTAAACTGTGGTCACCCTTCAAATAATTGTTTAGAAATTATGGCCTTTTGGCAAACGATTTAATAGAACATATTTCAGTGAGTTGTATCCAATCACAATCAAGTGTTGCACTAAACAAAATGTCAGTAGCAAGCCATCTAAGCTAATGGCCCAGTATTACTGAACTCAGCTTCTAGGAATTGATGGCAACAATTTGATTCTCCTTAGCCACTGGTCTCAAGTAGTAATGAAAAGAAAATTTCTTAGTACAACTCACATCCACTAAGTTGTAATTCAAACTAAAACAAGATCTAAGAAACGCAATGCTTTTATCTCTTTCCTATTATGTATTATGTCATCTTTACTCCATAATCTTTAGCATAAGATGATGGCTAGGAATGGAATATCAACAAAATAAAACATATTCATATGGCATCAGAAAATTTTGCTGAGTGGAAGCAATTATAAGAAAATGGCTATAGGGTAAAAGTAACATACCAAACCTCTGTGCGCAATTCCTGGAGTGTGATGCTGCTTACAGGCTGATCATCATTTCCTTCATCACGCCATTTTATTACAACATCATTCAAAGTTCTCTTAGAATTCAAGTTCATGCAGTTCTTTGCAGGATTCAAATATGCGCCAGGCAGCCAATGGCCACCTGGGGTAGACAGATTATCACGGAAAATACATTCTGGAGGTACTGAAAATGAAATGCATAATTCGTCCAATACAGTTTTCCAATAGACCTAACAAATAAAGAGAAACAAAAATAAGTAGACAATCATAAAATGACATGACGGAAATGTTGAGACATTTGCCTTTTCAAGAGTTCTGAAAGGATACATGAAGAAGTCTTACCTCAGGGCTCAAGACAGAGAACTCTTGAAAATCTGAGAAGTTTGTTATGGGGTCTTTGTATCTAGAACCTAGAAACTCATTGCCATTTCTCTCCAAAAGCTGGCCAATGTTTGTAAACCTTGCGCTCTCCCTAACCATGCACCAAGCAGCATTAAAAATTAAAAAAAGGAAAAGCTATCTTCATAACAATCATAACACAAATGCAGAAAACCCAAAAACTAATGTACACACCATTTTATGTTCAAGTGTTGCACATGATTATAAAACAAATAGCTTTCTTAATTATCCAAATAATAGGTGGTACATCCAAGTACAAATAGAAGAGTTAATTAGTAGATCTTAAGAAGTATAAATCATGAACTACGAAAAAACTAGATGTAACAACATATCAGATTATTCATGCTTATATGACTTGATATGTACAAATTATTTAACAAAAATACAAACAGTAAACATGATACCAAATTATTCATGCATGGTCAACTTAATAAAGTACAAATCACTTATAAAGAAATACTAACAAGAATCATAACGTCTGTAGAAATTCCGATTTGTTCTAGAGAATTATAAGAAAGGAAAAGATTCTCGTATTGTTTCTTGCAATTCAATTTCATGGTTTGGCATTAGATATCAATGCTAACAAGTTTTCAATTTGAACCATACATAAAAGAGATTTTAAAAATACGTTTTTTTAATTATTATGATACCATCAATACATACAATTTTAATTTAATAGTTAATATTCGTTTTATAAAAAATAAAACCGGGTGGTGGGGAAGAGAGTCAACCGAGTGCTTAATCAAATAAAACGGAGAGGCACCAAACGGTACGTTTCGCAGCAACTCCAGTGAGTCTAATCTTGGTCTTGGCAAGTGGCACTAGCAATGCATGCTCTAAATAAGCAATGAATATATGTAATGGGAACAAATATCTTACGGGTCGGGCGACCAGGTGGGAGGATCGGGCCCGAAGTCTTTGAAGCAGCCATAGTACATCATTTGATGGAGGGAGAAAGGGAGGTCTGGGGTGAGCACACGCTTCGAGATGTGTGTCCACGTCTCCGGAGTAGCAGCCCCGTAATTACCGACGATTTTGGTTACATCTTGGTGAAGCTTCTGGGCCGCTGCGGACGGAATCCCGAGAGCTTCGATATCAGAGACGGAGATGGCATCAAGAGATTTGTAAATCATACCCATGAGAAAGAGAGAGCGACACAGAAGTGTATTAGTTGACCTATTGTTACTTTTGTTGGAGATCAGGGAGGTGGGAAAGATGATAAGAGGCTTTTCGATTTGCTTTGGTTTGATAGGCTGTATTATTATCTACAACTACAAAGTACAAACCCAACACTCGGGAAAATAATTAAACAATTTGCAAATATCATATTCTTCACTGTTGTCTGTTGTTGTGTGATAACGATAGCTCCTGTCTTCCTTCTACGTTCCCTTATATAGCTTATTTTTTGTTTTCTTTTTTCATTTCAATCCCTGATATTTAAATATGAAATCAATGTCTTTTGTTATTTACTATTGGGTCCGTTATGGTAAAAATCATTAGGAAGGAGTAAAGCCACATAGCACCATATTGCATTCATTTAATTAAGTTAATCACTAATGTATTTGTAGTCTGATATTGATTTTGAGAGGGTATAATTTATTTCTATCACACTTATTTTATTAGATTCACGTTATGGAGACATGCCAACATAAAACAGACAGGTTTATGAATTCTAATTAAATTATACATGTCATTATTTGGAGATGAAATTGATTTTTGACTTGACAATGTTAAAGCATTAATTATGTAAATAAAAATTAATAAAATAGGGGGAAAAAAAGCCATCTAACCACCTAAAAGTTGGTGCTTTGAACACATATTTACTTATTTCATGAGTTAGTCAATATTGTAATAATTCTAAGTATACAAAGTAGTTGTAGCTAGTACCGACAAGTGTGAATCGATCTTACAAAGACAGTGATTACTAGTAATTACCTTATTCTTATTATCTAGCTTACGAATTGATTTTAAATTTTTTAATTAAAAGATACTAAAACTAAGCAGGTAGAATAAAATAGGTAATGAAGTTGAATAGAAGATCAAGGAAGCACTTCGGAAATTATCGATATCGAGAATTAGTATCTAGGTTTCAATTTTCCTTAAACCCTTAACAAATTGTTCTTTTATTACTCAATTGTTTTATTGATTTTTTGAAATGTAGAGATTCCTATAGTATGCTAATAGCTAACCTTAAGTCTGCTAACAACTAATCCTAAGATTTTCAACCGAATTACTTAGGTTAAAGTTTGTAGGATTGCTTTACTGATTTGTGAATCCCTCTATTAGGTTTAACTTTAATTTAGAAGATTTATGTTGTCTTATCTCTAGGGTTGCAATCAACTCCTTCCAATTACAGTAGACCTATTTGAACCTAGGATTTTTCAATCTCTACATATAAAATCAGATTATGATCTAATATTCTTGGGTCTATTAGAACATATATTAACACGTAATTGGATCGTAACAAATCAATCAATCAGTTGCATTAATAAAAGAGTCAATAATGTTAATGTATCAAAATGGGGTTCATCTAACCTAACTATTATCAAAATATTTAGTTACACATTGGGGCATACGAAATCAAACATATATAAACAGAAAGACTAATTGAAAATAACAGAATCATAATTCTAAATCTTCCTGATTATCTTCTATCGAATATTCTTGTGATGTAGAGGTCTGATCTTGTATTCTAATGGATCTGTCGATAAATTCTTCATGTTTCCCTCTCCTCTAGCTTACAAATGCTTTTTGAGGACAATCTCCTTATCTGAAATCACATCCTCACATCTGCTCCCTCTTCAAGTCTTCGTTCATGTTCTTTTGTATGAAATTCTAAGGTTTTAGTCGATGCATGGTCTTGTGTACAATCGTGCATCAGACTGTACATCACCAAATTCTTTCAAAATTGTGAAACTACATAGCCTGGGAGAAGTACACGGGCAGATGCACAGTCGTGCATCCCTTCTGTGCGTTGAATCTTCGTTTTATGCATTGTTTTTATTCAAATTCTTCTCCTTTAAGTCCGTGAAGACAATTATAATACGTATACACTCTTAGAAGGCATCAAGTATCAAAGATACACTAAAAGTATAAAATATCAAACAAAAATGCCCTCAAATATAAGGTATAAATATGGTCAAATATCCATCTATCAATCACATATCCTTTTAAACTTTATTTTTTAATCAATTCACCCCTTAAACTTTAAAAAGATCACCTTCGAACCCCTTGATATTGGCCACAAGCTATATGGGCCATTTTAAGTGTATGAAAATGTTAATTAATGTTTATTGAGGGGCAAAATTGCACTATCTATCATATTCAAATGTAAAAAGCAAGATTTTTCCCTAAATTGAGCTTCTTTTCTTAGTTGATTTTAGGAGAAAATCTCGTTCTTCAATTAGATAATGATCATTTGTTATGAATCTATCTGCAAGAGTTCAATGTAGGTAATAACTCCAACTATTTGTTTATTACAAGCGAGTGAATTTTCATATTATGGTATTCTAAATTAAGGCTTTCATATAATGTCGTATTTAATGATTTTATTTACTTTCCTTTAAACGTCAAGTGATATTTTTAATATCATTTATTCATTTGTCTCACTAAAAGATATAACTAATGATGGTATTAGTTAACTATTATTATTAGACTAAATAATTTAGGCAAATTAACAATGAATGTTTAATTTCATTTATTAACTATATATTTTTAAAAATATGATGAAAAATATGAAATCATCAATATCGTTAAGAAGGAGTCTGAGTGGAAGCAAATTAATGGTGAACTCTTATTTTTCAATATAGAGCAAGGAGTCCATTGATGACCATATGGACTATTGAAAACTCTAATAGAAGATGTTGTGGTTGTTCTCAACTTGAGTTAAGTTATAGGAGGTGATCTATTAATATGTTAGAATTAACATTGAAACAATACATTTACTTTTTGCAAGAAGGGGGTTGTAAATTCTTTCTTTGGTAGTATAAAGATATGACATATATGGCAAAACTTTTAATACTTTAAAAGTTAAAAGCGTGGAAAATAATGGGATACACTTTCTTTTTCTCAATCATTTTATTAAAAATTTCGGCAGCACAACGATTATATTTTGTCCTTTTCAAAATTTTCAAAATTTTGCATAACACATTTTAAAACACTTCTAATGTTTCATACACCATCTCAGCACAATTAATCCTGTGGTGGAGTCCTAATTACTGCAGCACTTGTATGCATACCTGGGGTGGTTTGTTTAAAAACATAAAAATAATGGTGAGCTAAACTAGCTCAGTGAGTGTAATCAGTTTAGTAAAAGTTAACTTTTTATAACAACATAATTGAAATATTCTCATACATTCATAAAGCTCGTGATAAAATAATTGTCATAACAATTCACTCGTGCATCATAAAATCTGGTAATCCAATAACATGTCATAAAACACAACTTCATTTTTTTGAAATTACTATTTCGAATTGCCTTTTGAAATTAAACTTATAATATAAGAATTTCCATTTTCCATTTTCCTTAATCAATAAGTTTTTTGAAAACTTTTATATTACAAATAAGTCAACCACTAGAATTGGTACCATATTGTACCTCCAAATTACTTTTAAAAATAAATAATGGTGGCATTATTATTTATTGTCATGAACTTCTTAGATGATATAGCCTACCACAAACTTCTTTACACTATGGTACCCTTAGGCATAAGGTCACGGAGTTGGTTCTGCATCGTTTACTCGTGATTGGTTAACCAATAGTTAAAAAGCTAGTTTTGCATCGCTTACTTATAATAGATTAACCACAATAGACTGATAGTTACAGAGCTGGTTCTACATTACTTACCAGTAATAAGTCACAGAGCTGGTTTTACATCGCGTACCCGTAACTGGTTAACCACTTTTTACGGAGCTGGTTTTACATTACTTACCTGTAATAGGTTAACCGCCATAAATATACCAGTATAATAACATGTATAAAGCTTAGTGATGTAACATAGTCAAAAGCAATTCTTACATTTACGACTCATCTTTTCTAAATCAAGTATAGGAGGATTCATAATTGAATTATTTCAATGCAACTCCCAATCATATAAAATTAAAACTCATATATTGCTAAATCATACACTTATGCTGGCAATATTCATTTGTAAAATATCATTTGTAAAAAACTTAGCGTAAATATTCATTTCATGATCAAATGAAAACCATTTTCACAAAATCAATTTAAAGAACAATCACAAGTCATTAATTCTGTTACAAAGAATTTAGTCATATAAAACAACTAAAATACATTCACATGCTATTAATTCTTTTGTAAAGAATTTAGTCATATAAAACACATAAAATTCAATCACAACTTTGCGAACTTACCTCCAAGCACACTCACGCGTTTTGTGCCTCTCCTTTACTTACATAAAGTGCATTTCACTTAGGCATTTATTTCCAATTTAGGAAATAAGATATTAAAACTATATATTCGGTTTAACCTAATTCGAGATTTGTAGCGTGTAACATGCATGCTAATTGTATTTCTGGTTACTTCTGTAAGCTAACCTATTGGTCTCTGTTTCCTAATATAACTTCAAAAGTCACTTAAATATCATATTTTAACCATTCAAACTTACTAATTTCTTCAAAACATAATCTCAACTTATTTAATTCACCATATCATGATCATACATGATGAGTCACGATCATGACCTATGTCCAAAATCTATACCTTCATTTTTTCCTTACTTTTCACATGGCAAATGTTCAAATTAGGCTTTGAGATCTTCTACACACTTGTTCGCCTAAGTCTCTAGTTTCCATATCATCAAAAATCATGCCATTTAAACTTCTAAATCATGAAAATATATAAAATATCACAATTTGTTTCAACACAGGGGCAATATCAGGTAACCATTTTTAATCTCAAACTTCAATATCATTAATCCAGAATTAGGTCTAAGTTTATTCTAGAGATTTTTAATACTATGTCTTAGGTTTCATATCCAATTTGGATCACTCAATTTGGTGTATTTAGGCTGATTTATGGCTAAAACAATGAGGCTGGTTCTAGTGAATCGAGAATCAAAGACAAAATTTCACTAAACATAACTCTTTCTCTTGTCATATTTAACCCTTAAATGCTTCCAAACTTATTACCTACTCTATGGAAAGTAAAAAAGCATTATTTATCTTACATGAATCTATCCCACTCACAAGCCCCAAAGCTAGAAATTTAGGTTAGGGAACTTACCACTTTCTTTCAATCTTTTGGACAAGTAAAGAACACTTAATCTTGATCAAACTCTCTTCAATTCATGCTCCAAAACGCATCAAAAATTAGTTGCACCCTCCTTATTCTCTCCTTGGCCGAAACTTCACTCTTTCTTCTCTTCTTTTTCTTCTTTTGTTTAACTATCATGTATATGTTGAAAGAAGGAAGCAATTGGTCTTACTTTACTCCTTTAATATCTTTTAGTGCATTACATATGACATCTTCTAATTGGTCATTTTTTTTATTGACTCATCATCATTCAATTAATCATGCTTAACCCTTAAGAAAGCTTCTAATTGGTCATTAGGTGTGACTCACTCATCCACTTACATCATTTTATACAAAAAGACCAAA
>JAOTAY010000007.1:16307105-16317802 GCA_025629805.1 Erythroxylum baracoense
GACCAATAACACCAACGGTCTTTTCTACTCGATGCTCACATCTCCATTATTGCTACTCGTAAGTCATCAGGTCACCAAACTGTGCCACTAGTTGTCGTCAAGTTGCTATTTTGTAGCTCCTCTGGTCATTCTTTTTTTTTCAACTTTTCAATCATTTTTCTTTCTTTCTTTTTTCTTTTTTTTCCTCTTTCAACCTTCCAAGTGGTTTTCTTTCTTCCTTTTTTCTTTCTTTCTTTCTTTTTTGATTCTTTCTTTCTTTGTTTGTTTTGTTATTTAAAAAGTATTCTAATATTTTCATTATATATTTATTTAAGTAATTATAAACTTTATAGTAATATTATAATTTAGTCTTATGTTTGTAAATATTTTCATTATATGTTTATAACTTTATAATTATTTACTTATGAATAAATATTTTAAATAAATAATTTATAAAATATCTATTAGAAAACATCAAATAAGTAAACCACAAATACATTGACATTAATTAAAAGGACTCATCTAGGACTTCCCCTTCTGAAACCCAAGTGGAG
The DNA here is from genome assembly GCA_025629805.1 of Erythroxylum baracoense. Classification (NCBI taxonomy): domain Eukaryota; kingdom Viridiplantae; phylum Streptophyta; class Magnoliopsida; order Malpighiales; family Erythroxylaceae; genus Erythroxylum; species Erythroxylum baracoense. The sequence continues at coordinate 16,307,639 of JAOTAY010000007.1, forward strand.
CCCTCCCAGAGACCCCACGATAGCCCTCTAATCGATATCTAACTCAAGCAAAGGGTTCCCATAAAGCCAAGTTGTTTAACTATTAAAAACTTTTTATATTTTAAAAGTTAAAAGCCCATAAAACAGTGATAAAATTTTTTCAATCATTTTACTAAAATTTTTGGCAACACAACGTCTATATTTTGACCTTCCCAAAATTTTCAATAATTTGTATAACACAATTTAAAACACTTACAATATTTCATATTCATCTCAACTTCTGAAATGAGACCTCAGGTCCACATCACCAGCAATCACAAACTTACAATTCTCAATATTTTAAAAACATCATTAAGGATCAAAGCCCTTGTAGTTCATTAAGAAAAAGAGATTTACAATCCCAAAGATGTTTACAAGATCACACTTTTAAACCCTTTCCAAAAATACTTTACAATATATATATATAGGCAATTAAGCCAATTTCAAGCAAACACATACATAAGAAAGATAAGACAAACACAACAGAACCCGATGATACAACTAATCCTATGGTGGAGTTTCAATTACTACAGCACCTGTACATATACCTAGGGTGTTATGTTTAAGAACATAAAAATAAGGGAGAGCTAAACGAGCTCAGTGAGTATAATCAATTTACTAAAAGTCAACTTTTTATAACAACATAATTGAAATATTCTAATACAATCATAATATGGTAAAATAATTGTCATAACAATTCACTCGTGCATCACAAAATATGGTAATCCAATAACATGTCATAAAATACAACCTCATTTTTTTGAAATTACTATTTCAAAATGCCTTTCTGAAATTAAATTCATAATATAAGATTTTCCTTTTTCCTTTTTCCTTCATCAATAAACAGTGGTGACAATAAGTTTTCTGAAAACTTTTATACTACAAATAAGCCAACCACTAGAATTGGTATCATACGGTGCCTGTCAAATTATTGTTAAAAATAAATACTGTCGGCATTATTATTTATTTTCATGAACTTCTTATATGATATAGCCCACCACAAACTTCTTTACATTATGGTACCCTTAGGCATAAGGTCACAAATCTAGTTTTGTATAGTTTACTGGTTACTAGTTAACCACTAGTTACAAAGCTGCTTTTGCATCGCTTGCCTGTAATAGGTTAACCACTATAGACCGATAGTTACGAAACTAGTTTTGCATTGCTTATCCGTAACAAGTCACAGAGCTGGTTCTATATTACTTACCCAAGACTGATTAACTATTATCTATGGAGCTAGTTCTACATCGCTTACCTGTAATAAGTTAACCACCATAAATATATCGGTATAATAACATATACAAAGCCTAGTAGTGTACCATTGGTAAAAGCAACTCTTACATTTACAACTTATCTTATTTTCTAAATCAAGTATGGGAGGATTCATAATTGAATTATTTCAATGTAACTCCTAATTTTATAAAATTTGACTTTCAAATTAAAACTCATATATTGCCAACGGATACTCTTATGTTAGCAATATTCATTTGTAAAATATCATTTGTATAAATATTCATTTCATGATCAAATGAAAACCATTTGCATAAACTCAATTTAAAGTATACTCACCACTTGCTACTCTTCATAAATAGATACCATTTGCATAAAATCAATTTAAAGAATACTTCTATGTTATCAATTCTTTTGCAAAGAATTTAGTCATATAAAATAATTAAAATACACTCACAACTTTGTAAACTTATCTCCAAGCACACTTATGTGTTCTGTGCTTCTCCTTTACCTATATAAAGCATATTTCACTTAAGTATTAATTTCCAAATTAAGAAATAAGGCATTAAAACTATATATTTGGTTTAACTGAATTCGGGATTTATATCTAATAGTGTAACATGGACGCTAATTGTATTTTTGCTTACTTCATTAAGCTAACCTATTGGTCTCTATTTCCAAATATGACTTTAAAAGTCACTTAAATATCATATTTTACCCATTATAACTTACTAATTTCTTCAAAACACAATCTCACCTAATTTAATTCACCATATCATGATCATGCATGATGAGTCACAGTTATGACCTATGTCCATAATCCATACATCCATTTGTTCCTAACTTTTCACATAGCAAAAGTTCAAATTACGCTTTGAGGTCTTCTATACATTTGTTCTCCTAAGTCTCTAATTTTCATATCATTAAAAATCATTCCATTTAAACTTCTAAATCATGAAAAATGTATCAAATATCACAATCTGTTTCAACACAAGGGTAGTATCAGTTACCATTTTCAATCTCAAACTTCGATATCATTAATCTAGAACTAGGTCTAGGTTTATTCTAGAGATTTTTTGTACTATATCTTATGTTTCATCTCCAATTAGAAACATCAATTTGGAGGTCTGTAGGCTGATTTATGGCCAAAAAAATGAGGCTGATTTAAGTGAACCAAGAATCAAAGACAAAATTTCACTAAACATAACTCTTTCTCTTATCATATTCAACCCTTAAATGCTTCCAAACTTATTATCTGCTCTATGGAAAGTCAAAAATCATCATTTATCTTAGAATAATATATCCCACTCACAAGCCTCAGAACTAGAAATTTAGGTTAGAAACTTGCTACTTTCTTTCAATCTTTTGGATAATTAAAGAACACTTAGTCTTGATCAAGCTCTCTTCAATTCATGCTCCAAAACTCATCAAAAATCAGTTACATCCTCCTTCACTTAGTCTTGATCAAGCTCTCTTCAATTCATGCTCCAAAACCCATCAAAAATCAGTTGCACCCTCCTTCTTCTCTCCTTGGCCGAAACTTACTCTTTCTTCTCTTCTTTTTCTTCTTTTATTTCATTTTCATGTATATGTTGAAAGAAGGAAACAATTGGTCTTACTTTACTCCTTTAATATCCTATAGTGCATTACATATGACGTCTTCTAATTGGTCTTTTTTAATGACTCATCACCATTCAATTAATCATGCTTAACCCTTAAGAAAGCTTCTAATTGGTCATTAGGTGTTACTCATTAATCCACTTACACCATTTTATACAAAAAGACCAAACTGCCTTTAATGAGTTGAATTCACCAACTAACCGAACTAAATCTCAAAAACATTCCACAACTACCTTATTTTCAAATTGACCATGAAATACTCTAATTAGGGTCAATACTTATTAATTAGATGCTTTAAAAATTTTTAATGGGCTTAAAATCATCAATACCCATTATTTTCCAAAAAGGGCATTTTAGTCCATTAATTTTGGATCACTTGAATTCTATTCAATCAACCTCCGTTTTGACCAGTTTCAGTTCCTATGGACTCCAATATTAATTCGGGAGCTTTTGTCATATTTTAAAATTGTTTGGTAATGCCCAGAAGAATTTTCAGATTAAATCCAAATATCACTTAATGTCACCAAAATCATCTAGATTTTATTCAAAAGTGTCACCTAAATCTCCAAACCACATTTTGGGGTTTTAAAGCTCATTCGGAGTCATTCTATAGCTTTTTAGAGTTTTCGAAATTTTTTAAGAAATTTCCGATTGAGTCCAAAACCATCTCTGGTCTATTTATGATCTCCATTATAACCTCAATAATACATTTAAACACTTAAATTACTCTAATACATTATAAATAGAGCATACTCTATAAAATGCATGTACAACATATTACATAGTACAATTATCGAACTAAGATATTATAGAAATAGTATTTGTTCAACTTACCTTTCCCCTTTAGGTGCTTTAATGACTCATGATTGATATGTATCACAAATTGCTTGGACTATAGGTAATATTGTCATGTTTAATACTTCACAAATGCATAAAGCTTGTTGTCATAAATTGGATAGTTTAAGGATAAATCATTGAGTTTCTTAATACAGTAATGTTGGTCTCTTATCTTGCATGAAAATAGATCCAATATATAATCTTGAGGCATCACACCTAATTTTAAAGACATTAAAATTAATAAAGATGTTGAACATAGTCTGTATTTAATGACATTAAATACTTGCTCTTGTTCACTATCCCAATGAAACCCCATAGATTTCTTAACAATTTTGGTAATTGATGCAATAATTATACTAAAATATTTAACAAATATCCAATACAAGCTATCCAAACCATGAAAACTCATTACCTTAGTTACAAATTTAATTATTGTTCATTTCCTAATTACTTTCATTTTTTCCTCATTTATTTTGAAACCTTTTGATCTAACAATATAACCAAAAAAACACAATATTTTCCATACAAAAAGCACTTTTAAAAGTTAGCATACAACTATTGTAGTCTTAGCACATTAAGCATATATCTCAAGTGATAACTATGCTCTTCTTGGTGTTTACTATACACTAAAATATCATCAAATTAAATAATTATAAATCTACCTATATATGCATGTATCATATGATTTATTAAGCTCATAAAGGTACTAGGTGCTTGAGTAAAATCAAATGCCATAACTAACCACTCACATAGCGAATTTAGTCTTAAACAAAAATTTCTACTTATTGCTTTCTCTCATCCTAATATGATGATACTAATTTTTCAAGTCAATTTTAGAAAATATATAAACATCATGGAATTTATCAAGCATATAATTAAGCTTAGGGATAAAATGTTGGTACTTTACTATTATGTTGTTAATAACTTTGTAGTCAACAAACATCCACCCTAATGACATCTTTTTTAGGTACTAGAAGTACTGGAACTTCACAACGACTGGTGCTCTCCCGTACATACCTTTTAGTCATCTACTCTTCCACTTATCTTTATTACTCCTTTATTTCCTTCATATTACTCCTATAAGTGGGTCTATTAGGAATGACAAACCATAATGCAAAGTCAATTTGATATTCACTCCATATGATATGTGGTAATCCATAAGGGAAACTGTTAGCTAATACATCCTCTTACTCCTACAATAAGGAAACAATAACTTTAGGAAGAGATATGTCTAACTCTTCAATATTAAGATAAGCCTCTTCATACAAAAGTACAATTATAGTTTGGTTAGTATAGAAATCATCCTAATATCACTCCTTTTTGTTTAACGTCTCAATTATTTCTTTGTTTTTCTCATTGTTTACTCTTCTTTTTTGTCTCTCACAACTAACTCTCTTTATTGAACTCTTAGTCTATTCTCTTTCTTCTCTCCCTCACTCATTTTTTATGTATTCACTCTTTTTAGCTTTAATTGGTCCTTATAAACTTGCTTAAGAATTAAAGGTGCAATAGTAAAATGTTTATTGTCCATTCAAAAAAGCAAACTTATTTTTGAAGCCATCATGTGGTCACCCTCCTATCTTATTATCATATTCTTCCTAGCAATATTTGACCAGCTTGTATTGATATCGCATTACACAATGTTTCATTTTTATACATCCTAATAGAGAATGACACTGGAACCTATTCTTTTACCTTGGTCTAACTACATTTATTTATCTACTAAAGTTTGAATGCTTTGGATGATTCATAGTAGACATCCCTAACTTTTTCATAAGAATAGTAATAGCTATGTATAACTCACTCAGTCAATAATTTTACTACATACCTTGTTATGAATATGACATAGTATGAAAGATGTTGTCCCTCTGCTTTTCTAATTTATACTCCTTAATTTGAAGGGTTAATGCTCTTCTAGTAATAAATACCTTACCCATACTCCACACCCTCATCTATAAAATCTTCTAGCAGTTGTATAATCTCTTTTTCCTTCAAACCACCCTCACTCACCATTTCTCCATCATCCCTCATGGTCATAACCTTATTTGGGTATTATAAGATAATATTTCATGTCTTTAAAAAACAAAAATACTTAATATCTCTATTCTAAGAGGGCTAATATCCAACCTTACCTTTCCCCCTATTGTAGAGATCTTCTTATAACTTAGGTGGGACTATTTTTATTTTAAAAGGACTTATATCATCCTTTTTGCTAATGAAGCCTCCAAAAGTTACTACCTGTGGGGTACTTTTGATACCCCTTTGTGTTTTAATTGCATTTTCACTTTCATTGTCATATGTACTATCTCTTCTAGTTCCACATAATATTATAAATTTACTATATTGGCTATATCTCTATTCAACCTATTTAAGAACCTTACTATTTGCTTCTATGTTCGCCTCTACAGTGGCTCAAATCATCATCAATTTCATCTTCTTATGATAATCTTTCACACTTTTTGATCCTTAGGTAAGAATTTGTAACTTCTAGTACAAATCTCTATAATGGTGGCTTGGAATAAGCCTCTTTCTTAGAGTATCTATAGGTCACTCATGATTTTTCTCCTATTATTGAACAATTGTTCCCACTAAATAATGACATAATTAGTTAACTATACTAGTGCTAACTTTATATTCTTCTCCATTGAATAATTATGATAAAAAAAATCAATTTCACCTTTGTCTCATACTTCAAATAAACTTCATAATTGTTCCTACCTTTAAAGGAAGTTGTTATCATCTTAATGTTACGAATATTCTATTTACAGCTTCTCGAACTTGAGGCTCCCTCCATATTCTATTTACACCTTCTCGAACTTGAGGCTCCCTCCTTTGCTCCTAACTATGCCTAACTCCTCTTCGAATCTTAATCATATCCCCTTTAGCTTGAATGTAAGGTTAACATCATCAATATTTAGTTTATCATTCTCCTTATCAACCTTTGTTAAAGTTGTTAGATTACACATGTTTTGCCTTCTATTATTAGGACCTCGAGGTTGTTATCTCCCTTACAATCCAATAATCTATTATAATTGCTTTTCTAATGTGTCTTTAACATTATCATACATCATATTTATCTTCTTAATGGTTATTGCATAACTTACATCAATTAAAAATTGTATCTCTCCTCCTTCGATTTTGAAACACCTTTAAAATAAATGTTTGTATGCTGAAAAATAGTATTTTTTTTACCTTACATAGTTTCTTATATGTTTACTCTAAAAAATGATAAACCACTTGTGTTTCCTTTTTACTTACCATTTCTCGATGCCATTCTCGTACTTTCTTTCCTTTTTCACTCACTTTTTCCTTCATAAGTTTTTTCAAGAGAGCTAGACAAAGTCAAATAAAGACTTCTTCCTAGTAAAGTCTAAGAAACCTAATGAACTAATGGTCAAGGAAAAAACTAAACATAAGAAATAAGAAGTAGGTAGTTCTAAAAAAACAAGAAAATATTAGCAAGAATGTCAACTTGTATTAAAAAAATCTCTTGATGTTACCATATCCATATAACTATCCTTTTATTTTATTTTCCTTTCTCTTTTCTTTCTTTTTATTTTCTTTTCTTTTGATACAAGTAACAGGGATTGAAAATAATTTTTATAAAAGGCATAAAAATAAAGGATTAGATGGACAATTCCAAACACAATAAGTATAAATAATAAACCTTAGATGAGATGATGAAGGAATTTTTAATATTTGGTTGAAATTTTAGAGACAAAAGATGCAAAAGAATGAAAAAGAAGTAAAAAAACTAAATTTTAGATTAAAAAAATTATATTGTAATAAAGCAATATGAAGAATGATAGGTTTACCCAAGAATAAAACCCTAAAGAACTTATAGATAAGTTTTTCCCAAAGAACTTATAGATAAGTTTTGCCCAAACCTAGAAAAGCTAAACTAGATATATGAAGAGAATTGACTCATTGATTGCAAAGAATCAAGAACCAAATCTATTAAGAAATTGAATGACACAAAGAAATAATTATTTTATAAGTTTAAAGTTTAATGAAAAATAAGGGAAAGAAGCACTCACGTCTCTCAATAAACAACGATATTAAAAACTCCCCAAAACTAAATAGAAAAATTCCTTAAATACAAAAAATAGGATTTTCAACAGCAACACAACTGTGTACTAAGTTTTGTTTGTCACAAAAATTTAAGGTTAATGCAGCTCACTATAACTTTACCTCTACATATAGACCAAGTTTATAATTGTTTTTCAGGTTTTATCTTCAGAACATTTTTTAAAGTTGCATGGGCTAGTACATGGTCATATTAGAGGTCATATAAATAACTATAACTTCACCTTTGTATATAGGTTGTGTATATGACGGTGTGTAGTTGATCTATATTTTACGTGCTATTTAAGGTTATTATTACTTGGTATTTGGCACTTTTATAATATTTTTTATACGGATTACATTGTGTGTTTTTATATTTAGTTCATTTTCTTGCTAGTGATGATTTTGAGGAGTAAACATAATACAGTGCAAATTTCTCCACATTTATCCAATCAAAAAGATTTTAGAGTTATTTGGGAAATAGGAAGATAGAAAAACGTTTTTCTGTAAAAGACACAGAAAGCCCACTCGAAAATGTCAAAAAATTAAAGAAGTTAGTGGAACATAATATAATAGGTGCTAGACTTGTTGAGATAACACAAAATTGTCTTTCATGAAGGGCTAAGAATTTGATAAGTAGACAAGACCAAAACTGGAGTTGTTCTTAGAAAGACCCAAGACTCATCTTGATTTTATAAAGAGAGAAGCAATACAAAAATGGCGCTAGTTATAACTTGGCTTTCGGCATGGTCTTAGGCATCAATTAAACCTTGACTCATGAAGAATACAAGTTTCAAAATGAGAATGGCATTAGTTCTCAGGAAAAAAATTACAATAATGTGTGATTTCTAAAGTTCAAGCCCTCTAGGACCCTAAATTTTTAACTTTTAACTACAAATACTAGGATAGAAGTTAACCCAGGCAATCTTTTGAAAATCCTTTAGTAGACTTTTGGTAGCCACCTGGCTTATTTTTTTATACTTCTATTCTTTATTAGCATTAGAGGAAGATTTGGAGTAAGGATTAGAGTCCCTGGTGATTTCTTCTCTACTTCTTGGCTTGTACTCTTTTCTTTATATTGAGAATTATTTATTTATGTTTTCTTTTTATTATGTTTAGAGGTTACAGATCCTAGTTATAACTAGGGATATAGCTTGTAATGATTCTTCAATTACATACACAAAATTTTTTTATTTCATTGGTTGAATTTTTTCTCTTTGATGTTAATTTTAAATTTGTGATTAGCCACCACATATTTGATCTTAGAGATTTATTCAATACTAACAAATGAAGTACAATCCATTTATTAGGATAATAAACAGTTGGAGCTATGGAACAATTAGGTTGAATTAATGATAACCAATAGACTAAATATTGATTAACTAATAGTAAAACCTAGATTTTAGTGATAATCAATAGATTAACTATATTTAGTGAATTCAATTGCATTGAATTATACATTGAGAGTTAGTACTTACCTTATAAGATATACCTGTATACCTCAATAAAGGGCATAGATACCATAGGTTAATTGTTATTTCAACCTAAATAATCATTCTTGTTCAATAATTAGAATTCCATATAAGAAAGCTCTAGTCCTTTCTTAATAAATCTCTCTTTCATCAATTATTCACTTTTTTCCTTATTTTAGTTATTTAACTATCCTCTTTTAAATCTATTTTTTAGTTCTATTATTAGATTAGGATTAATAGTTATAATGACACTACAAAAATTGTATACAATCCGCGACGTTTTCCGCGACGTTTTATACAAACGTCGCTGATATGTAAGACTTTTTGCAACATTTGATCAATCAAACATCACCAAATAGAATCCGTAACGTTTTTTTTGAATAAAACGTAGCAGAAAATGATGTGAAAACGTTCTCCTCCTATGTTCAAAACAACGTCGTTTTGTTTAAAATCAAATGACGTCGTTTTGGCTTCGTTAAAACCTACTCCCTTTCCCTCCCCCCAACCTGCATCCTGTTCCTTCTCTGCTATTTTGTCGTTCTTCCTCCTCTAGATTGCAACGTCGTCTATCGTGCACGTGTTCTCCGTCGAGCTGCTGCATCTCCGACCATTGTGGTTGTCTTCTCCGACGTTCTTAGTAAAGGTATTTTTGTCTTCTCTCTATCTCTTTAATATATTTCCGTCAGACTTAAATGTAGGATCTTTGGAGTGTTTAACACTGAAATGAGAACTTTAGGCAGTCGAATAGCTAAGTATTATTTGTCCCTTCCTATTACTAGAGATGGGTTGCTTAAGAATTGTGAGTTTCTGGAAAGGTTAGCTCTATTTTGAAACAAAATTTTCTATCTTTTAAGAATCTTACTGATTAGAATGTATGCTTATAGATTACTGGCAAATTTCCCAGTTGTTCATGTTCTCATGT
>JAOTAY010000007.1:16319308-16335180 GCA_025629805.1 Erythroxylum baracoense
AGGACATTTTCGTCCAATAATTTCGAATTATTCAAATTCTATTAAAAAAAACCTCCATTTTGGCCCGTTTCAGTTCATATGGACACCAATCCTAATTTTAGAGCTTTTCAAGGTATTTTGAAATTATTCGGTGACTTGTCGATTGCCCGGACGAATTTTTGGATTGAATATAGAAATCACTAAATATCATCAAAATCATCCAGATTTCATTCAAAAGTATCACCTAAATCTCCAAAGAACATTTCGGGGCTTTTAAAGTTCGTTTGGACTCATTCCGTAGCTTTTCAGAGTTTTTGGAAAATTTTTAAGAAATTTTCGATCGAGTCCAGAACCGTCTCTAGTCTATCCTTGATCTCCGTTATAACCTCGTTTAAATGTAACCTCGATAATACATTTAAACGCTTAAATTACTCTGGTACAATATAAATAGAGCATACTTTATAAAATTCATCTACAACACATTACACAGTATAACAATCTAATTACTAGGATATTACATCATGTCAATTTATATAATTTTTTTGATTATAAAAATGTTGTATACATGTATACATTTATGTATTTAGACATATAATTTTTATAATTACTGGTTAAAGTGGTAAACTATATAACACTTACATGATATTTTATAGTGCCTCTTCTCCCACCTCTTCATCCACCGCTACCTATACCTCTTTCGTTTCATCTTCCGCTTACTTGTTTTATCTGGTTTGCATTTACATTTGGTTCTATTTGATTATTTATTTATGATCTTTTCCCTCTATCTCTACCTACAAGCTGTTTGTTATGAATTTCTTCAACTTTCTAGTTTGGGTGATTGTTTTTTGTATTTGTATGCTTTAGGTGATTATTTCTCTACTTGTTATCTTTGTTAATTATTTTAAATAGTGCCTCTTCTATATTGCTTTATTACTTGATGAATAATATGTTAAAGCAAACTATGAATTATGTAATATTCATAATTAGAACCAAAATGGCAAACCTTTCTTTACACTCTCTTTGGTTTTGTCTTTGAATGCCACACTTAATTTATCTCATTAGCCTCCCATACCTAGACATCTGTCATGTCTTTAATTATATAAACCTTTCTTTCTTCCTACTTTTTTAAAGGTGGTCAGACATACTCTTTAGTATGGGAGCTTACATAACTTCACATGATGACTAAAATCATTCGCCATCTAAAGTGTAGAGGGACACTTGTTAATATAGTCAATCAAATTCAATTTACTATCATAAATGAGTATTCCTCTTAAGCGCCAAGGGCTACACGTACAAATCTCATCTTGCAAATTCACATAAAATCTGTTTATTCGATACTCTACTTTATACTCATCAACCACATTCCAATCAATTTAGCAGTTACCGTTGTCTTGATTGTTCTCTTCCAACTTAGCCATAATCCTGTGAGCAAAGCTATGATTCTATTTGAAGCTAATGTCCTCTTTTGATGCATTTTATTCGTCACCATTTTTCTTATATGTCCTAATATGCTAATGATTTGATTCAATCTTGCTTCCATAATCCAACAATTGAAGGTTTCATATATGATGTTGTCAATGTAATCCTTTTTTGGTTTTAGCTCTAAAAAAATACTTACCCCATATTCCCTTTCTTCTTTATTTTTAATTATTACTTTTTTGTAAGTATAAAAAAAGAGAGGGAGGTTATGCATCTCTTTTAGATGTTCCAGTAGTGCCTCCACACATCCTTATCTAATTTCGTTCAACTTCTACAACTAGTCATTAAATTGTAGACTGAATTTTGATCAAGCAACATTCGAGAATTAGATCTTAAAGTCATCACCTCTCCATTTAACTCTCTAGTTAGTACAGATGTGCCCAACATACATCCCATGTTTTTAATAACCTTTATAAGTCCTTGTTAATATAATATTTTTTAAATAACATATATACAATATAAAAAATGAATTAAATATAAACATAAAATGCATACAATTGAATACAATGCATGGAAAGTTAAATGCTTATATACTACACATCTATAAACATGGAAGTTTGTACAAGTAAACAACAGAGAAACTAAGCAGTTTCATTAGCAAAGTTTAACCAAATACCAAGCAAAGGCCTAACTGAAGAAAATATAACCCTGTTTACATATTCATCAGATTTCTCAATTTTACAACTCCAAAAAAATAATATTTAAAGTTAAACAACATTTAAATTTTTTTAAAAATAACCTTTTACATGTAAAAGATAATTATTTTTCCTTTCACCATCTCTAATTTTAAAATCCAAAATTATTAACTCCAAGAACCATTTTCACGTCTCTTTGTATTCAACATCAACTACACCTCAAGCAATTGAGAACATTTGGTTATTCCCATTTATACTAATAATAATAAATAATTGCCTTGTACATAAACCCTTAAGGAAGTAATAATTTGAACCAGTTATTGATCTACATCTTTAATGTAGTCTAAATTTATGATAGATTTATTGAGTTAATCTCAAGTTTGGAGGGATGTACAAACAACTACTAAAAGACTAGGGGTGTTCTAAAAAAGACATATTTGACACTTAAGTTAGTAAAGCTAAAGAGTGTTAAGTATGTAGAGAAGTATCCAGTTGAGCTTAATGGTAACGGTTATGAAAACTTAACTTGAGAAGTCTCTCTTTTATAAGCAGTCATTCTTAAAGTGTGGTTGGACTCTAACTATCTTTAGTAAAGTTGGATCCAATCTTTACTAGATAAATAGTTTGATTTTTGAATATGAATCTATTTCCTAACATGGATGAATCCTATATTAAATTGAACTTACACTTTTTAAGATAATTAGTTCTCTTATATGGACCTAAAGCTCGGAAGCTTAAAGAACGTTTATAAATCAACTACTTAGGTTTGATTTGCAAACTTATTAAACGTATATAATGTGTCTTTAGTCTTTTTCAAAAAGCGAAGTCAATAGCTCTAGTAGTTCTAGCTTATATTTCTTTAGTGATATAGGTCCAATAATATTGAATTATAGGATCTATAGCTTTGTATCCAATAGGTCTACATAAACAATTTTTATGTTATCTATAGTGATCACCACTCCATTTAGAGTATCGTATGAATATAGTTTAGTTAAGTCTGGTAAGAGGCTTTACCTATAAAACTTTTCATTGAATTGCATTAATGGAGACTTTGGAGAATTTACTAAAGCATGCTTATATCCTAACAAATTATGCATGGATGAATCTAAGAAAATGAGGGAGACGTTTTGGATCTTTGAGGTTATCTCACTCAAATTTCTAAATGACAAAGAGCGAATTCATTATCCCATACTCGGAGAGCTGGGATTTTACTATGATACCTTCAAATATAGACTTCGGTTCCCTCTTTATCCCACCATCAATAAAATATTAGAAACAACAAGCTTGATTTTTTACTAATTCCATCTATATTCCTAGTTTTTCGTCACTATGTTCATCATTATACCTGTCATATAATATGGGCACACAAAATGAGTGGTATATCTTAAAGTATCATAACCGTGTGTCAATTATTGGTGGCTGTGAATGGTTTATTTGAAGGAGAAGTTCATCTTCTTGTCAAACCCAACATACTTGAAAAACTTTAATAATAGAGGAGTTTAGATGAGATATTTCCCTATAGAATACGGATCATATATCCCTGAAGTTCCTATCCTATAAACTTGTAAATCCTACCAACCCTCTTCTCCTTAAGAGACCTTATTATCTAATCAAAGTCTAATCGTGCCATAGTTTTTTGATATAGAGGAGCATCTTTTTAGGTTTCTTTTTTATAATTCTTTATCATTTAATGTTTTCAAACATTATGCTAGCATCCTTATTGTCTTTATCATAATCATGAATATGAATAAGCAGATCACAAGGAAAAAGACGATTAAGGGGAGAGACTTGTTGGCTAAACATTCTAGGAAGAAGAAAAAGCAAATTGTGAGCTATAACGATAATATCACTATCATCAAGCCTACTTTCCCTATCACAGCTAACCTTTTTTCATAACCTTCTTATCCTTCGCCTCCTCACTTATTTCACTAGGCAGAGAATATAGTTGCCCTACTTATTCTAATAGACAAATTGGGGAAGATAAATGTTTTTTTTCCTAAATTTCAACTTAAAAAAGATAGATACCATCTTTGGAAAGTTCAAAAGTGAGTCAGAAATGATCTGAGGACTAATCACCCCTGTAGATAGATAAAGTTTAGAAGAGATTCCTCTTTATCACATCTATTTATTTTTGAGAGGCATCTTACTAAGGTAAGCATTCTTATCTTAAATAATATCTTATTATCATTTCTAAGACGGATTTTGTGTTTTTATTTGTTTAGGATCTCATATTCGTAGTCACGGGCTTTGAGATAGTCTCTTGAGAACTTGGCAAGTCTATTAAAGAGAATGATGAGGTAAAGAGGTCAGCCTTAAAGAAGTATGTAGACCTATAAGGCATTCAATAACTAGAAGGAAGTTGTCGAAAAATAACTACTTAAATGTCTCAACGAGATAGATAGCGAGACAACAACCTAAAAGGTGAAAACGTAGGCCTAAAGGTTGACAATGATGGGCCATAATCTAATATGCAAAGGCTTTAAGGTGATGACTTTAAAATTGTCATCATCCATTATTATCGCATTTCTAAGTATTTCAAGAACTAAAACTATGATAACTTTATAAGTGCAATAATGACATATCTTGAGGCTTTCAATAAGTCTCTAAAGGAGGTTCCTATATATGTCTTTTATATATCTTGACGAGTTTTTTTTTTTGGAGTTAATAAGGATGTTGAAGTCATTAGCCCTATTAGTGGAGAATCGCCCGACTCTTACAACGTCAAGCCTGTATCCTCTAATGGCACAACTCTCCTTACGTAAACCCCTTATATCCTTTTACTTTTGTTTCTCTATATTTTATCCTCTTATATGTAGGATGTATATGTATGGATGCTTGGTCACATTTATTCCATTTTTTATTTTATTAATTTGTGCTTTTTTAAAAATCTTTTTAGACTTGCCTTTTATGATACAAATGCATAACTCTTACGAAGTACATTTAAACTTCTTAGCAATCCTATGGAGTTTTGCTCTAATATGTTAATCAATGGAATGAAAATAAATATGATAGGCTTATGGTTTCTAGTTCTAGTGTCTTAATCAATGTTTGAAACAAAAATGAATATACATGCTTATAGAGTTTATCTTCAATGCCTTAATCAACTTCTAAAATGAAAATAAATATGACAAACTTGTGGAGTCTAACTCTAATGCTTTAACTGTTTTTTGAACTAAAAATGAACATCATAGGTTTGCAAAGTCTAGCTCCAATTCCTTAATGAAATTTAAAATGAAAATGAATATGACAAGTTCGTGAATTTTAATGTCAATGCCTTAATTTGTTTCCGAAATGAAAATGAAAATGAAAATGAAAATGAAAAATCTATGAGTCTAACTCCAATGCCTTAACAAAATTTAAAAATAAAATTCCTTTAATCAAAATTTGGAGGAAATTAGCATGATTATTGCAAGTATGAGGAGTCTAGCTCCTTTGACTTAAAAACTTTAAGAAAATTTAAACTTGTCAATCACATTTTTTGAGGAGTCTAGGTCCTTTGTCTTAACAAAATTTAGGAAATTTTGAACCTAATAATTGTAAGCCTAAGGAGTCTGTTTCCTTTACATTAATAAAATTTGCAGAGAAATAATGAATTTGATGATCACAGACTTGAGGTATTCTTACTTCTTGTTAATTTAAAAAGGGTATTAATACTCTTAGACCAGATGGTATTTAACTTTTATGTTAGGGAGCTAAAGCGACTTTTCTAAGATTCGATGTTTGTCACCTGCAAGTTATTGATTTTGAACCAAAGAACTTAAGATGAATTCTCCTAGACATAAGGCCTTTAGGTTTACAAGTTTTTTTTCTAGTTAGAGAGATAAAATGAATTCTCTTGAACATGAAACTTTTAGACCTGTAGGGTTTTTTTATGGTTATAAATTTTATTTAGATGAAAAAGTGATAGATATTTTATTGATAACTATGTATTTTTATATATGATATTTTAGGAAACATAGTATAATGTTGATACTTCCTTAGATTGGCTCCATTCTAAATATGAGGCACTTTTAAGTCTTCAAGCCTCTTAAGTTTGTAACTTCCATATCTAATAAATTTTTTTATATAATATGGCTCTAACCAATTTAGAGGTAACTTCCCTTCGGAATTCCTTCTCTATAAGAAGTTGAGTTTGTAACTTCCATATCTGAAAAAAAAATTCTATATGATATAACTCTAACCAATTTAAAGATAACTTCCTTTGGGAATTCCTTCTCTATGAGAATTTTTATTTTCACAAACTAAGTCCCCACTTTGATGTTTCAATATCTTATCTTACAAGCATCTACCTAACCTTTGTTGGTACACTTTAATTTTTATGTTTGTGACATCTTTGATCTCGATAATGAGGTTGAGTTCTAAACATAGTTAATCTCATTCCCTTAAGAGTTATATTCCTACACCTTCAAACTTAGTAATTTAAGCTTAATAAAAATTATGGCTTTAAATTTAAATATAAGGTTGATAATTATTTCTCCAGTAAAAGTTTTCGATATCATTATATATTTATGATATGTTGTATATCTCTTTAGCCTAAGTGGCTTTTGTATCCTAAGATTTGACTATTAGAACTTATAATATTGTCACATTTATGACTTCAAGTATCCCATTAACATGTGGATATCCAATGGATACAAAGCGATGATAATTTCCAATATTTAATAAAAATGTTTGAAGGCTCTACTATTAAATTAGGCCATGATATTTGTGTTTATTACTAGTGTGATTTCGTATCTTTTTACTATATTTTTCCTTAAGAATCCTTTAACTATCTTTTCTATCAAACTAGTTAGAGGTTCGTTTTAGAATCCTTGTGAATTATAAACTAGAAGTATCCCTATCTTAGTATGATATATGCTAGTTATGATGTCTTTGATGAGCTCCACATAACCCTTTGTGAATTTCTATAAAGACATTATTTTTTTGCTTGAGGGATGCATCTTAGATATGATATGGTAAAGGATCTTTTCTATAGTTTCACATCTATAATTGAATATCTTGAGGCCTTGGCTATAGGCTTTTTTTCTTTTATTTTTATCTCTTCATATCTTTCTCTCTCATGAGTATGCTTGAATTGGATACATCTAATATGCTTCATCCTCCTCTATCATAACAACTTGATTTAATTATTCTATTATTGACTCTTTCTACTCTTCATTAAATATTCCTTAAAGGATAAACCATTTTTGGCTCCTATTTATTTTAAAGATGATCAATCTTATGGTTTTGTTGCCTATCTATCAAATCAATGTTAGCTTGTATATTCTCTTTCATTTACTTGAACTTTTCCGTATACTTTAATAACTTATCTTTTTTTTACCTTATATGCGATATTAAGGTGGTTAACCATAAGTTTTAGGTCTGACCTAATATTTATGAGCATATTTTAGTGTTCACTAGCCTATTTTAGAGTTCACTAGCGAATTTTAGCCCAAATAATCATGCTTCTTATACTACCTTATTACTAGACATTTCAAACCTATATCACACTATATACTATATGTTTATTTAATAAGACCTTTCAAGTATATTTCTTCCTTGCTACCCTTTTCTCTAATTAGACCATATATATACGTCAGTCTATATAAGGTGTTTGTTATCTGGTATGGTTGTTAAAGAGTTCATTATTTTCCTCTAAGGGTGTCAAATTTCAGGTATAAAATATTGCTATGAATTCTAATTTCAAAAAAGTTTTTAAAATGTACCTGATGTTAAAATCTAGAAAAAAAATCACAATTCTTCTTGATTCTCTAGTTTATGAAGAACTTGCCTCAATAGAAGGCTTGTAGACATGTTGAGTAATGCGTATAAGTAGTGCATATCCTTCTTTTTCTAAAATTAAGTAGATTAGATATGATCACTGTAATATCATCCTCACATAATATATATTCCTATAGATGTTTCTTCTTCCATGATTAGAGCAGAGCTGAGGGCTACTTTCAAAATGATTACATAGAGATATAATGTTTCTCCAAGGTGTGAGGTTTATAGGGACATTGAGGACTCTTAAGACAATCCTTTGATTATTCAAAGGCATATTGACATTCTTAGGTCTAGTCAAACTCTTTGGAGAGTATTTAAAGAATGGTAAGTAATGGTTGGTATATCTTAAGAGATACGTTGATAACCTTTCTATCCTAGCTATCAAACTTTATATTTGTTTCTTTTTAGTGCTTTCATGCCTAAAATAACCTCAATTTTTTGTGAGTTAACCATTATTCCTTTATGGGTGACTATGAATTTGAGAAAATTTTTTTGTTAATTAACAAATATTTATTGATTAAAGGTAAAAGACAAAGGGAACTAATAGTACACTATTAATAATATAAGAAATTTAAAAGTGGTTAAAATAATGGGGTTGAAACAAATTTAGTGCAAGTGAAGCTTGTAATAATCTCTCATCAACTTAAGTTTCATTTACTCAGTAGAGAACTAGAAAAGTTTTGCATGTTGCCTCGGGCTAAAGTAGCTTCCCTGATGATGTTATTGTTGATAGTTAACATTTTATTGATGTTTTTTTTCTCTCTCCTTTGAAAAATCTATTATTCCTTTCCTTCCATAGATAATAGACTATATAACTCATGGCTAGTTGGAGAAATTCTGTGTTCACTCAATTTGGTGGCTTAAGGATCCAATAGATAATACTCTCCAAATCCTTATTAAGGGTACTATGTACCACATTTGTGTAAAGTGTCTACTAATAAAGAAATAGAGTAGGGGCGGGAAAAGAACAAGTGATTTGTGTTTAACATGATTGTTGCAAAATCTACACTAATAATCATTATTTAGGTTTTAATTTCATTTCAAATTTCCATAGTGTTGTGAAGCATTCTTCACATTTATAACATGATTTCCTTCAATTTTTATTTTCACAATTATATCATCATGCATGCTTCTTTATTTCTCCTAAGTTGTTTGTCATATGCCAAATCCAATAACCTTTGATAGGTTGCCCCTACATTTTTTAGATCAAAAGCCATAATTTTTAATAGTAGATACCCTTATGTGTGATAAAGGATATCTTTTTTCCTTATCTTCCTCGTTCATCCTAATCTAATTATATCCAAAGTAAGTGTTTATAAAGCTTAAAGTTTAGTTGTCTGTGGTGAAAATCACCAATTGATCTATTATTGGTAAATAAAACTACTTTTTTTTACGGTATGCCTTATATAAGTTTGTGAAGTTGACACATATCCTCCACTTTCCATTAGCCTTATTGATGACCATATTAGCGATCCATTTAGCGTATTCTACTTCTCTAATATAACTTGTTTCTAAAAGATTGATTAGTTCCTCATTAATAACTTTTTTCTTCTTAATACAAACTTATTGGTTATTTTTTTAGCCTAAAGAGGGGGTTGACATTTAGCTTATAGGAAATTATCTTCTTACTTATACTAGACATTTTAGTTAGGCTCCATGCCAAAATGTTCAAGTTTTGAAGAAAGAAATTCTTATGTTTTTCTTTGGCAATTTCTTCCATAATTGTCTTAATCTTAAGACTCTTGGAATCTTTAGGCCTTCCTATTATCACTTTCCTAATTTCTTCTTCTGGCTCATCCTAATTTAACATCTAATTCTTCCACATTTATGTTATACGCATTTTTTTTCTTTTAAGGTATGGAATAACAATGTTTTGCTATATTTTTCTGAAAGATAACATTAAATTAAACACAAAGAATGAGTATAGTGATGGCAATATTGGAGGCAAAAAAAGGTCTTCCTAAATATAAAATAGAACCTGACCTAGAGAGATAACTTTTACAATGTTAGAACATAATGTATTTTTGCTGTCCTAATACATTTTTTGTGACTTGTATCTTGTTTTTCAATTTGGAAAGGCAAGTCCCTGTCTCTGGATTAAGTAAATAGTAAAGAGACATGTAATATAAGTGCTAATATCTACTCCCTAACCCCAAATATAACTTTAGCTGTAATTTTCCCCTTCTATCCTTTTCTCCCCAAACAATCCTCTTATTTTTTTCATACCAGATTGCCTTAATCACGTTTTCTATTGTTATTTTGAAGATTACCCATTGTATATTGTTCCTCTTTGCATTCTAATAACTCCAAATATTTGTCTAATTTTAAATCCATTATGCTTCTCCACACTTTCCCATTATAGTTCCCTAAATTCTCCTAAAAAATGGGCATTTAAAGGAAAGATGTCTCGAAGTCTCTTGCTCTCTTTTACAGAGCACATAATCACTCTGTATATTTATGAATTTGACCAATCTATCACGTGTGTTGAGTCTACCCTTCATTATAAGCCACATATAGGTAGCAACTTGGGGATTCACTTACTCAAACCACAAAAGATCAGTACATGGTATTGACGGTGAGTTGATTATGAGCTTTTTTCTGCGTAAATTTTTATCGAAATTCCCAGAGGAATGACTAGTCCAAATTATTCTATCGTGCAACTGTGGATTTAGGTTGATCAACAGTTCACCTTAAATAATCAAATTAACAATTGAATCCTTGTGTAAAGTGAGAGCTTTTTGCACTGTTAAGTTATCACCGATAATTCCTTTTAGTTCACTGCTTGCATGTGTGTAAAACCCCGAAACTTTCCTTTCATTGAATAAAAATTTTCATGTTTGGTGAATAGTATTTTTGGATGAATAGCGAATTTTTGTGAGACCCAACCTCAAAATAATGAAGAATATCTGGAATAAGTATTAGAGTTTAATGATACTAAAATGGATCGAAAATAAGTCGTATAGGATGGATTTCAGGAGTTTCAAAAGTTTAGGACTAAAATGCCCTTTTTGAAAAGTAATGGATATTAACGATTTTAAACTCATTCGAAAATTTTTAAAGCATCAAATCAATAAGTATTCACCCTAATTAGAGTACTTAATGGTCAATTCGATGGTAAGATGTTTGTGGAATATTTTTAGAATTTAATTAGGTTATTGATGAATTAAATTCAATAAAGGGCAATTTGGTCTTTTTACATGCCATTAAAGGGCAATTTGGTCTTTTTACATGTCATTAAAGGTAATCTGGTCATTTTAGATGGTGTTAGTGGAAGAATGAGTTATTATAAGAGAACCAATAGGAAGGTGAAGTTTGGAATCCATTAAATGAGCACTAACGAGAATAAAGCCGGACTTTTGTCTTCATTTGAACATAAACGTGAGAGACCAAACAAAAGGGAGAAAAGAAGAGAGAAGAAGGGACATTCAGCCAAGGAGAGAGAAGAAGGGTGCAGCTACCATTTTTCATGGTTTTGGAGCATAATTTGGAGAGATCTTGATGAAGTGGAGGTATTCATCAGATACCAAGAGATTGGAAGATAAATTGGTAAGTTTTCCTAACCTAAATTTCTATTTTTGGGGCCTTTTTTAGTGGGATAGATTTATGTAAGATAAATGATGAGTTTTGACTTGCCTTGGAGTATATAATAAGTTTGGAAGCATTTAAGGGATGAATATGAGAAGAGAAAGAATTATGTTTAGTGAATGTTTGTATTTGGTTCTCATATCACTTGAACCAGACATCTTTCTTTGTCTATAAATTGGCCTACAGACCTCCAAATGAAGTGATTCGAATTGGATATGAAACCTAAGACATAGTACTAAAAATTCCTAGAGAGACCTGACCTAGTTTTGGCTAAATCATATTGGAATTTGAGATTAAAATGGTGATCTAATGCTGCTCTTATGTTGGAGCAACTTGTGATATTTTGTGCATGTTTCTTGAATTAGAAATTCAAATGGTCTGATTTTTGATGATATGGAAACTAGAGACATAAGGGAAAGAATGTGTTCTCAAAGCCTAATTTGAACATTTGCTATTTGAAAAGTAAGGAACAAGTGGAGGTATAGCTTCTAGACATAGGCTATGTCCGTGACTCATCATACATCATCATGATGTGGTGAATTAAATTGAGTGAGATAGTGTTTTGATGAAATTGATAAGTTAGAATGGGTAAAAATATGATTTTATGTGACTTTTGAAGTTAGAATTGGAAACGAAGAACAATAGGTTAGCTTTCAGTAGTAAACGGAAATACGATTAGCATACGTTACTTGATTAAATACTAATCTCGACCTCGATTAAATTGAATTTATAGTGTTAATGTCTTATTTCCAAATTTGGAAATAAATGCCTAAGCAAAATGCATTTGTGTAGGTAAAGGAAAGGTATAGAACGTGTGAGTGTGCTTGGCGATAAAGTTACTTAACAGTGAGTACATTTTTAATCTAGATTTCTATTCTATCGTGAAGTAAATATGGAATATGGGTTTTTATATGAATGATGCATTATAAGTGAATATTGTTAGTACAATTTTATGTTTTTAGCAATATATGAATTGAAGTTTGAAACTTAAATCTTATATGTTTTAAGTTTATATTGAGATAATGTTATTGGTTGATAAAAAGGAAATAGTTTTTTGCCTATAGTATACGGATAGGTTTTATACATATTAATATACCAGTGTATAACGGTTAACCTAGTATGGATAAGCGATGTAGAACTAGCTCTGTAACTAGTGGTCGACTAATTGCGGGTAAGCGATATAGAAATAACTTCGTAACTACCAGTATATAGTGATTAACCTAGTATAGGTAAGCGATGTAGAACTAGCTCCGTAACTAGTGGTTGACCAGTTGCAAGTAAGCGATGCAGAATCAACTTCATAACTACTGACGTATAATGGTTATCCTAGTATGGGTAAGTGATGTAGAACCAGCTCCGTCACTAGTGATTAACTAGCCGTGGTTAAGTGATGCAGAATCAACTCCGTGACTTTATACCTGAGGGTACCATATGGCAAAGAAGTTAGTGATAGGCTAGGTCGTGTAAGAAATTTATGACATTTTTAATGCCGCCATTATTTATTCGAAAAGTGATTTTACAAACTTGATTTTAAGAAGCATATATGTTTTATATTAAATATTGCATTATGAAAATTGAGATGAATTTGTTTTAGGGAGGTTTAAATAATTAAATATGATTTGATAGAAATTCTAGCACTTATTGAGCCCATTTAGCTCACACTTTCTTATCTGTTTTTAAATGAAACCTCCCAGGTGCACGATCAGGGGCTTTAGTAGCTGGGACTCCACCTCACAACTAGTCAACTTCGTCACGTGCTGCTGTGTAGGTATCTTTGCCTTGTAAATATTTGTTTGAACATTTTCATCTTTATGAATATGTTTGGACTATATTTTGTGTAAAGAATGCATGTATATGAACGTTTTAAAGTTAAATGCATGAATATGTCTGAGTTTATTTTTAAGATTATTGAAGTGATTGTTGAGATTACTTGTGAATGGAAAGTCCAAAATTTGTAGTGGGGATTTTGAGATGATTATAAAAGTGATTTGCACTTTTACAGGCCTTTTGAAAATTTAGGTAGGTCAAAATACAATCGTTGTGCTGTCGAAATTTTTAATAAAAATGTTTTTTTAAAATCCACTACTTATATCTTTTTAATGTTAAGTTAAGGCTTTTTTTGTAAAAAGGGTAATAGACTTAGCTCTAAGGGAACTTTCCAGCTAGATCGGATATCAACTAGAAGGCCTAGTCATTTCAGGATAGGGGCCTGTCGTTGTTGGTATCAGAGCCCGACTTTTAAAAATGGGTTGCCTCCTTTTTGGTTTAAGGTTTTTAAGTTGTTTTAAAAGTGAGGTGACTAATAAAATGTTGTGATTTATATGCATATGATTCCATAAACTAAAAGCTTTACACATTTCAATTTTGTTGAATACACAACACGATGCACAAAAGAGGTCGTGGACGTCCCAGGAGAGCCATTCCAACAGCTCCTGCACCTAAGTCACCTCCGACACGGAAGGATGAATACATTTTAGAGTCAGCAAGTGCCTCCATAAACTAACCATATTCCCAATCATCAGGGCTAGCTGAATCGGTCGGGGTGAGCTTTAATACAGAACAGATGGTTTAAATTCTCACCACAGAGGTGCAACAACTACGTGAAAGTGTGGAAGCTTCTGGATGCACAGATGAGCAGAGAGTTTTGTTCTCCACCTTCCTTCTTAAAGACAAGGTTAAAGATTGGTAGGAAGCCATTGAGAGATGACATCCGGATGGGGTATCTTGGGCAGAATTTTAGAGAGAGTTCATAAATAGATTCTACCCAAAGAGTTATAAGGATGTAAGTGTAGAGGAGTTCTTATGTCTAGAGCAAGGTTTGACATCAGTGACGGATTATGAGAAGAGATTTTCAGAATTTGTCAGAAGTGTTCCATTTATTACTGATAGTGAAGAGCAGAAGTGCAAGAGGTTTGCTACAGGGTTGATTCCTAAATTACGGATTCACCTATCGTTGGCTTTATAGACACACTATCAGGAATTAGTTGAAGCTGGAATAAAAGTGGAGAGAAATGCAACAACAATCACTAAAAATTCAAGATCAAAACAGAAGCTTAGCACACCAACTAGTTCATCCCAGGGTTTAACTAAGAAAAAAAGTCAAGATGGAGTGGTGGCAGGAGGTTTAGTAGAGGTGGATTGTCCAACCAAGGAACCTTTGGGCCACCCACTAGGCCTAGAGACTCTTGTGACACTAGGACTCCGGTGTCAGAGTGTGCTACTTATGGAAAAAGACATTTGGGTGAGTGTCAGATGAATATGACGGGTTGCTTCTATTGTGGCCTGAGGGGTCACTTCATCAAAGATTGTTCGCAGTTAGTCACTGTAGAGAGGTCGGTGGTTGGATCTTCAACACTTCCACAAGCTAGAGGGGGTTACAGATAGGGGGTTCTCAGATTAGAGGGTCGAGTTTTACTAGATCTGGTAGAGGTTCTAGGGGTAGGGGAGTAGCCCCTATAGGACAGACAGGTAGACCCTGTACAAAGGCTCGAGTTTTTGCAGTTATTCAGTAGGAGGTCGATGCTGTAACATCCCATTACCTGTGTTAAGGATAGAATAGTAAATATGAGTGATTAATGAGAGCTTAGAAATGCATTTTTCATGCTCATGCATAATATGACATACGCATACAAGTGAATAGTGAAATGTTGCACATTTAAAATGACTGTACATGCATTCATTGACATTCTGAGTATAATTGTTTATAAATGTGAGTATATTAGGAAATGTGGTTTTTATAAGTTGAAAATTAATTTGGGGAGTGTATAA
Source organism: Erythroxylum baracoense (assembly GCA_025629805.1). Taxonomy (NCBI): domain Eukaryota; kingdom Viridiplantae; phylum Streptophyta; class Magnoliopsida; order Malpighiales; family Erythroxylaceae; genus Erythroxylum; species Erythroxylum baracoense. The sequence goes on from JAOTAY010000007.1 coordinate 16,334,518, forward strand.
ATTGATTTAGAATTTTTGGAAAATTTTAGAAAAATTTATGAAAATGTGGGTAATTTTTGGATTTTTAAAAAAATGCCAAGTGACATAACAATTGATAAATGGTAGTAGAATTTATTGTCTAATGGCAGTGAAAATTTTTATAAATGACTTTGAGATTTAATGACTTATGTCATTTTAATTTGGAGACAATTATAGTAGAAATTGGAGTTGATTGGATTAGTTTAATAAAAGAACTAGTTTGAACTTATAGGATTATGACATGTGGCAAGTGACCAAGTCTTAGATCACTATTCTTTTAATTTTAAAGTCCTTCTTTGTTTTTTCTTTCACGATATCACTCTTGCTTCCACTTTGTGACTCTCTCTTCTCCATTTCTTTCTCATTTTCGTGGCTTCTCCATCTCTTTTCTTCTTTTCTTCTTCACTCCCACGATCACTCACCCAACTATCAACACTTTGCTCTCATCTTTCACTTGCTACTCTTACCTTCTTGTCTTCCTCATTCCCCACAAGAAAACCAACCTCCCACCTTGAAACATGGGCTGTCAACCAAGATAAGGTTGGTGTTTTCTTGAAGGATTAGGAGCTAAATCAAGTAAGTATAAGCATCACTCTTCTTTAATTGTTGAATGAAACATGTTATGATGATAGTTAAGTGTTAAAT